>OX940986.1:8057097-8570150 GCA_954871275.1 Leptopterna dolabrata | reverse complement strand
ATGATGAGTCAAAAACCTGGAAAACTGTCTGAAATCACCATCAATGTGTACAATAACATTGGAAAAAGTGTAAGCAGGTGAATCAAGACCATTTAATGCCACTACCAATGATCAAAGATGATCTTTAAAAAAAAAAAAAAAGCGTACCTATTTCATGTTTTGGGGGCCAAAATTGGTGGAAATCATCAGAAATAGCTATTTCAATCATTCCACATGAAGAAACAATACATTTAACAGCCAACAAAAATCTCTAGAACTCCAATAGAATAATAAACCCATGTGACAAGGACTTTGCAGCGTTTTTTTCTGTCATAATTATTTTTATCAACACTTCAACATCAATAATTCTAAATATCATTATAACTGAAAATGTTTGATGTTTTGTAATGAATGTCTTATAGAAAATAGGTTGAAAACAAGACAGGGGAAAAAAATACGACGTCGGGAAGGGGAATCTGATGGAAAGCAATATCCAGACTTGAGATGCTGCGAGGGTAACGTCCCCTCTCCGAATAACATCGGGTTCACCCGGGGGAAATAAGATATGTTACCTTGCGCCAAAAACTTTTTCCAATGAAAATTCTTTTTGGAATCCTTTAGATCTTTTTTTTGTCCTTTTTTTTTTTACTAAAGTGAAGGAAATACCCCTCATCTTGAACAATATCGACTACTGTTCACGAAGTTTTCTGGTAGATTTCATTAGAAAAGTTCAAACGGTACTAAGGTTTTCAGTACGAAACTTCGCTTCCAAGTCTGCCAAGGTGGCAAAAACGATCACTTTTGAGTCTTCGAGGGCTCAGTGACGAAGTATCCACGGTACTTCGGTTTTTCCCTTCACTTGGCATCAGTCCGTAGCCATAACCTTTATTTATTGATTACAAATAATTATGTAACTACAATTCAATTACAACGTTTAAGTAATTAAAATAAATCTTAATTTTTTGCTTTTTTAATTATGACAATTTTTTTCATAAACTATGTAAGTATATTCAATCTTGAATGAATCATCAAATGAAAATTTAAAATATAGACTGTC
The DNA here is from genome assembly GCA_954871275.1 of Leptopterna dolabrata. Lineage (NCBI taxonomy): Eukaryota > Metazoa > Arthropoda > Insecta > Hemiptera > Miridae > Leptopterna > Leptopterna dolabrata. Next base: position 8,569,114 of record OX940986.1, on the reverse strand, counting down.
CACTGTTGGTTTTCACCAACTGCACCTAACACGCTTGCAATGTGGAATAATCAAACAAAAAATAAACCTTCAGCTTAACACCAATTTGTTTAAACAAAGCTTTTCGCTCAAATTCTGAACATAAACAGCGAAAGGTTTGCCGTGTGAAGGAAGAACGACTCAACTCAAAATTGTTGAGTTTTCAGAAATCAGCTTCGAAGTTTTCTAACAAAAACTCGCTATAGGTTCACTACAGGTCATTCCCGCAACCCCCTTTTTTTTTCAAATGTCCAATAATGTTGAACTTGATCGATAGCTGTGAAAAAATACTCCAAACACACGTTTTTTCAATCGATTTATTGCACTTGAGTCGAATATCGATTATTCATGGTTGATTTTTGAAATGTATGTGGAGTAAAAACAACTCAAATCCCCTTTGAGTCCAACGGTTTGGACCCCGATCCTGAAGCCAACGGTTTGGAGGAAAAACGACTCAACGGCGTTTTCAGCTTGTTGAGTCGTTTTTCCTCAATAAATAAATAACAAAACTCGCAAGTTCGGGTGTTTCAATCGAGGCGTTGAGATGTTTTTACAAAAAAAAGCACGGAGTTGAGACATTTTTTCTCAAAATTAAGCAATTTCCAGATTTCATCCCTAACAATTTCAACCCCTTCTGGGTCGAATTTTGAAATTTCGATTTGACCATCAAAAAGGTGGGGTTGAAATTAGGGGGGTTACGTGAAAATCTCATTTTCGACAATTTTTGAGTTGAGTCGTTCTTCCTTCACACGGCAGTATCTGTGTTTATGTGTTTATGTGAGTAGGTACCTACCTGATCTGAGCATCATCAGGTATGTGAGTACCTACCTGATGATGCTCAGAATTTGAGCGAAATAAATAAAATGGCGGTATGCTGAAGGTTTATTTTTGTTTGATTATTCCACATTGCAAGATGACTTATCACAAAAGGTGTGCGATAAAATTCGATGAACTGATTAACACACGTGATTCTTCTTGCTTAAATAGGTACTATGGGCAAATCATGAAATGTGCTCGAAGGTTTCGTCTTCCGTGATGCTGTTTCGTCGAGGGTTGCTGATCCGATACAGATATGCTCCATTTACTGGAAAACCGTATACATTCGGATTGAATTCGCGAAAAAGAACACCTGCCGAAGAGCATCGCTATGAAGTCTCTGACATTACAGTTCCAGCTGTCTGCAGGTCACGTAGATGTCAGTGTACGGTAGGGAAATGTCGGAATGCCCGCCATTCTGACGAGCTGAGTAAGCCATGAAATACGCCGTTTCCTTACCACTAACTCCAAAGCTTGTCCACACACAGTGACAAACCCGACGGTCAGCGACTATGTTTATGTACAAAACCCTTGATCTCCAGGGCAATATTGTTATATAATTTACTAATCAATATCAAATCAACCTCCAACTCCAAGCTACGCGCCTTCATGACAGACCACCCCGATAATTTGCTCAACGATCTTGCAAACTGCGTGACCGACTAACTGATGATTCAAACGAAAAACGCTGCAAATTATTACATAACGGTTTATTATTTACCTGTATAGAGTAAATAATATTCTGCCCCCCCCCCCCCCCCCCCCCCCCCCCGAAAGCTCTAAATCGAGTACTGGAGCAGGCCCGGGAATTACAGTTTCACAAAAATGCGCGGGATTCAATAATTCAATCATTAATAATAAATGATTTGCAAGCTGCAACAATCAACACAATCGAAAGAGCCATCATTTTTCAAACGAAATAATATCGCAGAAAAACCAACTCGACGTCAGCCATCCATGATTATAATCAGGTGCTCCCTAGCTATGAATCTGGGCCGGATTTTTACCGTTTGATTCACGACCATGTTGACGACTCTTTTCGGTGCAAACGAACGGCTGGACGTACAGTGCTCCGGTGGTCTCAAAAAATTCTTTAGTTCAAGATCAGTTTAAAAACGTTAAAAAACCATACCGTTCTATCGAAAGTTTTCGAGCTACGGTGTTCTAAAAATTTCAACCCCTATTTTTCGCCCCTTAGAGAAACGCCGAGCTTTGAGGACCAACTAGACTCCAAATGGGACCTACAAACCAAATTTCATTAATTTTGGTCAATGGTAACTAAGAAAAGTGCGAAGTACGGCGTACTGCGGATAAACAGAAATTTTGTTATTGCATTTTCGGATTCTACTTCTACGTAGGCACCTTGAAACGGAGACCATAAAATTGGGGGGGTTAAACAGTTGTTTTTCATGCTCGATTCCAAAGGTTCATTATTGTAAATAATAAATTAAAAGACCCCCAAAACTTCCTTCTTCTAGACAACTAGTGCTGCGAGGATTCCCGTTATAGTTTGTTCTCAGTCTGACTAGGTAAAATTATTATTGTAGAACAATCAATGGATTGCACCACTACGCACAAGTTTCATGCTAAATAGGCTTGTAGCCCACTATAATTGTGATGTTATTTTTATTTAAGAATTGCAAAAAGAAATCGAATCAATACCAAAACCGAACAATATCTAAAATGTAGGACCAACAAGACTGGAATGAAATAAAATTAAGAAAGAGTTCAATGCAACAAATTTCATTCAATAAAATTCACTGTAATTTTCCCTTCCTCATCTTCTTTGCCATCAAGAAGTTTTTTCTAGGTTGCAGCGATTCAACAAGTCTACGGTTGAAAGCTTATCCGTGTACCCATCTGTTGTTTCGCAATGAATTTACCATGTTGGCGTTGCGTACAACGGGAGTATCACTGGTAGAGTGTCATAGTGACAAATATAATGTACAGTTGGCACTATCTATAGCATCGCACAACCATGTAAAAGTCCATAATATGATAGAACTACACGGTTAGTGTTGTATAATAGTGCAACCATGACGTCAGCCCGTATAATTACATGGATGGGTTATCAGTGTATTTGTATTCGAAATGTAACTCGATCAGTCTGCGAGATTATCGACCTGCGGGTGGGGAGGGGGCTGCAGAAGGGAGCTATGGGACATTGATTGGCGTTCTGAAATAATAGCAGTGTCGCGGTGAGTGAAAGAGAAAATTGCTGTTTGCTGTTACCGGACACGGAACAGAGTGCGGTAAATGTGCGGCCGTAGAGGACCGGAGGCGAAACAGATCGATGGATTCGCTTTGGTCTTAGTGTCGTATTATAGTTTGTACTAAATGGAAGAAACTGGCAAATGCGAACGAGCGACGCGACAGATGGAAGGATCAGGCGATCAAACCTTGTAAAGTAGTGGAAGTGTCCCACGTGGAGTCGTACGCCCGAAGGTAGGGAAGCCTTGGATTCGTGATTGAGTGGAAGAAAGAAAGAAAGAAAGAAAGAAAGAAAGAAAAAAAAAAAAAAAAAAAAAAAAAAAAAAAAAGTATGTCCTCCAAAATGAAAATTTCCACAACCATTTTGCATTTCAGGCATCAGGGAACATTTTTGGTTCCGTGTCTGTCTGTGGTTGCGCCCATAACTACCCGAAATAATGGTCGAAGTGGGCTAAAATTTGGAGGGTAGGTGCGGGTTGGGTCACAGACGGCCCCGTACAAAAATCACTGAAAAAATACGATAACTTTCGGCTGCGCATGCGCAAACATAAAATATTTGAAAAGCTCATAACTACCCTAAATATCGTTCAAACTTAAGAGGGTCGATCAGGAGTAATACTTTGATAGTTCCGAATGAATTTCATTGGAATCGTAATGTAACTTTCGTCTGCGCACGTGCGAACATGAAATGTTGACCACTTCCTTGCAACGCTTATTTCTAACTACCTATGCGAAAAATAGCCGTAAAGAGCTGCAACATTAAGGGTACACGCGGGTTGGGTCGCAGGTACTCCCGTTTCAAAATCATGGAAATTGTTTTGTCTGCGCATGCGCAGACGTAATACACTTGACACGTCCATAACTACCTTAAATCTCGTTGAAATGAGTTTAGATTTGGAGGATGGATCAGGAATAATTTATTCTTTGATAGTTCCATATGAATTTCATTGGAATCGTACCGTAACTTTCGTCTGCGCATGCGCTAACATGAAGTGTTGACCATTTCTTTGTAACGCTTCTAACAACGCGAAAAGTAGTCGTAGATAGGTGACATTTTGTGGGTAAACGCCGGTTAGATAGGAGATCGTCCCGTGTCAAAACAAAACTATCCAACTATTCTTATACGTTCGTGCGATTGGGGTGAGGAAGCTGTACTACCTACTCGAATTGGCAGACGTTTATTGTTTATGTAAAGCTCGATAGGAGCAGTGCAGGAGGAGTGCAAAAACGGAAGGTGCTATGGCCGAAATCTTCATTCAAATGTGTAAATAACGATAAATGGGTTTAAGTAAATACAGGAATCCGATGGCGATATCTTCACCACTGCCTCCATTCATATTCAGCCATTATTCATATTATTTCATTATTAATTATTCATATCTACATTATAAAAATTCACAACGCTGTGAAACGCAAAATGTGAGAATTTTGATTCTGGAGGACCCCCCCCCCCCTCGCCTACCGATCACAAGGCTTTAGCAACCTTCACAGAATGGGAAGCAATAAATACAATACAAATGACATGGACAGCAAAAAAAGAAGAAGAAAAAGGAAGAAAAAAAATATATATATCAGCCATGCAGGATGACCTAAAGAGCGAATTTTCAAAGACAAAGTTTGGGAAATTAGATTAAGATTAAATTAATGGTCATCAGCCAGAGCACTCTTTACGGCCTAACTGGGCACTCGTTAAGACCAATGTGGCACGTCGTGCAGAAAAATAAGTAAAAAACTTATTTTCGAGTGTTTTGAACCAAAAAATTGTGATTTTGGGAAGTGAATGCAGTCTGAACGTGCTGAAATTACTCAAAATCGATTCAGCGTAAAAAAAAAAAAAAACATGGTAAACGACACCTCACACGCATACATAAAAAATATGATATTTTTTACATTGCTGACTAAAATTCTGTAAATTTGGTATGATGGGTGCGTCTAATCGAACTGCGACCAGTTGCAATCGATTCAGCGCCCCAGACAACACCCCACATGCCTATGTTGCTGAAATCCGTTTTGGTTTGATTTTTTTTGTGGTCCAAACATGTGTTAATTTTGGGCACCTACCCACAGTGCGATCGGGCTGGGTAACGAACTCACCATTACTCTTGCAGAGACGGATTTTTCCGCGCAAGAATGAATTTTTTACCGTGGAAATTAAGGGACTTATCGTGCGGAATGACACACACACACACACACACACACACACACACACACGCGCGCGCGCGCGCGCGCGCGCGCACCACACAGCCATGATACCACACAGCACACAACATACAAAAATACGAAAAAATTGAAAATCTACAATTTAGCTCTCCGATGCACTAAACGGATTTTGGAGGGATTTTCGGTTCACAGGGAGCATCTCTGAAATTGTTCAACGAGCCAAATAGCTACATTTTCTTTGAAAATTCGCTAATATTCGTGAGGTATATTGTCGATGCTACAGCTCATGGGATATAACCTTATGCATCTAGAACATGAAGAATGCAGAAACAAGAAGACCATTAGGTAGAATGAACTGCCACTGCCCCCACACGAACGAAATGAAAAAGTAGAAATTGAAGTAGGAATTGAGAACTCTATGCCGCCATTTTTGTACTCGCAGTTTCCGTCGTAACTTCGGGAGTACTTATTCAATTTTTTGTAGGTCCAAGATTCATAATACAAATGGCTGCACAAAATTCTAAATTTCACTTGGTCGCCTGCTCTGGAGGGTCGCGGAAAGACTGCGTTCCGTTCGTGTAATAATATTATACTCCTGTAGGCCGTATTATCGTATCCATGGTGAGCTCTGAAACCTCCGCGTGCACCGTGAGAACTCGGGCATTTCGGCTAGTCAGTATTAATAAATTATTAATTTCAATCACCTAATGATTACCGTGCAGTAAACATGGGTTTATATGTAAATATATTATTCAAGTTTCAATATATGGGGGTCCGGATGGGGGGTAGATGGAGGGTCTGCCGATGACGCTGAGTGCGAAACGTTCAGACGTAGTGTAAGTTTCTTTCTCTGTGTCCTCTTTTTGTGTCCGAAGTTATAAACAACACACACATAATGCAGGATGGTCACTTAGCGTGAACACCTTCCTTTTATCCTTTTATAACTGAGAGCAGAAAATAATGGTTAATGCGAATCTCCCTTAAATTTTACGCAAAATGTCGCAAAAATATTTTTTTTGCACCTGTGTGCTTGTGCAGAACCATCAAAAAGAACTCACACTATGTTTTTCCAAATAGCAACTCCTACTTCGTATAGCAGGCTCGAATTTTACGCAAAACTCCATAGAGAGATCCATCCCTTGATTTTTTCAACTGCACACAAGGACGTGTTCAGATCTGTGGACAAAACCACGGAAAATGTGCGATAATCACTTCATACTCTCACGTACGGTCATTCTGCACGACTGGAACCTGAGCCATTTCCCGGCCAGCCGTATCACACCGCATCATCGCCACTCAAAAGACCCCCACGACAAACGATGGAAGAAACTGCTGTTATTATCCAGCGTGTTGCTGTCCTTCATACGAACATCTCCATTATGATGTAGAATACGTTCGTGACGTCGGTGTGACGGCGATGTGGATATTTCACGTCAACCGGTTCAGTAGGATTTGTACAGCTATGTCAAGGGCTCACGCCACCAACTCCCCAAACAGAGCAGAAACTGCCTACGTCATTTCAAACGGGTGACGTACGTGGATTTTCGCTGACAATCAAAATATTTGATTTCACGGTTTGGGTTGGGTTCATTCGGATACACAATAATTTATTATTGTAGCTATAAAATTCAGGATTTTGTTGCTGAAAATGGCGAAATCAACGAGTTTACGATAAGAATTTTGAATGCCAATTCGACAGCCTACGCCAGCTAGTCATCTGTGTAATGAAAAAGCAAACGTACAGGCGGACAATAACCGCTGGAATTTACCTTGTCTAATACGAGACTATGAGGTGAGGGTGACAAAACAGTTATACAACAATAATTTCAACAACCAAGAAACTGCATGTAGCAACTGGTTGTTTCTGCCTCCAATTCAGTTAGCGGGTGATTGTAAAACCCAGTACCTACTTCTTGGCTGCAGTGAAGATACTGAATTTGTGAAAGCTGAGCGCTCGATATTGCAATAAACTAACAAAGTGGACTGTATTTTAAGGAAGAAAAACTGTACTATAACAAGAAATAACCACTGACTAGATGATGTGACTCTGTGATGGCTAGGTAAACAAATGGACTTAACAACCATAAACAACGTTTCACCAAATTTACTGAACAGTGAGTGAGGTAACTTGTGACATTAAAGATAATACTGTGACTAGAATAAATTCCTAACTAGTGGCCACTTAGAACAAATAGATATATAGTTGACATAGAATTTATCACAGGAAAGCAGTTGGTAGGGACAAACTTGAGGTGGACAGATAATGTCTTAATTCCCAGAAGAAGAAAGTATGTATAGATGATGATGAGAAGAGTGAAGATGATGGGCCCAACTCCTGATAGGTAGAAAGAGAAGATAGTTGTGTGGTAGGTATGGTAATGTACAGCCTGACTAGAAATTGAGATGCATGCGAAGAAACAGGGGCCTTGCGTCCATAAGGCCACTTGGGCCACTGCCCCGGCATCCAGAAACACAAAAAACTCCAAAAAAATGCCAACCATTTGTTCAGCTGGCATTCGAATTTCCCTCCGCATACTGTACTCTAGCATTTTTCACGAAGTTCAACAGCGACTCGACAGAGTTCTCTCTCTGTCCCAACCTATGTCTGGCATGGCTGCGGCCAAGACAAGTAACTGTGAAGAAGAAGAAGAAGACAGAGTTCTCCGGCTATGGATATTCGAGCATTTTATCGGAATATAGCTAAAGTAATCGATGTCTTGCAATCGAAATCGAAACCTAAGTTTTTGAAACTAATAGGTCCCAGGACCGGGTGTTACTATGGCAACGGAGAAAAGTGGCCCGTCCGCGCAAGCTCAGTAGAGTAAAAATTCGGTTAGCTCCGCCCATTTTCGGCCTTGGGCCAACATTTCCATCCAAAAATCGTTTGTGTTCACAATCGATTGGATTGTTTCAATTCATGTTGTTATCTCGATACGAGATGCTTGTCCTTCTATCTGTCCTCCCCTAAAAATTCTTATCACTTTCGCCGTTCTGTTCCTATGTTGAGTTTTCAATTTTCTGCTTACGTTTCGAATTGTGTATGTTCCCATTCGAGTTCCCGGGACAGATTTGGATTTGCGATAATTAAGTGCGTTGTGTCCTGTCTGTGGTCTTGTGGATTGATCGACGTCAACATACACAGATAAGTACCTAGCTTCTAGTCTGATTCTCCATCCAAGTAGGTTCTGGCCGGCGGGTCATTACTTTGCTGTATTTTAGTCTAGTTCGTTGTTTTTAGTTGTTGTTTAGTTTATTTGCTTCTGTATTTTTGTACCACATGAATTCGGTGGCTAACTTACAGTCGAAATTTTCGACGTTTTCCTACGAAGATAGAGTGATGATTAAGTTTAGGAAGAGATAGGCCTTTGCTGAGTATTAGTCAGTATGAAGCTATAGAACTTTTAGCTTCTGGTAATCCCGGGTACTGGTCAGAACTACTGTGAACACAGTGCTTACATTCTGACTTGCTAAGAGCTGCGGTTGATTAAAATCCACCCATTTCTCATAAGAAGACTCCACTGTTGGAAAACATTTACATGTATTTTGTAGAAAAAGCTGTTAATTTGTGTTCCGGTTTGGTGGCCCACCATTTTCAGAGCCCACGCACCGCTACTGCGAAGAAAGATGACTAGAAAGAATTATTGGTAGGATCTCACCAGTTCCTGGAACCTGCTCTGGTTTTCTAGCAACAGGTGGTCAGTGTTGGATATGTTTCACCAACACTGAAAGATGTCAATCCAGTGACTCTCCTTGATTTTTCGGAGAAGCTGATGCAGCGCTGAACGATTTGGTACCGAATTTTAATTCAACAACTTGTTCTTGACACGGATGACTAGAGATATTTCAAATATTAGGAACAATGCGTGGGAACTTCGTAGATGGCTGACAATAGGATGACGTCACACACAGATGATAGCCTGGCAATGATGTCTGACGAGTTGATACAGATGAATTTCACTACTATTCACATTACACTCACTCACAAGCAGTTTTGGGGTTTAAATAAATACAGAAAGTCCTGAAGTACTATGTAAACAATGATGAATTAAACACTAGATACAAACAACGAAAACAAATAATTAAAAGTTGAAGATCATCAGAATACAATTACTCTTCTACGGAAATGTTGTGCCGTTCAATTGGCGCAACTCGAAAATGACGATTTAGGAGGCTTCAGAACAACATGGCCGGTTTGTTGATGATGGCCGCGCAGTGGAAGCGTCCTGGGCCCATAACCTTTTGGATATAAATGGAAGCTTTCAATTATATAGAATAATGTCAGCGGAAGTAATCACTATATTGCAATCAAGATTTTTTTACAACGAACTATAAAACTATTTCCACAAATGTGTTCATGGAAAATAGAACAGTTGCTGTTTTACACAAGTTGAGAATAGTCGAGTGTCACCAGCGAAAATGGTTACTGTTCGACATGTTTTTGTGAAACAAAGGATTGAGATGAAGTGTGTGTATAAAATGTGTTTTAACTATAGGAAGAATGACGGAAATAGGTACAGGTGCGACAGTGAAGGTGTTAGGTATGAAGGATTGCTAAAGATTCGATGGACTGATGCCAGGTACTATATATATGATGATTATCAATTGCACGAGTTGCTGATTTAGGTTGTAGTTTTCTAAAAAGCGGGGATTTAAAATAATCGGGCTCATAGCACAAGTGACTGACACTTGATCATTTTAGGCCGATCCCGCTTTACTGGTAGAATACTGACCGAATGACATGAGCATTTCTGCCACCACAATATAAAAATGCAGTACCAAAATTATGTAACGCGGTACTTTAGAGGTGTTGTGAACCCTGAAGGACGATCCACACATCAGTGACGCGGCGGCACCGCAGCTTTTCGTGTCAGTGGCTCAGTGCTCACTGCTGCAGCAGGCTTTTTCGAAATTCGGGCAGTGATTTTTCGTTGTCTGTCTCGTTTAATAATGAATTTAAACTGGGATAATCTTTATGTAATAGCGTTGTTTTAGATGAGGAAAAAGAGGAGGAAATACAGAGAGAGGAAAAACATTACACTGGGTCAATTAATATATTATGTAGGGTCCTGTAGATTGTACAGGACCGAATGCTCTCGAACGATATCAATTAGCATTTCTTCGTTCACGGCGGCAAAAGGTTTAATTTATTAAAATGCTATTGGACAAAAATCGAATGAAAACCTGAGGAGACAGCTGTCAGGCTAAGGTTTCACGATAGTGAAAACAAAAAAATATTGGTGGCGAACGAATCTGTTGTTTTTAACGGGCGGGCTGAAGGGCAATGAACTTGTAGAGCAGGTTTAGATGTTATATGAAGCCATAAAAACTCAATTTCCGTATAAAAATGGACTTGGTCAGGGCTGGCACGGAACCACAGAAATCTTTTAATTCACGGTTTGGGAAATATTTGACTGCGGGTTCATGCATCAGAGATCTAAACTGCAGATTTTCAATTTTTCGTATTGTTGTGTGCTGTGTGCTGCGTGCTATGGCTGTGCGTGTTGTGCGGTGTGCTCTTTGTGTGTGCGTGCGTGTATGCGTTTGCGTGGGTGTGTGTCAATCTGCACGACAAGTCCCTTAATTTCCATGATAAAAAATTCATTCTTGCGCGGAAAAATCCGTCTCTGCAAGAGTAATGATGAATTCGTTACCCAGCCCGATCGCACTGTGCGTAGGTGTCCAAATTAACAGTTGTTTTGACCAAAAAATCAAAACAAAAATGATTTCAGCAACATAGCCATGTGGGGTGTTGCCAGTCATGTTTTTTTTGGGCGCTGAATCGATTGTAACTGGACACAGTCCGATTAGACGCACCCAGCATACCAAATTTACATAATTGTAGTCAGCAATATAAAAAGTAGCATATTTTTTTATGTGGTGTCGTTTACCATGTTTTGGTTTATTATTCTGTGAATAATACACCTATGTAATCGCTCAGCAAAAAATGTTTATAACACCCCCTCAAACTTTTTTCTTTTCCGTTTCAAGGTGTGTAGATTCAAAAAATGCAATGTCCGTCCGCCGTCCGCCGTACGCCGTACGCCGTCCGCCGTCCGCCGTATCACGTGTACAGGCTTCATTTTCGATCTAAAAAAGTCGTTCTTTCGCACACATGCTCCATTTGGGCCCTAGTTGTGTCCCGAAACTTTTCAGCCCGATCGGAATATACACAGGGGTGTTATGAGTGAAAATGTGTGTGAAAATAGGTACTTTTTGCGTTTTAGCAACATTTTGGTAACATGAGCTTTTGAGGTATCGTTTTCCATGTTTTTGGGGACGAGAAGATCGAATATGAAGTCGATTTTGGCCAAGGAGTGGAAAATTGAGGTTGTACCAGATGTTCAGCTCCCAAAATTGATTTTTTATGAGTCAAATACCTGCGAAATCACCATCAATTTGTAGAATAACACTAGAAAAAGTGTCAACACGTGGATCAAGACGATTAAATGATGGCACTACCAATGATCAAAGATAATTTGAAAAAAAAAAAAAAAAGATCGTACCTACCTAATTTGTGTTTTGGGGGCCAAAATTGGTGGAAACCATCAGAAATAGCTATTTCAATTATTTCACATGAAACAAACAATAAATGTACAGCCAACATTTCTGTAGAATAATAAACCCCATGTGACAAGGACTTTGCAGCGTTTTTTTTTTCTTGGCCGCTGAATCGATTTTGCGTAATTTTGTCACGTTCAGACTGCGTTGACTAACCAATCATCGCGATAAAATCCGTTTCAACGTTCACCTCATCCTAGATTTCACCCAAAAGACGGAGATGAAGCAACGTCGTTAACGCTGCGTTTTGCAATTTAGATAATCTTCCGCTGTTTCCATTTTCTTCCAACGGGAGGTCCAGGGCGTCCACAGAGCCGGGCCTTGTTAATCGGGATAATTAACCGAGCTATAGCGAGACGAGCTGGCGACCCCAGCGATTAGGCGAATGAAATATTAGGACGAGCCGCATTAGCATCACCAGCACACGCTGGCAACCTCGCACACGCCGCTGCCTACGGAGATGCATCCACTGTGCCCTCCATCCTCTCGTAACCGAGGGATAAGCTTCTGATTATTTACCGCCCTCCTATCGACTGGGAAACGGGCAATTGAGCGAGGACGAGGCGTTTGATAAGCTATCGGAGGCCTCGAGCTCCGGTGACCCTCTAAAGCGATTTGCGAATGTAACCAATTAATCTGGATCCGCGTGTTGGTGTTCAATCGATCACTCGGCCGCTGTGAAAGTGAAATCACTCAGTTACATGTTATCGGGTCGCGGACACATAACCTTTCGAGTTTCTCCACTTTTACTGTAAAACACACAATCAGTGACCCCTGACCAGGTATACACCACGACCTAAGCGAACAGCCCTTCAAATAAGGGTATCATTTATTATATATTAGTTGGGAACTAGCCCATGATTGGTCTATGAATTCCCAGATCAGGATGTGGGATTCGCGAACTGCAGGACACACAACTGTGAAACACACATCCAGTAACCCCTGACCAGGTACACCACGACCTAAGCGAACAGCCCTTCAACTAAGGGTATCATTTATTATATATTAGTTGGGAACTAGCCCATGATTGGTCTATGAATTCCCAGATCAGGATGTGGGATTCGCGAACTGCAGGACACACAACTGTGAAACACACATCCAGTAACCCCTGACCAGGTACACCACGACCTAAGCGAACAGCCCTTCAAATAAGGGTATCATTTATTATATATTAGTTGGGAACTAGCCCATGATTGGTCTATGAATTCCCAGATCAGGATGTGGGATTCGCGAACTGCAGGACACACAACTGTGAAACACACATCCAGTAACCCCTGACCAGGTACACCACGACCTAAGCGAACAGCCCTTCAAATAAGGGTATCATTTATTATATATTAGTTGGGAACTAGCCCATGATTGGTCTATGAATTCCCAGATCAGGATGTGGGATTCGCGAACTGCAGGACACACAACTGTGAAACACACATCCAGTAACCCCTGACCAGGTACACCACGACCTAAGCGAACAGCCCTTCAAATAAGGGTATCATTTATTATATATTAGTTGGGAACTAGCCCATGATTGGTCTATGAATTCCCAGATCAGGATGTGGGATTCGCGAACTGCAGGACACACAACTGTGAAACACACAATCAGTGACCCCTGACCAGGTACACCACGACCTAAGCGAACAGCCCTTCAAATAAGGGTATCATTTATTATATATTAGTTGGGAACTAGCCCATGATTGGTCTATGAATTCCCAGATCAGGATGTGGGATTCGCGAACTGCAGGACACACAACTGTGAAACACACAATCAGTGACCCCTGACCAGGTACACCACGACCTAAGCGAACAGCCCTTCAAATAAGGGTATCATTTATTATATATTAGTTGGGAACTAGCCCATGATTGGTCTATGAATTCCCAGATCAGGATGTGGGATTCGCGAACTGCAGGACACACAACTGTGAAACACACATCCAGTAACCCCTGACCAGGTACACCACGACCTAAGCGAACAGCCCTTCAAATAAGGGTATCATTTATTATATATTAGTTGGGAACTAGCCCATGATTGGTCTATGAATTCCCAGATCAGGATGTGGGATTCGCGAACTGCAGGACACACAACTGTGAAACACACATCCAGTAACCCCTGACCAGGTACACCACGACCTAAGCGAACAGCCCTTCAAATAAGGGTATCATTTATTATATATTAGTTGGGAACTAGCCCATGATTGGTCTATGAATTCCCAGATCAGGATGTGGGATTCGCGAACAGCAGGACACACAACTGTGAAACACACATCCAGTAACCCCTGACCAGGTACACCACGACCTAAGCGAACAGCCCTTCAAATAAGGGTGTCATTTATTATATATTAGTTGGGAACTAGCCCATGATTGGTCTATGAATTCCCAGATCAGGATGTGGGATTCGCGAACTGCAGGACACACAACTGTGAAACACACATCCAGTAACACCTGACCAGGTACACCACGACCTAAGCGAACAGCCCTTCAACTAAGGGTATCATTTATTATATATTAGTTGGGAACTAGCCCATGATTGGTCTATGAATTCCCAGATCAGGATGTGGGATTCACGAACTGCAGGACACACAACTGTGAAACACACATCCAGTAACACCTGACCAGGTACACCACGACCTAAGCGAACAGCCCTTCAACTAAGGGTATCATTTATTATATATTAGTTGGGAACTAGCCCATGATTGGTCTATGAATTCCCAGATCAGGATGTGGGATTCGCGAACTGCAGGACACACAACTGTGAAACACACATCCAGTAACACCTGACCAGGTACACCACGACCTAAGCGAACAGCCCTTCAACTAAGGGTATCATTTATTATATATTAGTTGGGAACTAGCCCATGATTGGTCTATGAATTCCCAGATCAGGATGTGGGATTCACGAACTGCAGGACACACAACTGTGAAACACACATCCAGTAACACCTGACCAGGTACACCACGACCTAAGCGAACAGCCCTTCAACTAAGGGTATCATTTATTATATATTAGTTGGGAACTAGCCCATGATTGGTCTATGAATTCCCAGATCAGGATGTGGGATTCGCGAACTGCAGGACACACAACTGTGAAACACACATCCAGTAACACCTGACCAGGTACACCACGACCTAAGCGAACAGCCCTTCAACTAAGGGTATCATTTATTATATATTAGTTGGGAACTAGCCCATGATTGGTCTATGAATTCCCAGATCAGGATGTGGGATTCGCGAACTGCAGGACACACAACTGTGAAACACACATCCAGTAACCCCTGACCAGGTACACCACGACCTAAGCGAACAGCCCTTCAAATAAGGGTATCATTTATTATATATTAGTTGGGAGCTAGCCCATGATTGGTCTATGAATTCCCAGATCGGGATGTGGGATTCACGAACTGCAGGACACACAACTGTGAAACACACATCCAGTAACCCCTGACCAGGTATACAGGTATACCTCGATACATTTTTTCTTCCGGTGGAGACGGGATCGGTTTGGCAAAGCCTAATCGATATCCCTTCTTAACCGGTGATAATCTCGCTGGTCTAGGAGGGGGACTCTCGAGGGTCCACCCCCACTGCTACACTCTGTCCACAGATGACAATGACTGACCATGCACCTGTGACAAAGTCCAGAGATAATTTCTGATTTGTTAACTGAGTTATTAAATAAGGCTCCCACATGTATCACATGCTCCATCGCTATGCATTACTTAGCTTCACAGAGCTATGCTCCATCGCATGAGGTTCCCTATTATGTATAAAGTACCACTTAGTTCATTGTAATGTATGTATGGCAATAAATCTATTTTGAATTGAACTGATTTTCCCTGGATTTTATAGCAATGGTTTTTTTCTCGTCATCGTGGGCTACAGTTTAATCTGGAAAACTAGAATCAAAATTATTGGACTGGATGATGACCTTATGATCTGTACGATACCACTGGCTGCACCGAAACATAGAATGATCATCAGTCAGTATGATCACATAAGTGGATTTCCAAAGCAACTCACCAGATAATCCAACCTTGGATTTGATACATTATCAATACTGTTACATCATTTTCAACAATTAGAAAGTCCAATTAAAAAAAAAATTAAAAAATTAAAAAATCCCAATAAACTTTAATTATGTTAAATATTAATTTTGTCATCTGCTCTTCAAACCGCTACACGCAATTTGTCAATGTTCCGAGTCTTGAAGCTTCGTTAAGTGGACATTTCACCGAGTTCAATATTAACTTTTTACTCTCAACTTCCTTCAAGAGGCCGAGAGAGGGGGAAGGAGACCATAAAAGGTTAAGAAAAACGGCGAGGGGAAAGAAAAATTACTGAGATATTACCTCATTTTGCCCCTTACTAGCTTTCCCAACCAAATTTAGCCAGGAGAAATGTTGCCGTAGGAAAATAAACAGCTTGGGATAATATAGGACACGTTTAAAACGTATATCCCTCTTTTCTGGGTTCTTTTTTTTCCCCGGCAAGAAATAAGTACCTCTTTCTTTGAGAAGGATTTGAAAATAGGCGATGGAAACTGAAGTCGTTTGTAAGGTGGGGGAGGGGGGTTTTACCATTGGAATTGGGCCATTAATACATTTAGACCCTTTCTGGTCACCTGGGGTTTTTTCACTAGACAGCTGCCTGATTCGTCTGCATCAACGTCTGGAGAAACTCATTTCGTGACCTCCAGGTAAAGAGAAGACGTTTCAGTCATGCAGGATGACCATATTATTATGAGTGAATTTTAGAAGGTATTAAACTTTGAATAATTGGTCCTCCTTCTTTCCTTTGTTTCTATTTCAATTTAAATGAGATTTTTCTATGCAGTGTATAATAAATTATAAACTGACGCTTATCGTTTACTGTTGAACGTATTTCGACAATAAATCATCGTTGAATGAACCTATCCTACTAAATCCACCCTTCAATTCATCACAACCTCATCAAAAATTTCCACAGTTTTCAATTTAAAATAGCACTTTCACCGTTTTCAATTTCCACCGTTTTTCAATAAGGAAATAGCAACCGTTTTCAATTAAAAAAATTTCCACCTTTTTCATTTTAAAAAATTTCCACCGTTTTTCAGTTAAAAAATGTGCACCGTTTCCAATTTGAAAAAAAAATTACAACATTGCTACATTTCCATGTTCTTCATGACTACGTAATTTTTCAGATGTTGGTTGGTTTTCAAATTCGCAGAAATTATGGTCAACAGCAGGTACCCAGCTATTTTCCAGAGCTCACTCAGCCGATCAGGGCGGGGACCCACTTTGCCATTCTTAACCAGCAGTGCCACAGAAGCTTCATTCCAAATTTCAGCCTCGTGAGGTGAACAGGAGAAAAGCCTCAGAGCTCACTCAGCTGATCACGGCAGGGACCCACTTTGCTATTCTTACCCAGCAGTACCATAGAATCTCCATTCCAAATTTGACCCTCGTGAGGTGAACAGTTAAGAAATTGGTCTCAGAGCTCACTCAGCTGATCAGGGCGGGGACCCACTTGTCATTCTTGCCCAGCAGTACCATAGAATCTCCATTCCAAATTTGAGCCTCGTGAGGTGAACAGTTAAGAAATTTGTCTCAGAGCTCACTCAGCTGATCAGGGCGGGGACCCACTTGTCATTCTTGCCCAGCAGTACCATAGAATCTCCATTCCAAATTTGAGCCTCGTGAGGTGAACAGTTAAGAAATTTGTCTCAGAGCTCACTCAGCTGATCAGGGCGGGGACCCACTTTGCTATTCTTACCCAGCAGTACCATAGAATCTCCATTCCAAATTTGAGCCTCGAGAGGTGACCAGTTAAGAAATTGGTCTCAGAGCTCACTCAGCTGATCAGGGCGGGGACCCACTTTGTCATCGCTACCCAGCAGCACCACAGAAGCTCCATTCCAAATTTGACCCTCGTGAGGTGAACAGGAGAAAAGCCTCAGAGCTCACTCAGCTGATCAGGGCGGACGCAGAAACCTTTGTGAGCCTGCGCACAACAACTCACCGAAGTTTCATCGCAATTGGATGATTGGTATACGAACGGGTAAAGGACAAAGGAGGAAAGAAACATTCATTTTTATATAACATAGATACATTTTGGACTCTATATTCTATACCTATAGTAAATTCGCTATAAAACCAAGATGGAGCTCGATGAAAAAGAAACTTGCTCTTAACAACGAGGCTTAGGACCTACCTGAGAAGTGATGAAGGGACAGGCGATTCATCTTGCGACGAGAGGAAGCAAACGGTGGAAGGGGGGATGAAAAAGAGGAAGAAAAAATCGGAGTAAAAAAGGCGATGTGAAGGAGTAAATAAGGAGGGTAATATCTTCAAGTTGTAAATGATCATCAGTAAACGTCTTGGCCGCCCTATCTATTTTATGAGGTTGGGTTTTGAGAAATGCGGAAAGCTCACGATAACGCAAGCTCGTCTCGCAACGTGGGAGGTGACTGTGGAGAAGGGAGTTGAGAAAGACCCTCTTTTCCGATTAGAAAGGGGACTTCGAGGAGGTTTGACGAGTCTGGAAACTGATTGATATTATTCAATGAAGAAATGATTTATTGGAATCAATTTCCATAGCAGGCGAACGACTCTTCAGTATGGTAAGTGTAGGGCTCCTCGCAGTACGAGTCATGCACATCTCTAGTAAAATCTGAGAGACAAATCCAAACATTGACTTACTTCGTTTTTCTCGACATTCTGAAAGACATTTCACTCAACTTAGGGAACAACGTGAATCAATTTAGTTGACGAAAACAAAATCTAGTCGAGGACGCCACTCGTCCTTGTCAGCCCGTTACTGCGATGTAATTCATGCAACTGACAGGCCACAACACGTCATGCGAAACCGGATGAAAATTACCGGGAAACAGAGCACATTATTCCTTACTCCACTTCCGTTCATCAATACAGTAGCCGGATCAGTACACCTTATGGACCGAGGTGAAGTTTCAAAATTGATTTTAAAAAACGCTGCAAAGTCCTTGTCACATGGGTTTATTATTCTACTGGACATACCTACATAATGGTTGGCTGTTCATTTATTGTTTCTTTCATGCGTAATAATCGAAATAGCTACTTCTGATGGTTTCCATTAATTTTGGCCCCCAAAACACAAATTAGGTACGCACTTTTGGTTTATTATTTTCAATAATGAACCATTGGAATCGAGCATGAAAAAAAAAATTCTTACCCCCCCTCAAAATTTGATGGTTTACGTTTCAAGGTATGTAGAATCCAAAACTGCAATAAAAATATTTCTGTCTATCCGCCGTACGCCGTACGCCGTACGCCGTACGGGCCACTTTTCTTAGTTACCATGAAAAAAAATTGATGAAATTCGGGTTATAGGTTCCGTTCAGCGTCTAGTTGGTCCTCGAAGCTTGACGTTACTGTGAGTCATCTCTAAGGGGTTCAAAATAGGGGTTGAAATTTTCAAAACGCCTATACAATTTTTTTACGTAAATATTTTTACGGTTTTAAATAATTCTTGAACTTGCGAGTTTTTTAAGACCATCCGGAGCATCGTACGTCCAGCCGTTCGTTCACAGTAAGGCCCCGAAGTTTGCACCGACAGGCATTTTCGACTCCAGTGTGAATGAAATTGTATACAATTCAAACCAATTCAAAAAAAAAAAAAAAAAAAAAAAAAAAAAAAAATTCAAACCAATTCTCGTAACCAGAGACGCGCCCACAATAGGAATTTGTGAATACGGCCAATCATTGGTAGGGATCACCTGATTATATTGGCGGAGTATGAAGTCGAGTTGGTTGTTCTGTGATATTATTTAATTTGAAAAATGATGGCTCTTTTGGAGTTTGTTCGTAGGTAGTGAAACTTGAACAAACGTTGAAGTATTATTGATGGGTAAATTATTACTACGGTAAATCATTACTCAACGGTAAATTATTACACAACGGTTCATTATACCATCTACGTAGAAGGGGCTGGAGTTTGTTGGTAGGTACTTTTGCAACTTTTTTCACTCCTCATCAACAATTTCTTTTCAGAACTTCATTATGTGTGTTTCTTTTTGTTAGGTACTGTTTGTCATCGGCAGAATTATTTTAGCAACATTTAACTCGTGATTTAGGTAGGTACCTAGTAACGAGTACGGGGTTAGGTACTAACCTACGGAGGGTCTGCGGTCTACATAATTATGCATAGAATAGTACATATTATATTATATAGACGGGTTATCTATACATAGAGCTGTGATCTGTAACAGAAGGGTATTCTATACAAAATAATAAACCGTTGTGCAGGGATTTGCAGCGTTTTTTCTTTTTTTTTAAACTATCTTTGATCATTGGTAGTGCCATTTAATCGTCCTGAACCACGTCTTGACACTTTTTCCAGTGTTATTATACAAACTGATGGTGATTTCAGACGATTTCCCAGGTTTTTCACTCATAAAAAATCAATTCTGGGAGCTGAACATTTGCAAGAACTCAATTTTCCACTCTTTGGTCAAAATCGACTTCATATTCGGTCTTCTCGTCCCCAAAAACATAGAAAACGATATCTCAGAAGCTCATGTTACCAATGTGCGAAAGAACGATTTTTTTAGACCGAAAATGAAGCCTGTACACGTGATACGGCGGACGGCGGACGGCGTACGGCGGACGGCGTACGGCGGACGGCGTACGGCGGACGGCGTACGGCGGACGGACATTGCATTTTTGGAATCTATGCACCTTGAAACGTAAAAGAAAAAAGTTTGAGGGGGTGTTATAAAAATTTTTTGCTGAGCGAATACATAGGTGTATTATTCACAGAATAATAAACCAAAACTCCAATTTATCAGACATTTTGAGAGAAAGACCGAAATGTTGGGGAGCTCAAAAACAAGTGAATAAGAGAAGAACCACTATCCGGCGGTTGAGCCCTGTCGGGACCTATTCATATACGCAGTTATCTCAATTCGCCCTATCCCCCCCCCCCCCCACCGTTAACCCGGGAAGCCCCTTAGTTCGCGGTAGGTCCTTCGGATTTTTTCGAAACCTTGAAGTCTCTGAGCAAATTTTAAAAGCTGGTAACACGCCTGTCGTGGTATCCTCCCAGAACCACTCCATGTAAACTTGAAGATCTCACAAATAAACCAGTGAATGGAGCGGCAGACGCAGGAGGCCTGAGGAACCTGGAGGGGATCCCCACCATCCTCCACTAGTATGGAGGATGGAGGGAGATAGTCCCAGGGACTATAAGAACTCAGCTCCTTCGCCTTCCAACTCATTCTACGCTCTCCTTAAGTCGCTGACTTATCTCCCTCACCTCGCTCCTCCTCTCACCTTACTGTAAAAGATCCCAGAGTGGTGTTAACCTTATAGGTGGTAACCACTGGGCACACATCCTCCTGACGTCTTAGTGGTGGACACCTTATAGGTGGTAACCAGGGGCGTTAGGTCCGCTACCTCTTCCTACCTCGCCCCTCAACTATGCCTCCACCACAACGCCTATTTAAACTAACGAATATTTTCCATCGTTTTCTTCAAAAATTGAACACTTTTGCCCCAAACATTTTGAACACGAATTAAAAAACGGCGTACGGCGGACAGACAGAAATTTTTTAATTGTATTTTTGGATTCTACATACGTACTTTGTAACGTAGACCATCAAATTTTGAGGGGGATTAACATTCATTATTGAAAATAATAAACCAATATGTCAAATTAACACCGGCCCCAATTTTATTATTCTTATAAATTTGAAAATTTGTTCCAATCTTATTATTCTTACCCACAACTTTATTATTCTTATTAGTTTGAAAATGTGTACCAATCTTGGAATTTTGGAAATTGTACCGAATTTCTAAATTTTTGAATTCTGAAAATGGTATCGAATTTTGAAGTTGTTTCTATTCCACCTAATTGCTGTATGCCCCTAATAAGTACCAAACATTGTTGTAATCTTACGCCTGGAGTTGGAAAGTGGTTGCATACGGAGTTCACAAGACGATTACCTACAAGATATCATTCGGCTCCAAAAGTTTTCGGACTCACTGACGACCTTTCAGGCTCAACTAAACTACACCCCGCGGGTTCACGGGATAACGCCGAGGCAACTTTTCAACACCTTTATCAAAACGAAATGTTTTTTCCATCTTGCGCTATTCTCATCTTCCCGCTGATTTGACTGCACCGAGCCGCGAGGAAATCTTGAATTGTCCTGCAAACTCTCAAATTGGCAGCGATGAGCGGGTATCAAGACGACTTCCGCGCTGCGTTATCTTACGAGTTTTACGACTTTAATGCAAAACCCCTTTGTCGGATGTTTATCAACTGGGAATTTCGTGGCTTTAACCCGAGCGAATGATAGGTACTCGAGTTTCCTGATACACCTACGTGTTAGGAGTTCCATTTCCACTCCCCGCCCTCGATCCGACTTCTTTAATTAAAGTTGTGACGGTTAGTGCCGCCCGGGAATTGCAACCCCCTTGAAGTTGAAACGTTAAGGAAATTCCTTCGGAAGTTCAAATTATCTCTGTCTTCACAGGTTCATTCCTGATTGGAAGGCCTTCAATGTCCACGGAAACTTTCTTCGATTTTCGTTTTTATAGGTTGCAACCCTAGTAGGATCGGAAAAGGTTTCGCTCCTACTTTCTACTTAGGGTTGCGACCTATAAAAACGAAAATCGAAGAAAGTTCCCAAAGAAAGATCCCTTGACCGTGGCCCTCTGAAGAGCCACCTCAAGTGCACACTACACAGCAATTTTAGCAGTATTTATAGATACAGGGTGTCTGTAGATGAGCCTGAATAGAGTGGTGACACGTCCAGCCTTCCTGGACTGAAGAAAAATTAAAACGCTGCAAATTATTACACAACGGGTTATTATTTATTATTTACCTGTATAGATGCCCCTTCAGCGTATATCACTGTTTTCTGTGGTCAATACCCTCGAGCTCCCCCCAGGAAAGCCCTAAATCGAGTACTGGAGCCGGCCCCGGAATTAAAGTTTCCTACAAATGCGCGGGAATCAATAATTCAATCATTAATTATTTTTAGTTATTCATGAAGCATAAGGGGCACCTATACAGGTAAATTATTACACAACGGTTTATTATTTCCTTCTGCTTCATGAATAACTACAAAATAATTAATGATTGAATTATTGAATCCCGCGCATTTGTAGGAAACTTTTACGGGGCCGGCACCAGTACTCCACAGAAAACAGTGATCTGCGCAGATGGGGCATCTATACAGGGAAATAATAAACCGTTGTGTAATAATTTGCAGCGTTTTTTTTTCTTCAGTTCAGGAAGTTTGGACGTGTCACCACTCTATTCAGCCTCATCTGGGGCTTCTACGTAGACAGCATAATGAACCGTTGTGCAATAATTTACCTTTGAATAATAATTTACCGTTGTGCAATAATTTGCCCATCAATAATACTTCAACGGTTGTTCAAGTTGCTGAAGTACCTACCAACAAACTCCAGCCCTTTCTACGTAGATGATATAATGAACCGTTGTGTAATAATTTACCGTTGTTATAATTTACCATTGTGCAATAATTTACCCATCAATAATACTTCAACGTTTGTTCAAGTTTCACTTCCTATCAACAAACTCCAAACGAGCTATCATTATTTTTGTCAAATGAAATAATATCACAGAACAACCAACTCGATTTCATACAGCCATCCGTGATTATAATCAGGGGCTCCCTACCAATGATTATCTCGGGCCAATTCCCGATTGGGTCCCTACTGATGATATTTGGGCTGAATTTATACAATTCCGCAACCTTAGGCGTCGGACTGGGACACGTCCAGGATGGAGAATCCACCTTTTGGAATGCCTACATTTTTCAAATTCGAACCAGTGATTTATCTGTACCGAATCATCCACCAAATATCACGAAAAACAATATTTTTCCAATATACACGATTTCAAAGCTCGAAAATGGACTGTAAAGTAAAATACATACATAGCCGTCTCACAGCTGTGTGCGGAAACACTGCGATCTGATTTCCAATAAATTGTAAACCGTCCTTTGTAATTCCAAATTTCATCCTCCACCGGTACAGTAATATTTATGGCAGCTTAGGATACGGACTTCTCGCCATTCTCTCTTTGGCGTAATTTCTCGAACCCGCGGGGAAAACGAGGTCGTTTGATGAATATTTTTAATTTGCATAAATTCGTCGATGAATACCAGCCCTGGAGCTAATCTTGAGGTCAAAAATATTCTGAGAAACTGCGGTTTTCGAAATGCTCAACGGAAAGTCTGTTGTTTAATGCATGAACTGTTGATAATATTAAGCCAGGACCCCGGGAGTGGCCCCGTGGAAAGTGCTTGGTAAAATGGTGAAAATGGAAACCGGCGAGCTGATTGCCGTGATAATGGATTTCGACACTACTCGTTAGCCGAACTAACAAACTAGTGGACTGTAACTGCCACTGAGATCGAAAAGTCAAGTTTAACGTTGAGATACCAACGAACAAAATGAAGTACTCAACCAACCGTATACCGCAAACTTCTACACGTAAATTTTAAGAGGACAAAAACGTGTGGCGGACAGACTGATGAAATGTCATTTTATTTAAATAATTATATCTATTTCGTTAAAAGATGTTTTTAAATTTTTTAGATTAGATTTGTTGAAACAAAGGTTAGTAAGTCAACCTAAGTGATAAACCAGTACATATTTTGGACCGGGGTTTTGACAAAATATTTTGTACGTCGATCTCGAAGGTTCATAATTGCAAAATAATTTACCGAACGAAATCACAAGTTCCACGTAAGATCTTCCCATTGTGATCCCGAATACGACGAGAATTTCTGCTGGATGGGTTTGATAAATAGCTGTGGTTGATTGTTCCCTTCATTGTGAAAAAAATCTCAACTAGCCTATTAATTACTAACTACAAGGTAATTAATTATTAACTTCTGTCATTCCCTCTGGAGTATACTAGAGGTATACTGTGGTTGATTTTTGCCTTCATTGTGAAAAAAATCTCAACTCATTTATTAATTACTAACTACTAATTAATTATTAACTTCTGTCATTCCCTCTGGAGTATACTAGAGGTATACTCTTGGCCTCGCTCCAGGTTCTTCCAACTCTCATAAATTGCAACTAATATCATTCAACAGTTTTAATTTTGCTCCCGAGTCTACCAATAAGGTAGTGACTAGTGTGCTTTGTGGCGTTTCGGGTTTTAGCTTCGTTTTCACAAAGCCTAATTTTAGAATTTGTGGTCGCGAGCATAACAGACTATAATTATATGAAAAACGCTGCAAATTATTACACAATGGTTTATTATTTACCTGCACAGATGCCCCTTCTGCGTAGATCCCTGTTTCCTTGGTCAATATCTGCCGTCGAGCTCCTCCCAGGAAAGCCCTACCTCGAGTAATGGAGCCGGCCCGGGAATTACAGTTTCATAAAAATGCGCGGGATTCAATAATTCAATTCAACAATTCATTATTTAATTGTTATTGAAAATAATAAACCAAAATGATCGTAATGAGCTGAAATTTAGAGGGTTCCCGAACCCATGACTTCTGTTTATATTGGTTTATTATTTTCAATAATGAACCATTGGAATCGAGCATGAAAAAAAAAATTCTTACCCCCCCTCAAAATTTGATGGTTTACGTTTCAAGATATGTAGAATCCAAAACTGCAATAAAAATATTTCTGTCTGTCCGCCGTACGCCGTACGCCGTACGCCGTACGGGCCACTTTTCTTAGTTACCATGAAAAAAAATTGATGAAATTCGGGTTATAGGTTCCGTTCGGCGTCTAGTTGGTCCTCGAAGCTCGACGTTACTGTGAGTCATCTCTAAGGGGTTCAAAATAGGGGTTGAAATTTTCAAAACGCCTATACAATTTTTTTACGTAAATATTTTTACGGTTTTAAATAGTTCTTGAACTTGCGAGTTTTTTAAGACCATCCGGAGCATCGTACGTCCAGCCGTTCGTTCACAGTAAGGCCCCGAAGTTTGCACCAACAGGCATTTTCGACTCCAGTGTGAATGAAATTGTATACAATCCAAACCAAATCTCGTAACCAGAGACGCGCCCACAATAGGAATTTGTGAATACGGCCAATCATTGGTAGGGATCACCTGATTATATTGGCGGAGTATGAAGTCGAGTTGGTTGTTCTGTGATATTATTTAATTTGAAAAATGATGGCTCTATTGGAGTTTGTTGGTAGGTAGTGAAACTTGAACAAACGTTGAAGTATTATTGATGGGTAAATTATTACTACGGTAAATCATTACTCAACGGTAAATTATTACACAACGGTAAATTATACCATCTACGTAGAAGGGGCTGGAGTTTGTTGGTAGGTACTTTTGCAACTTTTTTCACTCCTCATCAACAATTTCTTTTCAGAACTTCATTATGTGTGTTTCTTTTTGTTAGGTACTGTTTGTCATCGGCAGAATTACCTAATTAACCTATTAACCTATCTACAAAGATATAACTGGGCAGCTCAGGTTAAAGGAATTATGTATGATATTGGGTTTGGGGGAGTCTGGGATAGACTAGACCACAAAGAATTGAGGGAAAAGCGGAAATCCATGGTTGGTTCTTACAGGACTAAATTATTTTATGATGACCTGGGCAGGATGTACAACTCTACCTATAACGCATTGTATAAAAGATTATGGTTTACTCCCAATAACCCAGAGAGATACTTGAACTCAGATGCGCCTGTGTTGGAGAAAAGGATCCTTGCGCAGCTCAGGTTAGCCGGTTCGAGCGTTATAAGAGGGTGGATTCGTGGGGAGAGCTGCCAGATTGACCAACGAAAAGCGTGTATATTGTGCAACAGTGGAAGGAATGAGTCAATTTTTCATATACTCTGTTGGTGCTCTGAGTTGGCTCACCAGAGGCTTAAGTTTTTAGGTTCTAGCATAATAAGTAAAGAACATGCCACAAATAATTTGCTATCAGGTAAAAGTATGGTAGAAACTAAAATGATGAGCTCTTTTTTTCTTTCTTACCTGTATAAGCGTAAGTTTAAAATCAGGTTGTTGGAAGAGGCTGGATTAGTTTAACTAGGACAATCCGTGGAAAAGTTATTTGTTTTTATTTCTTGTTGTATTTATCTGGTAGTGTGAGGTGTTCGATCTTACTCTTACTAATAGAAGCAAAATTTATTATTTAATTAAAATTTTGTATAATGGGCATGGCCCATGCATTGAATAGGCAACGCCTTGTCAATAAAGATTATTTCATTCATTCATTCATTCATTCGGCAGAATTATTTTAGCAACATTTAACTCGTGATTTAGGTAGGTACCTAGTAACGAGTACGGGGTTAGGTACTAACCTACGGAGTGTCTGCGATCTACATAATATGCATATAATAGAATAGTACATATCATATTATATAGACGGGTTATCTATACATAGAGCTGTGATCTGTAACAGAAGGGTATTCTATACAAAATAATAAACCGTTGTGCAGGGATTTGCAGCGTTTTTTGAGTGGAATTAGATAACATTCTAAGAATTTTGTGACATTTGCTATGAGCTTTCAAAGTTTCAAGTGACGTCACACTGGGGAAGGGGGCCATCCCTGGGGGAGGGGAGGGGGTGCAATGACGTCACTTGTTGATGAAAGCTTTGAAAGCTCATAAAAAAAGAAGTATTCACCGTAGGAGAGTGAGGTTTGCCTCAAAATTCTTAGAATGGAACCTACTTTCATTTAAAGATGGGAAACCATAATAATAGTCCAGACGATATCTGCCCTTGGGTACATGATAAAAATGCCGAATTTCGCCAGAACGTTCGTATTTCCCAACAAAAGGATAATTTCGAAGATGAGCAATTTTTAACAAATCTAAAGGGGTCAAATTTGAGTTTTTAGGGGACAAAAGTCGGTAGGAAATCACTGAATGTGGTATGGAAGGGTGAGTAAAGACAGAAAAATACCATTTCATTGTTTTTCATACAGAATAGGGGTCAAATTTTTGATTTTTGGGGGTCAAAAATTGGTATTGAGGACTAAAATCAATAATGTTGAATGTTGTATGTGGGATTTTGAATCATGACGGGCGGACTATTTCGATGATAAACATACTTTTTTGAAAAACCAGTGGATCAAATTTGACTTTATCAGAGTAAAAAATCGGTAAAAATAGCTAAAATCGCGAAAAAGTTATATAATTTTACGAAAAGTGGTATGGCTTTTCGCTATATCGTCTTCTTACATAACAGCACCAACATTTGTTTGAGAATTCGCTCTTAAAATCATGCTGCATGACTGGAACTTTTCTATTTCCGATAACCCCCCTCATTCAACAATCCTGGCTAAGCGCTAAATCACTCGCGAAAAAAATCGTGGAAACCCATTTCAAACAAAAACGGATTTATTGAGAGAATAGTCTATTTCCACTAATACACGAAAAAACGCGAAAAACACTGTTATACCGGTTTCGATGATCAAACCATCGTCAGTATTGATTACTGACAATGGTTTGTTACTGACGATGGTTTGATCACCGAAACTGGTATAACAGTGATTTTCGCGTTTTTTTCGTGTATTAGTGGAAATAGACTATTTTTTTCAATTACTCCGTTGTTCTTTTCCTGGCTACGCCACTGAATCAACCCGATCATGATTGCTAAGCAGCTATGTTGTGCTACATCTTGACAGACTTTTTTTTTTGAAATAGAAGTTGAGATGGGGACAACAATGAATCAGAACGAGATAGAAGAAGGTTGAGAAGCACTGACCTACAACGTTATTGTTGATATGTGGAGTTCCAGATGGGTCACGAGTGTATATCTGCGGCAGGAGGCAGTTGAATGGGAAGTAATACTTCCTTGTCACAAGCAGACACCAACAAGAGGGCAGCGCACGAGTCTCGGGATAAAGCCTCCGGCCCCAAAAGGGGAAAAGGTTGACATCGAAACATGAAGTTCCACTTGTGAAAGGTAGGGGCGCCCTTGAAGTGCCCGTCTCAAGCACTCCCGTGTACCCTCTTACACTGTCCACTTTACGTCTGTGTCCCGGATAATAAGAGGGCGTTTGATGGGCGTCGGTGCCCCCAAATGTATTTGCCTCTCTCGACATCCCCATCAACGCCGGCGGGAGCTTCTGATGAGCCACAACGAGGTGGGAACACAAAGAGGAGAAAATAATAAGATTTTTTGAAGGAAGCCACCTGGACCGCCATGTTGGACCATTTCGATGTTTGAACAAAAGTCTACTCCCCGCGTCAAATCCCTAGTTTGATTCCCAGCCGGTAGCGGTCTGTGGCGCTGCAGCCATCCTCAGCTGCAGCCGCATTCCCCTCGTATTTTAAAATCCTCGCACTTTTCTCTCCTATTTTTGAAATCCCGTAGCCAGATAGAGATGTGGTACCAATGAAGACGTTGACCACACTAAAGTAAAACGCTGCAAATCCCTGCGCAACGGTTTATTATTTTGTACAGAATACCCTTCTTTTTACAGATCACAGCTCTCTGTATAGATAACCCGTCTATATAATATGCAATAGTCTATACATATTATGTAGATCGCAGACCCTCCGTAGGTTAGTACCTAACCCCGTACTCGTTACTAGGTACCTACCTAAATCACCAGTTAAATGTTGCTAAAATAAATTGTTTCGATGACAAAAAGTAACTAAAATGGCGAAAATAAACGCAAATAATGAATTTTTGAAGGAAAATTGTTGACGTGGAGTGAAATAGATGCCCCTCCTGCGTAGATCACTGTTTTCTGTGGTCAGTACCTACCTACCCTCTGGTCAAGTATACTTCAACGGTTGGTCAAGTTGCAAAAGTACCGATCAGCAAAATCCAGCCCCTTCTTGGTAGATGAACCGTTGTGTAATAATTTACCGTTGTGTAATAATTTACCGTTGTGTAATAATTTACCCATCAATAATACTTCAAAGTTTGTTCAAGTTTCACAAGTACATACCAACAAAATCCAGCCCCTTCTTGGTAGATGAACCGTTGTGTAATAATTTACCGTTGTGTAATAATTTACCTTTATGTGATAATTTACCGTTGTGTAATAATTTGCCGTTGTGTAATAATTTACCGTTGTGTAATAATTTATCCATCAATAATAGGTACCTACTTCAAAGTTTGTTCAAGTTCCACAAGTACCTACCAACAAAATCCCATAGCCCATCACTTATCAAATGAAATAATATCGCACAACAACTAACTCGACTTCATACAGCCATCCTTGATTATAATCAGGTGCTCCCTAGTGATGATATCCGGGCCGGATTTATACCGTTTGATTCACGATCGTGTTGACGAAGCTTTTTGGTGCACACGAACGGCTGGACGTACAGTGCTCCGGGTGGTCTCAAAAAATTGTTTAGCTCAAGACAAATTTAATATCGTAAAAAAACCATACCCTTCAATCGAAAGTTTTCGAGCTACAGCGTTCTGAAAATTTCAACCCCTATTTTCAACCCCTTAAAGATGACTGACAGTAACGCAGAGCTTCGAGGACCAACTAGACCCCGAACGGAACCTATAACCCGAATTTCATCAATTTTTATTCATGGTAACTAAGAAAAGTGGCCCGTAAGGCGTACGGCGGACAGACAGAAATATTTTTATTGCATTTTCGGATTCTACATACCTTGAAACCTAAACCATCAAATTTTGAGGGGGGGGTAAGCATTTTTTTTTCTTGCTCGATTCCAATGGTTCATTATGGAAAATAATAAACCAAAAAGAATGACCCATGGGCCGGCACCTACTTGAATGGAGAAGCCATTGACGTGAAGCCAGGTAGTTATGTGTGTGTTAGGACGCCGATCGATCCACAAGACCACAAACAGCACAGGACAAAATGCACGTAAGTATGTACCACAAATGCAAATCTGTCATCCGAACCGGACCGAACGCAAAATGCAAACAATCTGACGCAAGCAATTAAAAACTGACAACTGACTCAACAGAGAAAGCGAATATAAATCACGAGATAACAAAAACAAATCAGAAGACGAAGAAGCATCTCGTATCGAGATGACAAATCGAATCGAAGGGATCGAATCGATTGTGAAAACGAACGATTTTGGAGTAGAAATCAGGTTTTGGGGACGAGGCCCAAAGTGGGCGTAGTGAACAACATTTTTACTCGACTGAGCATGCGGGGACGGGCCACTTCTTAGTTGCCACGGGAACACTAGGTCCCAGGACCCAGAACCTACCTGCCAGTTTCAGAAGCCTAGGTTTCCATTTGATTGCAGGACATTGATTACTGTCGCTTTATTCCGATAACACGCTTGGTCTATGGAATCCTCCATGGATGCTCTACCAGAATACTGAATATCCATAGAATTTCCATTCCACAGCCAGAGAAATCTGGTGAATCGCTGTTGAACTTTGTGAAAAATGCTAGGTACAGTGTACGGAGGGAAATTCAAATGCCAACTGAACAGTGGAGTTTTTATTTTTACTCTTAGTGTTTTTGGGTGCAACGCCATTGTCTCACATTTGGATGAGCATCCTAGAATCCTGTTCCTTCCCCCCAAAACCTTGACATTTCTTTCAACGCAAGTTCAGGTACAACCGCACGGATCGTGCTGGACATAATGGAACAGGTAGATAAACTCCCGGGTTCCATATTGGTTCTGGTTCGTTGCTTTTCACTGTATTTTGGTTAGGTATCTGATTTACTTATGTTGACGGGAAGTTGAGGACACTTAAGGAGTTTTGGAAAAATATGAGACCCACTTGCAGTCCACCTGATCTTTTGTAACTCGGAAGTAGAAAACTCCGGAAAAGCAACTTACGAGTGCGTCATACACCGTTTTACCTGTAAGAATGGGATAAGTTCTCGAGAGATCCCATCTCGGGAATCACAGCGAAACTCTTTTCTTCCTCTGGCTTACATCGATGGGAACGGAATATCTTACGAATTGGATATATCCTCCGACTCCCGCGTTTGTTTTTAGAGACCGTATCACGTTACTGGGGCTTTATGTACTGTTTGGGAAGTCTTCTGTCAGCAGTACCCTTTTTTCCGGATGCAAGGAAAAGATGATATGCGATAACACTAACCGCGTTGATATTCCACAGGTTTTTATCGTTTGTCGTCGGATGTGAGGGTTTTATTCGAGGTTTTCCGCTCGTTCTTGGGACTGTCGAACGGTTGTGTTTGCCCTGAATGACTGTAACCTAATTTGGGTACCAGTTTAGCATGCGATTTCAGGCACATTCGGACGTACATGCCCTTTCACCTCTTCGCTATCAACTCTGCACCTACACAACAAATCTAGCCAAAAAACTACAGGATAAAAATAGAAATAGTCTATTTCCACTTCAAACTAACAAACTGTAGACCGGTTTCGGCTGTTACACCATCATCAGTACATGATAGAATGAAATTACTGGAACTTGAGCTCCTAATTATACAACTCGAGTGAATGGTAGTGCAATCTCATTGGCTGTTGAGGCCAAGGAAGTGAAAGGGAGGTGGAGCCTGATTGACTTGAATACAACACTAGTGAAGGGTGGTACATTCTGATTGGAAAGGAGGTAGGACAAAAGGGAAAAAGAAACAAACGCCATAAGGTGATACTAACCTAGCTTACAGAAATAAATCGATCAAAGGTGAATGATTTTGGAAATTTATTTCATTAACAGAAGAGCCTATGAATTTTCAGTATTTCCAATTGTTCCAATGCATCCAGTTTCGAATCTTTATTACAAAGATGAACTATCTCAACTGATGAATTGTTCCTATCAATACTGAAGTTAAATCCATGACCCTCCTCCCTTAAATGATTAGCAAAAGCCGAATTACCAGAACCATCCCTAAAACATCGTTGGTGTTCCCCTAATCTTTCCCTGAATTTACGTCCCGTTTGACCACAATATTAATTTAACTACACAATCACATTTCAAGCATATTTATTTTCAGTATTAGCCATATTATACTCTAGAGAAGTAAATTATGAGAAAACATAACCACCCATTCCACCTAGTAGATTACGGACCTTGACCCCTAACAGGGTCAATTGGAGCCCGTCCAGGCGTGGAAATTCAAATTGACGAATCCCTTTTTGAGGGAAAAACGCAAATATAATAGGGGTTGACCACTGGCGAGTGATCTGCGACCTTTGGGAGCTCTTCAGCACAGGGGCGCCATTTAAGGGGGGCAGGGGGGGGCCTAGCCCCCCCCCCCCCCAAGGAATTGATAAATAATGAAAATGACTACTGGAGTTATCTAGAATATCATAGCCTTCTTTTAAAAAGTTATTCTTTTAAAAAGGAATATCTTGAATGAATATTATTGGAATGTAGCAATGCTAATTTAATGAATTGAAAAAGGGTACTGTGATGAATTTAAAATTCTCATCACGGTGGCGTGGAAGGAAGGTGAGTGAGTGAATTTAGGTAAAGGAGAGAAAAGGAGGAAAAGTCGCAGGCGGCTGTAGTCAACCGAACATCTACGACTTTTGGAGGAGAGAGAGGTGGTGTGGAAGGAAGGTGAGGAAAAGTCGCAGGCGGCTGTAATCAACCGAGCATCTACGACTTTGGAGGAGAGAGAGGTGGATGAGGGAATTTCACCTAGGCGGCTGTAGTCAACCGTTCATCTAGGTGAAGGAGAGGAAAGGAGAGGTCCCTTGTCTAGGCGGCTGTATTCAACCGATCATCTAGACAAGGAGGAGGAGGAGAGAGGAGAGAGGAGGTGAAATTCCCAGGCGGCTGTATTCAACCGATCATCTGGGAGGTAAGGTAAGAGAGAGAAGAGAGAGCTGGTTAGAGGAAGTGTCGAATGAAGCTTGAGCGCCAGGATCCGGGGTTTTATAGTACTTGGGGGCCTCTCCCTCCAGCTCCTTGCTGGGAGCTGGTAGTGGGGCCCCAGGTTGAGTAACCCTGGGTTCTGTCGCCTGTCCCCACTCATATCTTTATTTACGGAGCTTTAGTTTGGCGTTTGGATATTGGTGAGAACTTAATATGCTAGGAGTGTTCCCGGGAGGGACTCACGACAGAGGTCCCCCCAGTTTGAACCAATATTGGTGCTGAAGGCGCAAGATGACAGGAGCTGAGGGCTACGGCAAACAAGAGGTGGTCGCTGAAGGCGCAAGATGACAGGAGCTGAGGGCTACGGCAAACAAGAGGAGGAGCTGAAGGCGCAAAGTGACAGGGGCTGAGGGCCGATGCAAACAGAGGTTGAGCTGAAGGCGGTCCGTAAAAACTAGTAGTAACATGGTAGATTATAAGTAGGTAGATGATAAGTAGGTAGAACATAAGGTAGGTAACATAAGGTAGAATATAAGTAGGTAGAACATAAGGTAGGCAATATAAGGTAGAATATAAGGTAGAAGAGATAGGATGAGATGGTGAGAGTATATACAGCAGTGGTCAGGATCCCTAAACATGTGGCATTTAGGGAAGTGATCGGCAAGGGCGAGATGAGGAGGATGAACAATATTTACAAGGTGAAAGTGAGCGGCAAGGGCGAGATGAGGAGGGTGAACAATATTTACAATAACGATATTTACAATGTGAAAGCGAGCGGCAAGGGCGAGATGAGGCGGATGAACAATATATACAAACATGATATTTACAATATGTACAATATTTACAACCTTTGTGCAAATTCGGGGAACAAGGCGGAACGGGGTGACGGGAATCCGCCGATTCCTGGGTGTGTGTTGGGTGTGTTGAGTGATAGTGTGTGCGTGAGTGTATTGTGTGGGGGCGGCGGTAGCTCCGAGCTCGTGGCGAGGCGGGCACGGCGGAGCTCCGAGTTCCGGTACAGTGCGAGTGGATGAAAAAGACACTTGCACTGTCCCGGAATCTCAAGGCCCCGCCGTGATTGCTCATAGCGGGGCGGGGGATTTGGCCGCCGGGACGAGGGGAACATGGGGACGCTCCCTCCGTCCGTTTCGCCGCCCGGGCCGTTTCGTCCCGGCGGAGACTATCGTGGATATCCCCGGCGATGGAGGGGGGGGAGGGGGTGTCGGAGGGGGTGAAGTTGATAGGGGGGGGTCGAAAATCGAAAACGGGGGGGCGGTAAACTTGGTGGGGTGACAATTTCGGGGGGGTTGGTGATTTGAACGGGGGGTGGGGGTTTGAAATTTATAGGGGGCAAGCAAATTTGAACGGGGGGCGGCGGGGGCATGAGTTCCGCGAGGTGGAACTCGCGAAGGATGGAGGACATTAGGGGATCTGTGGGGGAGTAGGGAGGGTGTACCCCCGTGGCCTGCGCTGTGCGAAATTCGCGCAGTATTTTCCACTGGGGGTACTTCCATCGCCGGGGCCGGGGAGGTAGTCCGGTGATCCGTGGCGGGACGAAAAGAAGCGGTGTAGTCGGCCCGGGCGAAGGGGGTAGGGGGGGAGAGCGGGTCCGGGACGAAAACGTCCCGGAGAATCGCCGCCATTTCCGGATCCGAATCGAAGTCCGGAAACGGCGACGGAGGTGACTGGTACCTCGGGGAGCGGTGCGACATAGCGAACGGACGGCGGGAGACTGATAGTGTCTGTGGGTTGGGTTAGCACAGGTGCGGGTTTACACCTGGCTAACGGGACTGTATGTGGTTTGCCGTCAATTAACAGGGTCGCGGTGGTGTGTGTTGTGCGAATGACTTGAAAGGGCCCGGCATAAAGTGGTTGGAAAGTTTTATGGATGCCGGGCTCTTTCAGGTACATGTGTGTGGTGGTGAAAAATCGTTTGGGATAAGTGGTGTCGTTTGTCGGTGTTGTTGAGTGTAGCGGTTCCCTGTTAATGGACGGCGTGTGATGTGGGGTGAAAATGTCGGCTGGTAGACGTAACGGGTCTTTAAATGCGTTTTGTGCGGGGCTGGTTTGGTCTGAAGGACGGGCTGAAGTGCGTAGGCTGAGTAATATGTAGGGGAGGGATTTAGTCCAGGAAGGGGAATTTGTTGAAGTAGAAATGGCCTGTTTCAGGACCGAGTGCCACCGCTCTATTTTCCCGTTGGATTGGGGATGGTATGGGGTAGTGTGAATTTTGTGGATGCCGAGGGAACGTAGTAAATCGGAAAAGTGGGCGGACTCAAACTGCCTCCCTTGATCGACCATGACTGTACGCGGACAACCGTAACGGCTAATCCATTGAGAAAGGAAAGCCGTTGCGACGGTGTCCGCGGTGATATTTGAGAGTGGTATGCATTCCACCCAGTTGGTGGCACGGTCGATCATCGTGAGGCAGTATTTTTTCCCCTCGGATGGGGGAAGGGGGCCCACTAAATCCAGATGAACGTGTTCCCACGGCAGGGAGTCGGGAATGGTTTGAGGCGGGACATGGGGGTGGGCCGAGACCTTAAACCGCTGGCACTTCTGGCACCCCAGAACCCAGTTACGAATATCTGTGTTCATGTGGGGCCAGAAGTACCGCGTCTTGATAAGGTCCCGGCTAGCCCGAATGCCAGGATGGTGAAGGGAGTGATAGTGGAGGAACAACTGCCGCCTCAGTTCCGGTGGTACGTAAGGGCGCGGTGTATCGGCCGTTACGTCACACCAGAGGTCGAGGGGCGGCAGCTGTTCCAATTTGGAGGCGGAAATGAGATTGGAGAGGGCGGGGTCGGAATGTGGAGTTTGCTTTGATTTTAGGATTTGTGGTGAAGGGAAAGGCAGTAACTCCGCCACCGGCGCGGGGGTAGGGGTGGGTCGGGATAGCGCGTCCGCCACGCAGTTGTCGGCCCCCGGCAAGTATCGGATATCGGACGTAAACTGCCCGATAAACTCGAGTTGCCGGAGGCGACGCGGGGAGGCGGATTTGCGATTCTGTAGGAGGGCGTGGGTCAGGGGCTTATGATCAGTGACGACAGAGAACTGCCTGCCCTCCACGAAGTCACGAAAGTGCTTGATGGCTTCGTGGATGGCGAGGAGTTCTCTGTCGAACGTGGAGTAATTTTTTTGGGTGGGGGAAAGCGTTTTGGAAAAGAAGCCTAGGGGTTGGGGGGTGGCGCCGGTGTGCTGATGGAGCACTGCCCCGATGGCCCAGTCGGACGCATCGGTGGTGATGGAGAGGGGGGCGTGAGGATCGGGATGGGCCAATAGAGCGGCGTCTACTAGGTCCTGTTTGCAAATTTTGAAGGAGGAGATGAGTTGGGGGGTCCAGGTAATGGGGCGGTTGTCATTTTTTTTGGAGGGTTGGGGAATGGCGTGTATGAGTGGTTGTTGATGTTGTGCTGCGTGTTTGATGTGTCTGCGGTAAAAGTTTAACATACCCAGGAAGCGGCGGAGTTCCGTCACGGTGCGGGGTTGCGGGAAGTCACTAATGGCGTGGACTTTATCTGCGAGGGGTTTGATGCCCTCGGATGAAACGTGGTGGCCGAGGCAGCGGACGGAGGGTTGGCCGAGAACGCACTTGTCTGTGTTAACCAAGAGGCCTTCGGAGGAGAAGATGTCAAGGATCTGTTGGAGATGGCTGAGGTGTTCTTCCGGCGTCCTGGAGGCTACCAGGACGTCGTCGAGGAAGCAAAAGACGAACGGTAGGCCCCGCAGGATGCTGTCCATATAGCGCTGCCAAGTTTGTGCAGCGTTCCTTAACCCGAAGCCCATCTTAACATACTCGAAAAGTCCGAACGGGGTAATGATGGCGGTTTTCTGGACATCGGGGGGGTGAATGTTGATGTGGTGGAACGCCCGTGAAATGTCGAGGGTAGAGAAGATATTAGCGCCATGGAGGTGCGACGAGAAGTCCCGTAGGTGGGGAACATTATAAAGGTCCGGCGTGGTTTTCGAATTTAGCCGCCGGTAGTCCCCGCAGGGGCGGATATCCCCATTGGGCTTCTGCACGATGTGGAGAGGAGAAGCCCAAGGGGATTTTGAGGGGCGGACGATGCCGTCGGCTATGAGTTTATTAAAATGTTGCCGGGCTTTAGATAGTTGCAGGGGGTGGAGTCGTCGGGCTTTCGCCGTGATGGGGGGGCCGGAAGTCTCGATGTGGTGTTGAATGGTGGAGATGTGGGCAGAGGGGCGGCGCTGGGGGCGGTAGTTGAGGAGGAGGCGTTCAAATTGCGTAGGGGGGTGGTTGATGGCATGTATGAATCCGGGTATGGGTGTTTTTGTGGCGGGGTCAATCAGGCGCGCGTTCCGGACGTCGACCTGGAGACCGAAATATGCGAGAAAATCGGCCCCCAGGATCGCCTTCTCCACGTCCGCCACGGTGAACTCCCACTCGTACGCGAGCCCGCTCATATGAACAGAGGAGCGGTACGTCCCGTACGAGGGGATGGTGGTACCGTTGGCGGCGTAGAGAAGCTGCCGGTAGCAGCGCGCCTGACGACGGAGGATGTTGTTAGGAAATATTGATAGCGCCGCCCCTGTGTCCACCAAGAAAGGCACATTGGTTTTCCTGCAGCGCAGGAAAAGTCGCTGGTGGGTCGGGAGGGCGTTGGGCACAATTGCGGAGGTAGGTACGTTGGTCGGTGTTGGCTGGTCCGCCGCGAAGGAGACGCGAGGCGGTTTCTTGTCGTTCCGGAGGGGGGAAGCGGCGGAGTCTGCAGGGGGGCAGGCCAGTTTGGTAGGAGGGGGTTTCGCCTTGTTCCGGGGAGGGGGAACGGTAGTGGCGGGCTGTGTGGTGGCTGGAGGGGGTTGTGCCCTGGAGGCGGGCGTGGAGGTTCCGTTCCGTGGTGGGGGAACGGACGCGGCGGCGTGAGTGGCGGCCGGGAGGTTGTCTGCCCTGTTGACGGGCATGGAGGGGCCGTTCCGGGGTGGGGGAACGGGAGCGGCGGCGTGAGTGGCGGCCGGAAGGTTGGCTGCCCTGTTGGCGGGCGTGGAGGGGCCGTTCCGGGGTGGGGGAACGGTAGCGGCGGCGTGAGTGGCGGCCGGAAGGTTGGTTGCCCTGGTGGCGGGCGGGGAGGGTTTGCTCCGTTTGTGGTGGGGTGAGGGATTTGGCGGCGCTGCAGGCGCGGCCGGGAGGTTGGCAGCCGTGGCGGCGGCGTAGGAGGGGTAGCGTGGCTTGGTGGTGGTGGCTGTGTGAATGCGGGCGGGGGGGGTATGCGCATGGTCCCCCCCGTGTTGGCGAGGAGGGGGGCCCGCCGGATTTACCGGCGGGCGTCTGCGTTTCCCTGCTTAGGGGCGAAGGAGCAGGGGGGGTTGGCACTTGCGGGCCTCCCCACCGAAGTTTACGTGATAGAAACAACGGTTGGGGTGGTCCGCAGGTAGGTAGGCGGAGTTGGTGGGGCGGGCTGAGTTGGATGCGCGCGCAGCTGCTGGGGATCGACCTCTGCGCTGGCGGGGAGGGGATGCGTTGCGGCGCTCGGGCGAGCGCTGGCGGCGGCGGTCGGCGGACGAGTCTCGTCGGCGGACGAGTCGCGTCGGCGATCCGCCGAAAGTGGTCGACGGCCGTCGAGGGAGGGTGCCCGGCCGCGGTCCCGGGATTTTGTGCGGTCCCGGAAAGGCGGGGGGTGGCGCGGCGTACGCACCTCACTGACGGCGGCCGCAGCGGCCAAGTCGTGCACGGTGTCCGCGAGGCGCAGGAGGGGCTCGTCGGGACCGTCGAGATGGCTGGCCAGGGCCATCTGGATGGGGTGGGGAAGGGCACGTAACCAGAACGTGCGTGCGATGTCGGCTGTCATGATCCCCTGCAGCTGGTGTCGCAGCCGTCGGTAGAGGTGGGAGGGCTTCTGGTCGCCGAGGTGTTGAGGTTGGGAGAGGGCGGCGACTCGGGCGATTTTCGACGGCTGGTAGGTGTTGATGAGGCGGCTGCGGAGGTCGTCGTACGCAGCGGCGGCGTCGGGGGAGATATCAGAGGTCTGCAGCAGGATCTCGTAGGGCAGTAGTGAAATGATCCGGGAATATCGGGTTTTCTGGCTGCGGATGTTGGCGGCCGAAAACGCTGCGTCCACTTGGAAAAACCAAAGCGCCGGGTCGTGCGTGTAGAAGGGGGGCAGCGACAGCGGGAACGCAGCGGACGCCGTCATGACGTTGGCGGCGGCTGCGGCCGTAGCGGCGGCGGCGGCGGCGGTGTCCGATGTCGCAGAGGTCGGCGGGGAGAGCGTGGAGAAAGGGTTGTCGGCCAATGCGTCGGATGTCGCAGCGGCGGGCGGCTGCAGTGTAGCTGGTCGCAGGAGCGGCGGCGTCGGTGAGTTCGGGTCCATTTCTGTAACTAAAATTCAAAAATTTGACGTGGTTTTGAATTTTGAAATTCGCAATCGGCGGGAGCGGTGGTGCGTTGAGTTGAGAGGTGAGTGTTGAGGGTTGGGCCAAGAATTGCGAATTTAGACTGACTGGTTAAAATTTTGAATTTAAAATTTGGGACACCGAACTACTTGACTGGGGCGACACATGAGGTGGGAAGGTGGGAAGGAAGAAGGTTGAGTGAACGTCGGGTTCACCACTGTGATGAATTTAAAATTCTCATCACGGTGGCGTGGAAGGAAGGTGAGTGAGTGAATTTAGGTAAAGGAGAGAAAAGGAGGAAAAGTCGCAGGCGGCTGTAGTCAACCGAACATCTACGACTTTTGGAGGAGAGAGAGGTGGTGTGGAAGGAAGGTGAGGAAAAGTCGCAGGCGGCTGTAATCAACCGAGCATCTACGACTTTGGAGGAGAGAGAGGTGGATGAGGGAATTTCACCTAGGCGGCTGTAGTCAACCGTTCATCTAGGTGAAGGAGAGGAAAGGAGAGGTCCCTTGTCTAGGCGGCTGTATTCAACCGATCATCTAGACGAGGAGGAGGAGGAGAGAGGAGAGAGGAGGTGAAATTCCCAGGCGGCTGTATTCAACCGATCATCTGGGAGGTAAGGTAAGAGAGAGAAGAGAGAGCTGGTTAGAGGAAGTGTCGAATGAAGCTTGAGCGCCAGGATCCGGGGTTTTATAGTACTTGGGGGCCTCTCCCTCCAGCTCCTTGCTGGGAGCTGGTAGTGGGGCCCCAGGTTGAGTAACCCTGGGTTCTGTCGCCTGTCCCCACTCATATCTTTATTTACGGAGCTTTAGTTTGGCGTTTGGATATTGGTGAGAACTTAATATGCTAGGAGTGTTCCCGGGAGGGACTCACGACAGGTACTTTGATTTTGTTTGTATTTATTCTTTTATTGAAACTTTAAATATGTAAAAGGAAGCATAAAATTAGCCTACATCTAAATGTAATATTAATTTAAACAAATTTGCGGGTGAAAAAACCCTGGACCCCCTTTCCTTAGTAGATATATCATACCCCCCATGCCCCCTGGTGTTTGCCCCCCCCCCCCCCCCCCCCCAACAGTTTGGTGAAATGGCTTCAGCAACAAGACGATGATGATGATGATGATGATGACGTCGACGATGGCAATACTGAAAATCAATCAAGTAATTACGGTACCCGTGTTCAAGGCCCACGGGTCTTCGGTATGTGCTGCAAGCGGGGTCCGATTTTGGAACGCAGACTTTTTGTTGTTGTGAAACGGGGGTTTTCGACTCATAAAAAATCAATTTTGGGAGCTGAACCTTTGATAAAACCTCAATCTCGGCCTCTTTGGTCCAAATCGACATCATATTCGGTCTTCTCGTACCAAAAGCCATGGAAAACTATACCTCAAACGCCCATGTTACTAACATGCTGTTAAAACACAAGCAGTAGGTACCTATTTTGGTTTATTATTCTGTGAATAATACACCTATGTATTCGCTCAGCAAAAAAATTTTATAACACCCCCTCAAAATTTTTTTTTTTCCGTTTAAGGTGCGTAGATTCCAAAAATGCTATGTCCGTCCGCCGTACGCCATATCACGTGTACAGACTTCATTTCGGTCTAAAAAAATCGTTCTTTCGCACACATGCTCCATTTGGGCCCTAGTTGAGTCCCGAAACTTTTCAGCCCGATCGGAATATATCCAGGGGAGTTATGAGTGAAAATGTGTATAAAAATAGGTAATTTTTGTGTTTTAGTAACATAGTAGTAAAATGAGCTTTTGAGGTATCGTTTTCCATGTTTTTGGGGACGAGAAGACCGAATATGAAGTCTATTTTGACCAAGGAGTGGAAAATTGAGGTTGTACCAGATGTTCAGCTCCCGAAATTGATTTTTTATTAGTCAAAAACCTAGAAAATCGTCTGAAATCACCATCAATTTGTAGAATAACACTGGAAAAAGTGTCAACAGGTGGATCAAGACGATTAAATGGTACTACCAATGATCAAAGATAGTTTATAAAATAAACCAAAAAAAAAAAACGCTGCAAAATCCTTGTCACATGGGTTTATTATTCCATTGGACATACCTACAGAGATGTTGGCTGTTTATTTATTGTTTCTTTCATATAAAATATAACTGAAATAGCTATCTCTGGTGGTTTCCACCAATTTTGGCCCCCAAAACACGAATAAAGTATGTACCTACGCTCCTTTTTTTTTTTAAATAAATTATCTCTGATCATTGATCGTACCATTTAATCGTCTTGATCCACCTATTGACACTTTTTCCAGTGTTATTCTACAAATTTATGGTGATTTCAGACGATTTCCCAGGTTTTTGACTCATAAAAAATCAATTTCGGAAGCTGAACATCTGGTAGAACCCCAATTTTCTATTCTTTGGTCAAAATCGACTTCATATTCGGTCTTCTCGTCCCCAAAAACATGAAAAACGATACCTCAACAGCTCATGTTACTAACATGTTGCTAAAACGCAAAAAGTACCTAGTTTTACACACATTTTCACTCATAACACCCCTGGGTATATTCCGATCGGGCTGAAAAGTTTCGGGACACAACTAGGGCCCAAATGGAGCATTTGTGCGAAAGAACGATTTTTTTAGACCGAAAATGAAGCCTGTACACGTGATACGGCGGACGGCGGACGGACATTGCATTTTTGGAATCTACGCACCTTGAAACGGAAAAGAGAAAAATTTGAGGGGGTGTTATAAAAAATTTTTGCTGAGCGAATACATAGGTGTATTATTCACAGAATAATAAACCAAAACAGAAGAAGAATATTCTGTGCTTCTGATAAGGTTCAACAGCTAAATGCGATTTGCTGTTAATGGGTCGACGTGAGATCCTTCGAGGAATTTTAGTTCTACGGAAGAAAGTGACCGTGTTAACTCTAGTGCGTTAAATTAAGACTTAAGAATTAATTTACCGGCTGTTATTAATGCTTGATGAACACCACAATTACGGGTTCAACAATGAGTTAACACGAACAGCTTGAATGTTGTACTTGATATTTGGGCGGTACAGTTTGCAGGGGTCGATGCGAGGTCCGATAAAGCCAGAGGGGGCCATAGTAATGCTTCCCGGGTCAACGGGGTTTGAATAGGGATGACCTCCCAGAGCGTGACCTGACGCCGGTGATGCGGTACCTTCGCGATAGCCCCGAACTTTGACTGTCATACACAACAGCCCCCTGCCACAACCATAATCAGCCTGTGAACAACGGTTTGAGTATGAATCTGCAGTGAGGAGAGGAAACGACGTTCAGCACATACACATCTTGGATAGTGTGCATAAAAACGCTGCAAAGTCCTTGTCACATGGGTTTATTATTCTATTGGACATACCTACAGCAATTTTGGCTGTTCATTTATTGTTTCTTTCATGCGTAATATTCGAAATAGCTATTTCTGATGGTTTCCATTAATTTCATTAATTTTGGCCCCTAAAACACAAATTAGGTAATGATCTTTTTTTTCTTTTTTCTGTTTTTTTTTAAACCATCTTTGATCATTGGTAGTGCCATTTAATCGTCTTGATCCACGTGTTGACACTTTTTCCAGTGTTATTATACAAAGTGATGGTGATTTCAGACGATTTCCCAGGTTTTTCACTCATAAAAAATCAATTTTGGGAGCTGAACATTTGGTGGAACTCAATTTTCCACTCTTTGGTCAAAATCGACTTCACTATAGGTCTTCTCGTCCCAAAAAACATGGAAAACTGTAGCTAATGCTTTTGCTACGACCTTTACTTTCCAACAAACCCTTCAGTTTTAAGCATACTAGCCCTCTTATATTAAAAGCCGCCACTAGTTAACAACACTAGTTAAAAACGCTGCAAAGTCCTTGTCACATGGGTTTATTATTCTATTGGACATACCTACAGAAATGTTGGCTGTTCATTTATTGTTTCTTCCATGCGTAATATTCAAAATAGCTATTTCTGATGGTTTCCATTAATTTCATTAATTTTGGCCCCTAAAACACAAATTAGGTAATGATCTTTTTTTCTTT
The DNA here is from genome assembly GCA_954871275.1 of Leptopterna dolabrata. NCBI lineage: Eukaryota > Metazoa > Arthropoda > Insecta > Hemiptera > Miridae > Leptopterna > Leptopterna dolabrata. The sequence goes on along the minus strand of OX940986.1, from coordinate 8,525,292 downwards.
TTTCTGTTTTTTTTAAACCATCTTTGATCATTGGTAGTGCCATTTAATCGTCCTGATCCACATGTTGACACTTTTTCCAGTGTTTTTATACAAATTGATGGTGATCTCAGACGATTTCCCAGGTTTTTCACTCATAAAAAATCAATTTTGGGAGCTGAACATTTGGTAGAACTCCATTTTCCACTCTTTGGTCAAAATCGACTTCACTATCGGTCTTCTCGTTCCCAAAAACATGGAAAACTGTAGCTAATGCTTTTGCTACGACCTTTACTTTCCAACAGACCCTTCAATTTTAAGCATACTAGCCCTTTTATATTAAAAGCCGCCACTAGTTAATGCAACACTAGTTAAAAACATAATTGTAATCTATAACGTGGAAGTCATTTAACTTGAGAACTATTCGACTATAAATTTTATATTTGTGATGCCTACAATGTTAGAAAATTTATTATTCTGCACACAGGGGCTTTCGTCCCTTCCTTGATACAACTAAGCGAAAATAAGCAAAAATATTCGAATTAGAAGTCGAATCTTGGAGGTTGAAAAACACGAACTCACGATTTATTTGGCTATAGTTTACACCAGATGGACGTGGAATGGAATATCGATCAAATGAATGCTAGATAATGCATACTGAATGCATACTAGGTGCTTCCAAAATTATCTTTACTTTCTCGGCCATACGAATTCTTCGATTTCACCGTATCATTGAGGTCATGGGTTCGAATCCAGCTCCCGGTCTATTTCTTTTTTCTGCAAGGCTTCTTATTTGTCCAAATATCCGTTCTTTATGTACTAACCCATCTCAGTATGTACCTAATTCAAACGACAAATAGTCAGACAGTCTGGCAAGTGGGTGGGCGGTATACTTTACTCGCATAGTTAGGTAACTATGCTTCATGGTAGTGTGATTCATATGGGCAGCTGGTGTACCATGTGAATCGTTCGAATAGAACCAGTGTCGGGAGCTTAATGTTTCCGCATGCTCTTGCGAAAGTTACCGTCGGATTATGGTGGATTATGGTGGAATTCAAACGGGACAGTTTTCGCACCAACCCGGACGTAAACTTCAACTCGTTTGGAGGAAAATTTTTTGGAGGGCCAATAAATATTTTCTACTCGCGTGAATGTGTATAATATCGTATGTTTGATATATTATAGTTATAGTTGACACATTTATGTAATTTATTCAAAAACAAAATAAATTCGATTATCAGTTTGTCTGAGTCCTATTTCTTGAGTTATTATGTGGTAGATACCAATTATTTTAACAAAAATAACTCAAGAAATAGGACTCAGACAAACTGATATTCGAATTTATTTTGTGTTTGAATAAATTACATAAATTTGTCAAATATAACTATAATATCAAACATAGTACGATATTATACACATTCAGATAGTAGTACGATATTATACAGATATATTATATCTTAGGTGGACTAAAAGTCATCCTTTCGGCACCGTTATTGGTTGGAGAAAAGTCGGAAAACGTTATTTTTGATAGAAAATCCCTATCTTGGCCACTGAAGTGTCAGGTGTCTCACGCAGATTGAAGGGCACAGGGAGAGACAAAGGGAAAGAAGACGATGAGAAATTCACCAATAAAGGGCGACCAGGAAGAGGAAAAGGGCAGGAGGATCCAGCTCGCATTAACTTCCAACGAAATATTCAGGAGGCTCGGGTGACCTCGTCAAAGGTAAACTGAGCTCTCGGCTGACCGACAAACGTTGTTTGCTGTAAAGTAAACCCGCCGTTCGGTGCTACGCTATGGCCGATGTTTTTGGGTTATGATCGACAAACGAGCGCACACTCAGCCGGGTGGGTTTTTTTTATTACGCTCCAATATTCACCAGCGAAGAATTTCAGTTTATCTATCAGTGAATCTATGAACATGACACAGATAACTGTAGATACATCTAGGCAGTAGAAAATGAATAGAACTGGAGTGCACTTGGCTCTCATAAGGTATGTGGTGGATTAGTCGCATTAGTAGCACTGGGCTACCAGTATTACAATACCAGCCTTGAACTAAAAACTTCCATAATTGTACTGTAACTAGCTACATACGGAGATAGGTTACAGTCAGGATTTTTTAAATGTTGTTTTATTTTTAATGTATTTACTTTACAAACTTACAAAAACATCAAAATTACAATGCAATAATTGTATCTAATGCTCCTCCCCACTTGAAGATTAAATTGTGGTGTGGGGAAAGTTGTATATTAACTATAAACCTAAATTATACACACCGTAACGTTCTTCATGTCGTATTAGGCACATATCACCATATTAACTTATATAAGTGACTAACGAAAAAGGGTAATTTTCTTTCAAGATTAAATTGTAGTGTAAAGTTTTATATTAATTATAAACCTAAATTATACACCGTACGTTCTTCATGCCGAATTACGACGTACCACCATATTAACTTACAAGTATCAACTTACTCATTACTAACTTATACGTTTTTTAGCGAATTTTCAAAGAAAATGAAGCTATTGCAATGGCTTCGAAATTTAAATAATATAAATTTTTGGAAATTTTCTTCATAGAAATCCGTTTCAGACCATTCTAAAACGATTCCTGAAATTTAACACTTTTTTATATGTATATATATATATATATGTGTCACTCCAGACGATAACTCTCGATAGAATTGAGATAAACAGCTCAAATTTGCACAAAAAATCTATCTTGGCAATCGAAAGGCTAAGTTCGAAGATGGGCGAAATTGGCCTACTCTAAGGAGGGTTTTGGCGCATTTAAAGTGCGCAAAAATTACCCAAAAATCCCCAAAATGTTATTTTCCAACAAGTGACCCCTCATTTTAAAGGTTTTTGCACGCTGAACACGATGGTGGAATCGGATTTTAGATATCTTGATCCGTTCTCAAATTAGAGCATTTAAAGTGCGCAAAAATTACCCAAAAATCCCCAAAATGTTATTTTCTAACAAGTGACCCCTCATTTTAAAGGTTTTTGCACGCTGAACACGATGGTGAAATCGGATTTTAGATATCTAAATCCGTTCTTAAATTAGAGCATTTAAAGTGCGCAAAAATTACCCAAAACTAGGATAATCTTTAAACTCTTACCCCCACCCCCTTAGAGTGGTCAGGTTGAAAAATGTGAGAAGTATTAATTGAAGACGAGAGTTCGAAGCAAAAAAGGGGGAGGCAAACGATTAGTACAACTCCTTGAATTTCCCATTTGACATATAATTTATTGTTATGATACCTTCATAGATAGACAAGTACCGGCCCACGTATTACTAGAAGGAAGACGAAAGAAAAAATCTATTTCAAATTATTCAATTTAGGTACTAACAGTAGGAGGAAGAAGGTTAGGTAGGTATCTTATCAATTTATTATCAGTATCATACGAATATTTGATATTCAAAGGTAGGTAGGTACTTAACATGATAAAAATAATATCAATGAAGAAGGAAGGATCTACCTACCTAGTAGAGCAAATCTTGAACTGGTTTTAGATACCAGGCCTGAAATCGTAGTCAAGAGGAAAGGCCATTCAGAAGGAACAAGGAATCTACTCATAACAAACGGTAGAATCAGGATGGAACAAATTAAAATAAATACGAAGAGAATATACATAGAAAACCAAATTTTAGACCGAAGTTTTCCTTTATTCAAAACCATAGCCATTAATTCGAATATTTATTTGAAAATTCGCTCATTAAGTCATGCTGCATGACTGTTTTCATTATCTTTTTAAATTGGCATTGTTTTTCATAACATTCAGCCATTCAATCATGAAACTTATTTACAACTTAAATGAAATAAATGAAAACATACGATCACACTCGATCCATGATCAATCCAAAAACATAATTCAATTTTCTGTTAGGAAAATATTACCGAATATAAAAACACTTTAAAAAACTACTCAAACTAAGTACTATATTATTTGAATTTATAAATGAATAAATTTCTTGCCATTATAAGTTAATTGCCAACTTATAAGTTAATATGGCGATATGTGCATAATACGACATGAAGAAAGTACGGTGTATAATTTAGGTTTATAATAATTAATATACAACTTTCCCCACACCACAATTTGATCTTCAAGTGGGGAGAAGCATTAGATGCAATTATTTCATTGTAATTTTGATGATTTTGTAAATATGTAAATATGTTTTGATGTTTTAAATATGTGCACTGAAAATCAAACAAAATTCAAAAAAATTCTGACTGTAACCTATCTCAGTATGTAGCTAGTTACAGTATAATGTAGTTGACAGAAGCTTAAAACTCTGTTAACGAACACATAATCTTACACCTGTAAGTACTCATATTCTGATGACCTATACCTAGTTGAAGTTCTAACCTCGGTTTTCACTTTCCCTGAGATAGATTGTGGGAGGAACGGAATGTGAAAGGAAGCTGCGTGAGGTCTCTGTCCGCCCACGAAAAGAAGCTTAGGTAGCTTCAATGAAAAGTGAGTGATTTACATGTTGTTCGCAGATTGCCAAAGTTCGTTCTTCCCGTTTTTACGCAGCACAACTTACCACGGGCGAGATTAGTTTTCTTTCTGCACCTACTTGATGTGCGGATACTGCGTTTTGCGGTTGCCTCTTCGAGGAACAGGTAGAATTAGTATTTTTTTGAGCCAATTTTATTTGAAAATGCAACTAAAGCTTACGCGTCCACTTCATAAAATTTTCCTGGAGGAGCAAAAATTGTACACCTAACAGCAGTTTAATCAACTGAAGAAAATCAAAGTTTGCCTATTGATGAATTAATTTGTTCACTTTCAAACAAACCTGATGGACATGTAAAGTTATGAAAACAGAAAAATCGGTCGAAATTTTTTTTCTTTCCCCCTGAAAAACACAATTTTACCCTATTCTCAACACGCCTTACCCTATTCTCAAAATGCCTCCAGTATTTCACTGTTTCAACTCGCCGTTTGAGTACCAACGTAAAGTGAAGAGGAAAAATTACTATGTCTATGCAACGAGGTAGGTAGTACTACCTATGCTATATAATGATAGATGGGAAAAAAAGGAAATGAAAGAGAATTTTCTGTAATTTGTTTCACAAGCATTTTGAAGGATAACGTTCAACAGCAGAAATAATGCATCACAGAAATATGGAGACAGAATATGTGAATATGAAGAATTCTTCGTGAAGGCAGTCACAAAACATCTGCTCATTTTCATTTGCTGTAGTTGCAGTAGGTACTGGAGATGACCTTCACTTCTGTATTTTTTCCAATCAAGCAGTCTCAGAAATAATAAAGGACTTTTCATTTCATTTCATTCCATTTCACCTAATTACTTGCTTATACCAGTCTACTGCGGGTGAATCTTCTTTCTCATTTCTCTCCAAAATGAGTTTTCAGTAAATATTCCAGGAGGTAGTTTCTCTTCTCCTGTGAGAGGCACAACGGCAGTAGTGCAGGGTCACATCCTCGTTTTTACGATTTTCGCATGATGCTCCGAAAAACTTCAGCGAGCAAAATCCATCCGGTAGTTGGCACTACACTTGATTTTGGTGTGGGCTGCTCCTTCCCTTGATTTACAATTTTTTCTGATTTTATACAACTCTTGAGTGAGCAAATCTGAAGGACGAGAGAAAATGACGGGTTTTGTTTAGATTGAACGGAAGACTGCTAACACGAGGTTGTGTCCTCTACGAGAACCTTCACCAACTAAAAACAGAGAGAGGCGTGCATGGTGGCGCCAGTTGCTGGTACTAGCTAATTCGAAATTTCGAGGTATCTCATATTTTTTTAAAATGTTTAATTGTGAAATGAACGTCCCAATGCGATTCCGACAGGTGGCTCCGGAAATGAAGAGCTTTTATTGAAAACCACTTGAAAAATATATTTATGACGGAATGGAGAATGTGGAATTTGTTTAGTTTTGAATAAAACCCATAGATCTGGTGAATTACTATGAGGGGATATGTTGAGTAGGTATACTCAATGAGAAAAAATGAGTTGATCTTCGTGTACAGTTTTGATAAATAAACATAACCACTCAAAAAACTAAAATATTTGAGAAGAGGACATGTCAAGTATTGAAAAAATCTCCTCTTACAATCCTATATCAATGGGCCAAAATGTTTATTATATACACGAATTTTCGGAAATATTTTCAATACAAATCCGTCTCAGAGCATTCTGAATCCATCGTTACCTATTTATACGTGACTCCAGACTACTTAGAAATGTTAGAATGCTTTGTAAATAAGGTAGAAATATTTATGTTGCGCCTGTGTTGTTCTCATACTCAAATGGGAAAGATTAATATCTTTTGAAACATTCCCATTTGAGTATGAGAACCACACAGGCGCAACATAAATGTTTCGACCTTATTTGCAAAGCTGTCGCAGATACTGAGTTGAAGGCCCTGGGGGTTCACCCTGCAAAACTTGCTAGTGTACCGCCAGATGCCTCCCAGTGTTCTATTTTCTTCGTCACCCAACTTTACCCCATCGTCACCACTCCACCATAACTTTCTCGACGTGAAGAACGAGCGGTCACTTGTTGGAACAACACTGATGCGGTTTTAATTAGCGGTTCAGAACAGCTGAGTAATACCGTCTGGAATGGTCCATACACATGTTTATTCAACAAATTAGCTGTGACCTGCATGGGACAGTATTATTTAGAGATGGTATTAATCAAAAACCTCCTTCAGGCCCCAAGTTTCATTAAAATTGGATGATTCGTTTTGCCGTTCAGACAGGCAGAGGAAAATATATGATGGTGGGGTTCGCCTTTAAATTGCACTATTATGGAAAATAAACATAAACTCGTTATGGAATTCAACGTGTAGACAGGCAGAATAACGATGTGTAACAGGATTATCTTTCCAGGTAAGGCTCATTTCCTGCTTTAGGTTGATGAAATGAAAATCGCGAGTAACATTCGACACTGCATAGAGTTTCCTTTTACTACGTTATATAAACATACGAACGTGCTAAATGTTTGAAATGTACGTAGCTTCAAATTCCAATTTCATATCTTTTTGTAAAAAATCTTGCATTTTACAATAGTTTCCTTGCTGCGGGGCTGCAGTGGTTTCTTGCAAATGCAGCACATCGCTCTTGTTTTTCTATCCCTTTTCCTACTACCAAAACTGCGCCGCACCCCTTTGACAGTGTTGACGCTAGGCCGCTTTTATATCAGTGTCGGTGCATCTTCTGTGCTGGCAGAGGTTGATCTGATTCCCATAAAGCCCTGCAGAAAGCCTGATGCTGCTGAGAATGTTTCTTTGAAGGTTTCGAGCTAAACGTATCTGTTTTCATGTTGGGAAGTGCAAGATGGTCCGCGTGTTTAATTAGGAAAAGGACGCAACTGATTTACTCCCACAGGCGCAATTTGGTGTTTAACCGACGCCAAAGTCATTTTCCTGCACAACAGCTTTGTTTTTCTACCAAAGTGAGTGCTAATGAGCAGAAAATGCAAAAAGTCTTGCGCTGGTATTGACGTGAATTTTAACCAAACTTGGAAAACTTGGACCACTAAGGGAACAAAGTTACCCCTACCGGCAACAGACGGGTCAGGTTGGAAGAACGACCATTATTATGTAGCAATGGCGATTTATCGGCGCCGCGCCGTGGCGCCGCCGCCCCCCTGCGCCGTTTTGACACCAACTATACAGTAAACTACCAAAATATTAGGCTCTCAAAGTTTCAGGTTAATTCAGGTATAACACAGACACTCTGACAAAGGCTGACCGAGTCAAAATAGAAGCCTCTAACGTTAGGGATTGACCCAGGTAGGGATGGATCCCTATCAGCAACTTGGGCATTGATGGTTCCTCTTCGAAGCATGTGAATAACTCGTCTTCTAATACCACAAATCGAAAAAGGAACGCGAAATACCGCGATTCTGCGATCAACGTCCGACAGATCTGCGACTCCTTTGTACGTATCAAGCCGATAACACAAATCACCAACGCTCCCCTTAACCACAATCCCGTTCTTATGCCACGTCACATCCCCTACGCAGCCCCTCCCACATCCAACGTGCAGATATTCATTGCCAGATTACCTGTCTCATCCCCTCCTTTTGAATGAAACCAGCAGAATAGAGGGAGCTCTTCTACTATCTTCGAGTTCACGCTCGATTGCTGTTATTTTATTTCCGATTCGATAAGGCGTGAGGTGAAAAGGAGGAGGGTTGAAAAGCTGAATGTGTTTACTTTACTCGTATCTTCAGACCAAAAACGCAGGAAATTCTTCCACAACAGCTAATTATTTTCTGTATAGATAACCGAAATGCCTAATATAAACTGTACCTACGAAATACGAAAGAAATTATGTACTCGTATCAATGAGATGAAAAATGTTGAGAGTAAGTGTCGTAGTACCCTTCCGGAATTCCACTCAAATGTACATACTTAGATTGTCCTAAATAAACCAAGTGAATGGAGGGCCTACGTGACTCACGTGGGATAGGCAGAAGAGCTCCTATAAAACCCGCTCTTCTTACCAAGCTCGCCATTCTACGCTCAAACCTCAAGTCGATGACTTCTCTCTTCCCCCTCAAACCTCCTTACCTTTCTCGCCTAAAAGAACTCAGAGTGGTGGAACTGGTCAGGTGATAACCGACGTGGTGGAACCGTCTGGGCACAACCTCTAGCGTTTCTAGTGGTGGTAACCTCCCTGGCTTTGCCATAGGTGTAACCTTTCAAACGCTAGCTATCCAACCTTAAGCTTCATATCTTAAACCTCACCTATCCAAGTCAACCCTCAATCTTCTATCACCACAGTAAGTATGGGTTGGTCCTGTTGGTCCTCCAATTATTGGTTTTTGGGCGTAACTCAACAAAATCTGGCTGTCCAAACCCCACCCACCTCAGCCTCAACCGAAAACCAACCCTCTTTTTTCTAACATTTAATTTAGTATTTAAATTCACATTTTTACATTTCAAATTGTCAACTTTCAACTCCCAAATTTTATATCTTAGAGTCAATTTTTAGGGTTAAATTTTATTAGGAATAAGTTTAGGCTATGTGATGAATTTAAAATTGGTTCATCACGGTGGCGTGAGGAAATGCGCAGGCGGTTATCACCGACATCTACGATCTTTTGGGAGAGTGAAAAGGTGGAGGTGAGAGGTAGAATTTGCCCAGGCGGCGGATATCCACCGACATCTAGGATCTTTTGGAGAAAGAGGTTTTGTCTAGGCGGCGGATATCCACCGACATCTAGAATCTTTTGAAGGAGAGGAGGTTTTGCCCAGGCGGCGGATATCCACCGACATCTAGGATCTTTTGAGGAAGAGAGAGCAAGGTAGATGAGAGAAGAGAGAGCTGGTTAGAGGAAGTGTCGAATGAAGCTAAAGCCCCAGGATCCAGGGTTTTATAGGAAGTGGAGGCCTCTCCCTCCAACCCCCTGTTAGGGGTTGGTGGTGGGGCCCCAGGTTGTGCACCCTGGGTTCTGTGGCTTGTCTCCCCACTCATTCGTTTATTTACAGAAACTAAGTTTGGCGTTCGAATGTTGGTGATAACTTAAGTTTGCTAGAGGAGTGTTCCCGGGAGGGACTCACGACAGGCTAATCAAATTTAGTTTTAGGTTTTCCTTTCATAGCGCTCATCTCATGGACCATCAACCATTCTTCATCCCAAAGCCTTTTCGGTTCGAACGGTCTCTGGCCGGCAACGATCAGGATTATCCTCTAACCTCCCATTCGGTTTGAACGGTCTGGCCGACAACGAAGGTACCTATCCTTCCAACCTCCGGTTCGAATCGTCACTGACCGACAATGGAGGACGTCCAACCCGATGTACAGTTTCGAAAGTGTGGTGAGCGGTAGTTGAGGGAATTCTTTAGGTGAAGTAGCGCCCCTGCAGTTATCACCACAGCAGGGGTTAGAGGAAAAGGCGTCCCGCAGTTATCACCACAGCAGATGCCAGAAAGAAGGAGATTAGCACCCCGCGATTATCACCACAGTGAGTGCTAGATGAAGGAGCGTCTCACGGTTATCACCACAGCAGACGCGTAAGGAGAGGGATGCAAGCGTCCCGCGGATATCACCACAGCAGGCGTTAGAGGAGGGAGCATCCCGCGGTTACCACCACAGCAGATGGGAAGGGAGCTGCTGTGTAGGTATGAGTGCGGTCGGTCGAATGAAGAACTGGGCGAGCCGGGCGGTACATAGAGGTGCCTCAACCTTGTCGCCATCTGTCAACGGCCGTTACAACCGCTCAGAATCGTTTGGAGGGGACCCTTCTGGTATTTTTTCCGAGGCGCCGCAAAGCTCGTCTCTCTCCGTTTTTATTGGATAAATCTATTTTACAATTATATGCGAGTGGTATCGCAGCTGAGGGGTACCACGACAAAAAGATTTGTCAAATTCATGTGTTCAAATTTATTTTCAGCAACATAACTTCACGCTCAGATCACCTTTTCGCCTTCAGCTCTCACACTTTATTTTCTCTCGCCTTAAGCAGAACACTTGGCCTTCAGCATTCTCCGAATTCTTCACCAGCGCACACATATTAAGAACACGATTTCAAACACGGAGTTACAGGTTACTACAATAGTCATTTTGTGAATTTCCGATTCTGGCTTTGAAAACTACGTGAAGAACTATTGGGAGTCTCCCGTAACGCCAAGTGAATAACTGTCTCCGTGATACCTCAGAATTTCATTTCCTCATCCAATACTCATTACATATAATCATGTGGAATTTTACCCGAAGGAACATATTTTTGTGGAAATGGTATTAGCGGCAACGTCTATATCAACACATAACCAGCGGTCCTCCCATCAGTCGAGGATGAGGTCAGAAATCCGGTGATATCCTATTACGCTCAATACCTTAATTTATTGTGGTCAACAACTCCCTATCGGGCCCTCCCAGGTCTTCAGGCCTAACCGGGTATGCGGGGTTGGAAATTGGACGTTGGGCATCGATCGACCCTCCGTTTTAATCACTTGCGCCCCAAACTTTCGGTTTCCAGAACCAAGTCCCTGATCGGCTGATAGCGATGTGCCGAGCTGGAAAATCCGGTATTCATTTCTCTGAGAAGTTGATTTGTGAGGAATCCCTAATTTACTCAATCATTTTCACCACTTGATTCACAACGCCGCCGGAATAAATTGATGCAACATGACCTAATGAGCGAAGAGTAGGTGATAATGATGATAATCACCATTGGTAATGATCACTGGTACGATCCCACCGTAGGTATACAAATAAAGAATCAGCGTTTGCAACAGTAGGTACTAAATGACAGATACGCAGGTACAATCAAATGAATAAATTCAATTTATACTACACTTCTGAATTTTAATCCCCCATACGGCACCAGTGTTGGAGAATGAGTTTAATAATAAATGTGGACGCTGCGAACGGCTTACAACATTTTCCTCTATTTTGGTTTATTCTTCGTCGTTTAGTCTTCTTCGTCAATAATGAACCATTGGAATCGAGCATGAAAAAAAAAAAAAATTGTAACCCCCCCTCAAAATTTGATGGTTTACGTTTCAAGGTATGTAGAATCCGAAAATGGAATAAAAACATTTCTGTCTGTCCGCCGTATGCCGTACTGGCCACTTTTCTTAGTTACCATGAAACGAAATTGATGAAATTCGGGTTATAGGTTCCGTTCGGGGTCTAGTTGGTCCTCGAAGCTCAGCGTTACTGCCAGTCATCTCTAAGGGGTTCAAAATAGGGGTTGCAATTTTCAGAACGCCTCGACAACTTTCGATAGAAGGGTATGGTTTTTTTACGTTATTAAATTTGTCCTGAGCTGAACAATTTTTTGAGACCACCCGGAGTATTGTACGTCCAGCCGTTCGTGTGCACCAAAAAGCTTCGTCAACACGATCGTGAATCAAACGGTATAAATTCGGCCTGGATATCATCACTAGGGAGCACCTGATTATAATCAAGGATGGCTGTATGAAGTCGAGTTGGTTGTTCTGCGATATTATTTCATTTGATAAGTGATGGACTATTGGATTTTGTTGGTAGGTACTTGTGAAACTTGAACAAACGTTGAAGTATTACCTATTGATGGGTAAATTATTACACAACGGTAAATTATTCCACAACGGTTCATCTACCAAGAAGGGGCTGGATTTTGTTGATCGTTACTTTTGCAACTTGAACAACCGTTGAAGTATCATTGATGGGCAAGTTATTACAAAACGGTTCATTATAGGTATTGACCACAGAAAACATTGATCTACGCAGAAGGGGCGTCTAGTCTATTTCACTCCACATCAACAATTTTCCTTTAGAACTTCATTATTTGCGTTTCTTTTTACCGTTTTAGTTACTGTTTGTCATCGACTGTATTATTTTAGCAACATTTAACTCGTGATTTAGGTAGGTACCTAGTAACGAGTACGTGGTTTGGTACTAACCTACGGAGGATCTACGATCCACATAATATATAGAGTAGTACATATTATATTATGTAGACGGGTCATCTATAATACAGAGAGCTGTGATCTGTAACAGAAGGGTATTCTGTACAAAATAATAAAACGTTGTGCAGGGATTTGCAGCGTTTTATTCTAATTGTCTACCTGTAATTGTTTATCTGTAATTTTCTGCATCGTTTGACTAATTTCTTCGGATTTTGTTCATATAATTTTTTGTTTCTTTAATAAATTTTAATCGGCCAGTACAATGAATATTATTTGCAAGGTCATTTCTAACATTTTTAGGCTATGTATTTGTACCTTTCTTGCCGGATTTCCATAAGGCGATGGTCATACAATAGAATCATGGGCTCTTTCTAGGACCCATTTTTGCGGAAATATCAAGTATAGGTGTTTTGCAATTACGTCACACTGAATCGACGAAAACAATATTTTAAAAAAACTGCAAATTAATACACAAGTAGCGAGGAGATGAGGTAATGACGGGGAAGTGGTAAGTGGTGGGGGTTTAACGTGGATGGTGGGAGGGGGGGGGGGGGGGGGGGGTTTCTCAGGGCGCCCGTGGGAAATCAAGGGAGCGGCGCTCGGGGAGCGGCGCTGCGCCCCCGGGAGGCGTTCGCAGTCTGTGGTTTGGTCCCGGCGCAGCGCCCGCTATCACCGCACCGTCGGGATAGGGAGAGTGAACCAACTAACTCCAAACCAAATACAATTTTGACTGGACGAAATTATTTTTCACGCTCTCCAAATACGGCATTCCTATTCTCCGAAAATCAAAATCACTCGGTAACCTATTCCCTAAAGCCTGAACAGATTTAACGATTTTCAAATAGGGTGATATAACAATTTTCCAAATAGATTTAACTTTCTTTCAAATAGGTGAATTCAACGATTTTCCAAATGTTTAACAGGGTTTTTCGTAATAAATGAACGATTTTACGAATTGTTACAGGTTTCTGAAGACTTTTAATAAGTACTTATTCAAACATGTAAACTAAACAAATTTCAAACCGAAATGAAGCCTTTTAAATAGGTAAATTCAACAATTTTCCGAATTAAAATAACCAGTTGTCCAACAAATTTACCTGGCAGTTAGATTACCGATATTCAACAGCTAAATACTTAACTGCTCCCCGTCGAATTATCGGGTTCCAACTCAAGCTAATGATGAAGTAATTAAAACCAGGTGTTTTCCATCACATAAGCTGGTTGGTTTATTTATAGACAATGTAAAGCAATTCCAAATGATATTAACTAGGTATATATTATATATATATTACCGGCAATGTGTGAAATAAGGCGTTGTATACAAGCAAAGTATGAAAGGCAAAGTATGAGAGGGGAATTGTAATACAACGCCTGGATTTCATACTTTGCCGGTAACATAATTATAATATTGTAGATGAATTAGACCGCTCTCCCTGCCACGGACTTCCCTATAGAAGGAATTAATTTCTATAATATTTTTCCCTTTGTTTCCTATACTTACCTATATTTTGTAAATTAGAGACATAAACAGATTTCATTCATTATTTGAGGAAAACTAACACCCCGCGGTTATCACCACAGCAGGTATTATGTGATCCTTGGGAGCCGTTTAGTAGCACCCTGCGGTTATCACCACAGCGAGTACCAGGGGAGAGCGAGGAAGACGCCCCACGGTTATCACCACAGCAGGCGCCAGGAGGAAGGAAACTAATACCCCGCGTTATCACCACAGCAGAGCAGGTACAATAGAAGTCGCTTATGGTGATCGAACTGAGACTGATTGGAAACAACACAGTATAATATAATTATACTAGTTTTAGCCATTTTTACCGATATTGGCGAATTGTGACCCCCAGAACTGACCTAATTTTGATTAATTACATATTTTTTTGAGGTAATCTTCATTAAAACCGATCTTCTGTTTCGGATCATCGATCAGTATATCTTCACTTTTGGTGAAGATATACCATTTTTGGGAGATATCAGCCATTTTTATCTATTTTGCCGCCCAACCTAACACCCAAAAATTCAAAAACATCACTATAACCGATAACTATAACCTTTTGATCACTATAAGAGGCCAATTCGTGTTTACATACAGCTGATCGGGACCTGACTGTTTCTAACCTTATATCCGGCTTTTTCCTGTAACCGCCTTTCTAATAAGCGACTTCTACTGCATTAGTTGCTCCTTAGGAGCCTTTTGCTAGCGCCCCGCGGTTATCACCACAGCGAGTGCTAGAGGATAAGGAAGGCGTCCCGCGGTTACACCACAGCAGACGCCAAGAGGAAGAAGATGAATACCCCGCGGTTATCACCACAGCAGGTATTCTTAGAAGGGAGCACCCCGCGGTTAGCACCACAGCAGGCGCATGAGAAGGGTAGGGGCGAGAGAGAGGGCGAGAGGAGAGAGCATTCGCACGTCAGAGAGTGGTCGGTCGAATGAGGAGTTGGGGCAGCAGGGCTGCTTATAAAGGCCCCTTTCCACCTGTCCCCCGTCCATCAACGGCCGTTACAACCGTTGAGGGGCGATGGCGGTCGATGGAGGGGACCCTTCTCCTATTTTCCCCTCGGCGTCGCTCAGCTCGTCGTTCCCTTCGTTTATTTGGTTAAATGTTTTAGGTATTGCATAGGAGTGGTAAATGTAAGAATGTGAGGGGTGCCACCACAAACGGATTTCATTTCACTTCATCCAATCACATCGGCCTCTGCATGTGCTTGACGTGTGCCATCAAAGATCGAGGAAGATACCCCTGATGCCCGTTAAAATCGTCCGAAGAGAACTCCGACTTCACCAAGTCGGATTGCAGATCTATGCTGAGAGCTCAGTTCCACAAGCAACGAAGATGAAAAAAATCACCTCCATCCCCGTCCCCCCACAGCCGCCATTGTCCATGAACGCTGCTAATTGGGTTTCTTTCGTGCAAATTGAATGGGCTGCGGCCGTTTTAAACGCTAATTCACGGAGGAAATACTAGGCAGTGATAATAACGGATACCGTCAAGAGGCCTAACCAGTGTTTTTTCATACCTGTTCCAGGCCGTATTTCTTTTTTTTTCACTCCGCAGTCTCCAACGCTGGATTAATTATTCAAATGAACCACTTGATTACGCCGTTCGTATCGCTCTCTTGGTCACAGTACAGAGTTCCCTCTCGACTAACGATCAATTAGAGGTTCGCGCAGCGGCGTTGGCTGAGGTGAAATTAGCACTAACAGCATTCAGATACTGCAAAGAGAACATTATTTTTTGCGGTGGATTCTTGGTTTCGTTTTTCATAATACACAGGGGCCAAGTATTTGGACAACAGGTATCAGATTAATAACGGAATTCACGCTTTTTAGGGACGTCCCTTAGAAACTCGGATTACAGATAAGGCGCAGGCGTGCCCTTATTGTTTTCTAAACTGAGTAATAGAACATGACTGCGTTATAAGAACAAAAATAAATGCGGAGCTTTACTTAACTAGACATGTACGGTCTGAGTAATCCATGGATCACAAGGCTCGGGTTTCGTACGACGAAAATGCGACGAAATTCATATGGGACCATTTAGGACCTAACCCCGAACTAGCCATCAAAATTTGAGCCAATTTGGAACACTGGGTCGTGAGTTGCGGCGACGTTTTTCTTGTTCGCGCATACGCAGTCTTCTACTCATCCGAACGCGACGAAATTCATGCGGTTCTAACTAGGACTTAACCCCAAACAACCCACAAAATCTGAGCCAATTTGAAACATTGGGTCGTGAGTCGCGGGTTCGACGTTTTTCATGTTTGCCCATGCGCAGGTTGTTCTCCTGATCCGAATGCGACGAAATTTATATGGGACCAACGAAGACCTACCCCCGAACTAGCCATAGAAATTTGAGCCAATTTTAAACATTAGGTAGCGAGTTGCGGGTTCGACGTTTTTCATGTTTGTGCATACGCAGTTTCTTCTACTGATCTGAGTGCGACAAAATTCATATGGTACCAACTAGGACCTAACCCCGAGCAACTCTCAAAATATGAGCCAATTTAGAGGTTGTGAGTGGTGGGTTCGCATAAATGCGTACACTCACACACACACATAATCAGCTACCTGAAGGAGCTGAATTAAGTACCTTTTTTTCGCGATGGGTTCGTGTTCAGCGTGGTCGAAACTGGGGCAATCCGCGTTTTTCCCCTCAAAATAATGAAAACTGACTAAGAAGTGTAAAAAATCCAAAGACCTCGCACTCTGCGCGAGAGACGTGGAAAGTCGACAGACAAATCGAAACTTCAACATTACAAAGTACAAATTGTATTTTTAAGACGAAAATAAAGAAACATAAAGAAATCAATCAGGAAGCATTATTCGTCGTTGGTTTGTTCGTTATACGAAGCTGATATCCTCGTCATCGTCGCTCGAAGATTCGTCGCTGCAAGCGCCGGTGTTGGATGTGTCCTTCGACTTTTCGATCAGCACGAATCCCGGTGCGCTGGTCGGACCTTGTGGAGTCGTTTGATTCGGAGGAAGCATTTAAACGTTTTCGATATTCGTGTCAATGGAGAATACCGATTTTGTCATTTTGAAACCCGTTACGTTCACGTGGAGCAGAGCCACGAAATACTTCGGAGGCAGCAGAGATTTCCAGCTTCCTCTCTCGACTTTCAACTCGCGGGGAGATTGAAGCGTGTACAAGTTGGGCACGATCGAGGCTTTGACGAATTTCAAGAATATTCTGAAAGAGAATACGCTGGGCACCAGAGCATTCTTCAGAACCTTCGTACCCAAGACAATTTTCCTCTCGAGATTCCAATTCTTGGGACATATTTATACTTCTTACACCTCCTATTTATGTACAGTAGAACCTAGAATACATTCGTAACGCTACTTTTGTGACACCTTTATACTTCTAACCTCGCTTATCGTTGTCTGTCGACTACAAAAACGAAAACATAAGGCCTCTGTCACTTCTGAGGGGACGAGCCTAAAAAGGGGTGAGATTCAAGTCATTCAAATCTGTGATTCAAGAGACTTGAATTTCCACTATAATACAGCATACAGGTATCAGCAAGTTGGTCTTCATCAGAACCGCATATTTCTGTGGATTCTGGTCAGCAAACCACAAGTTTAAATGAACAATTCAACCTGACTTGAGTCGACGTGCTGCGGATGATGTCATTTCCGAGCCGAGCTTTCAATTTTCCGCCTGGTTTACGTCCCCGGGAAAAAGATCGTCATCCTCGGGTGGGACGGTCCTGTGGATGGATGAGTCGGACAGAGATTCCATTTGCTGCTAATGGACACGAAGAGGGTGACGAGGTATCGCAAGCCCGCCCTCGGGGCGAACCGTTTTTCCAGGAGGCGGGTCAAAGTTGATTTGTGAAGCTGTAGGAAGATTGCGAAGGAACCCGGTGGTTGGATTCTGCTCTGGCAGGACTCCCCGCGCTCATGTGGGAGGGTCTCGAAACCCATTTAATCTGAACACTTGCTTCACGGTGTGGCGCTACGGTAACTAACGCGTGAGGCAGGCCCCTACAAATCATCGGAGACACAACCTTAAAACTAAATTTTCAAAATGAGAAATATACTTGAATACAAACTACTGAAGACTTAAAATGACTAAATTGACTAAGACTACTTGAAGTAATTGACTAAGACTAAACTGAGTAAATTAACTAAGACTAAGACTTGAAGTGACTAAATTGATTAGACTACTTGAAATAATTGACTAAGACTAAATTGAGTAAACTGACTAAGACTAAGACTTGACGTGAGTAACTGAAGTGACTAAATAGACTAAATTGACTAAGAGTACTTGATGAAATTGACTAACGTGAAGCATAAGGTAAATAATAAACCGTAGTTTAATAAACCACTTTGTAATTGTAAATAAATTTATTTTCAACAAAAACTATTAATACCTCATTACGCAAATAAATCCATCACATTCATTGTTTTAAAATTCTTCAATGTTAAAAAAATGTTATCGTCACTGGAAGAGACTGAGCTCGCAATGCTCATGCGGTGAGGAAACCACCACGTACATTATTTTTCATCGACAGTAACAACTGACAGGCAACGCCGTACTGATTGTGAGTATCTGACTGTGAAAACACCTGAAGTCTCGTGGTCATGAAAATGTAGTTCGTCTTACCAAATGGTCAAGTCGTTCGTGATACTGAGTCAAAAATACACAGGTTGGTATAGGAATGTCTCGGGACCGGAGATACAGTTCGCTGTGCTGAGTCAGTTAGCCTTATCGAAGTTCGTATTTACCCAGTCTCCACTATAGCTCCAAGGTCCCTTCTGCGATCCTCTCTTTGGCGCTGTACCTCCTGCTCACGGATACTGCGGTGTCACGTACAAATCGGAGCTCGTACTAAAAGACGAGAAGCTCGTGAAGTTGTGGAAACCGAGAGAAACTGACGGTAGAAGGCGTTGCGAAGAAAAATAGCTGTGTATATATATATATTTTAGAAAAAAAAGAAAAAACTGACAACTTGGCGAACTCGGAAAAAAAATCAACTTGGATCGGAGAGGAAACTAGGAGACTCATGTTTCTTTCATAGCGCGTCATGGAAGTCGAGACGGGAGAGGGAACTCCCGGCGATGGGGCCTTATTTGCGACCTCTTCGTCAGATGTCACACTGATTTTTGCTGCCTTTGATCTTCAGACAGCGACTGGTGAAAAAAAGGGAAAAAAGGCACAAACAGGCGAAGGGCGGGTCGGATACCTGGTGGGACTGTCAAAGAAGGAAATATCTTACTTGAAATACGGTCGAGAAGGTTCGAGAAGCAGGGGGACGGCACTTGAAGGCTGGAAGTTTACTGGTTCGTGTTTTCCAGCTTCCCCAGGGGATGTGATATATAAGGCGGAAGACGAGACGTAATTCTCATTGCAGAGAACAGCCTACGTATCTGTCAGACCCGAGCCGTCGAAAAATATTCATTTCACCGATCTTCTGGACATCCTTCGCTGCCCCAGTTACAAAAAGCGCTGACCCAGGAGCTCATTGCGTCCTCGGCCACATGCACATGTGTTCGCGCATTATGAAAGGTGTAAAACAATATCCCACCAATCGAAGAATAAAACGTATACTATCTTTATTGAATTAAGGAGGACTCGACCACACGTTGATCTGTGTCTCTCCCGCCATCCGCATCGCCGCATGGTAAACCATTCCCCTTGGAGTACCTGTTCGCCCTGGAGCACCTCAGGTTGAGGCCGAGTGTTCTAGCTCCACTCTACCAACTTAGCAGGTTGGTACCCGAGTTCGTAACAGAACTCACATGCCGGGATACATCCTCAGGGAACGAATTCCCTGAGCATGAGATCCCTCCCTCTAACGTCCCAGTGAGTCACAATGAACTCCCTGGATGAGGTACACGCAACTACGACCACCACGAGTCCAACCTCAATTGAGGGGCAGACCGGTGATGCTGTGTTGGGCAAACCATGCGATGCAGCTGAGGCCTGGGGCTCCCCCTCGCCCGTGGTACTGATTTTGGGATGCGGCACCTTCCAGTGAACTGGCAGTGCAGACTATCCCCAGATGCCGGATCAGATGACAGGGCTGGGACAGAGAAGGGGTCTCTGTCCCTACTGCTTTACCACAAACTCCTCAGCCCAAACTGGCAGCCTGAACATTACAGGGGTTTGGCGGAGGGAGGCTAGGCAGAGTTTGGCTTGTGCCATCCTCTTTTCCCCTTGTACAACAGTCCCCATTGGGGGGAGGGGGGGACGGTTTTTTGGAGGATACCTCCGGCTCGACCGTCTACTGCCTTCGGTGAGTTGAGGTCTGGCGGAATCCACTCACGTTGGTTGTGCTGCCATCAGCGGTCCATTCCTCCGGCACACACACCACTAGCCACTCCTTGCTGTCAACGGTCCTATCCTCGGCACAAGAGCACTACACGATACGCGGTATAAGGTCCTGTAAATAAAACGTACAGAAGGAAAGACAGAAAAAGGTGGTCGTTGAGTTCAGGAACCTGAACGGAAAGCATCCTTCGAGCCACGGACCCGACCCCTCTGCAGCAGTGCCACCGGAAGAGGTGCTCATCTGCTGGCCCGATCCTTGGTACTACACCTACGGAGCCAGCCCATCTTCCGACGCCGGCACGACTGAGAACTTCGCTCGTTCCCGGGTCGGAGGACCAGGACCGAAGGTACGTGGACCATCCCGAGTAATAATTTCCCGTCCGTTCCACGATCCCTTGGGAGGAAGTAAGTAGGAATTTCGGAGTAGCGTTAAGGCTTTTATTTAAATACGAATAAAAATTCCTATGTACTATTGAATCCCGGCGTTGTGTGTCCTAAGTCCTAGTACCATCAAGTCTTCTCCCTTCAGGAGCCCAGCGTTGCCTGGCCCCCAGGCCGCCCTAGGAAGGTGGAGGCCGACAGGCAAAAGATAACGCAATATCGAGAATATCAGGGGCTTACAGTATCATCGGGCGATTATCATCTCCGCCCTAATCCGTGACGCGACCAGAGATAAGCCGCTCACGGACCCAAGTACCTGCCGAAACAGTAGGGGAGATGTTCATCACTTCCGCCCACTGGACCCGGGATTTTGTAAATATTTACGTGACATTTACATAAAAGACGGGTCTACCTACCCCTCAACGGTATGGACATCATGTTCAGCAGAGCTTACCAGAAGCAAGAACGCTTGCGAAAGCTTCCATTCACGATTCAACGATAGCTTCAACCACGGGCATCCGCCAATTTTCCGCTTCGTCAGCTACTTGCCTTCCAAAACGAAATTTATATCAAGCATAATAGTATTAACGAACCGTTTCAATATCAAAATTCAAAATCCCGTAAAAAATGGTTATTATTAATGAAACTTATTACAAATTACAAAAATGGCGAGAAATGGTTGTTGGATTTCATTAAAACTGTCAGCCTAATGTGTGCTCCAGATAAGCACTGAATTTGTATTTCTTGACTAATTTTATCATATTAAAGGATTTCAGCCTACATGTGTGTTCTCCTGGACCCTCTCTACAGGGATGTTGTGGTCGTAGGACATAGGGGCGGAATTGATGACTTGATGGGCCACGGGCGGAAGTGATGACTTTCACCCAACCAAGGGTTTGCCTATCCCGGGTTTTAATGAGGGCTGGCAGAGGATTTGGGCGGAATTGATTGCTGCCCGTATCATTGAGGCTCCATCATAGCACCACCCTTCTGATTAGCCAAAAACTTGAGAGATTTACTTGGTCTCTTCGTCCGCTATCCTGTGAAGTTGCTGTAAGTCTGGGCGCCGCGACGGCACCAGGAAGCAACTTGTACCGCAGGCAGTGGCGCCCCAAAATCAAAAAATTCCACGTCATAACGTCAACTCCTGTGGAGTACAATACCCTCGAGAGATTTCACTTACACGGTCGTCGGAGAACCCGTTGAAATTCTTATAGCGAAAGCTTACTAGGCCCTGGTCTTCACTTCTTTCGACCGTCGGATTTATTATCAGTGGGGCGTTGAGTGGGACAAGGAAACCCTCTCAGAGCCACCTGAAAGCTCGCCCAGAGGTGGTCTGTGTGATATTTTCATTTTACTAGGTACCTACATAATAAGGGATCGGGAAGGGGCGGATATGATATGGAGCATAATTTTATTCGTGAGTAAAAAGTCTAGTAAGCTCTAAATCCTTGAAATAGCAGTAAAAATCGTGTCGTGAGCAAATTTCGCACTAGACCCTGATCATCGTATGCAAATTCAAGAACTGTTCTGCTACCCACTCGAATTATTTTAGGTCCGGCCCCTCAAAAACCCTTCACTGGTTGGTTTGCCTTTTTGTCTTTTTTTTAAGATTTTTTTTTTACATCCGAAATTCGTGCCAACAAATTTAATTTTTGGAGGTGGGTATAATTTGACATTTTTTGGGTCGAAAATCGGTGAACTTTTTTTTACAACAACCAACAATTTATTGTTATCACATTACAGCACATGGTACTTATGGTGGTAGAATGGTATTTCGGAAATTCTTTCACAAGGAACATGACCTTCCAAGCGCTTGAAAATGTGTCTGCTACCTCCACATTGACTGAAGATAAATTACAACTAATTTTTGCCGTCAAAGATGAGTTCTCGAAAATGTAAGCTGTTTTTCCAACTTAAGGCAGTTTTTAGTTACTCTGGGTCGTGTCCTGGTATTTCATTATTCAAAATCTTTTTTTCTTTATTTTAATTTTCCCCGATTCGCTCCTCTTCAATTATTTCCATTTTCTTCTTTTATTTTTGGTTTTCGAAAGACATGAAAGGGAAACAGATCAAGCACCAGTATTGAACTTCCTCTCTCCCCAACCCACCCAGCACTATCAACCATTTTCTCCTGGAATTCAAATCCACCCACTTGAAACCTGATGGGATTGTAATTGGAGAGATTTCGAGAGGAACCGCTCTCTCCCGATTAGCAATTCAAAACTGGGAGCCAAGGTGGGAGTAGACAATAGCAAGTCATTAACCCAAACATGGTAAAACCGCCGACTTCCACTCAAATCTGATGACAAAACAAGGCCTTCGGGTTTAATACCGCGATGTGTGCGGGTGACAAGCGGAGCCAAAGGAGGGGACAAAGTGGGATTTTTGTTTTTAAGCTTTGCCCTTCCCCGAGTGGTTACCTACGTGTGAGGTGGTGTAAAGTGTGAACTTATGGAATTAATCCGGACCTGGATGAAAAGGACTAGAAACAAAGAGAAAATTGTATTGAGGGATCGGACCTTAGAATAAAAATAACTTTTTAAAAATCTGTTTAACAACACGCCTTTAGGAGTATCAAAATGATCTAAAAATAATCAATTGCTGCTACCTAATTCTGCTAAAAATAATTTTAAACAAAATTCATTTCTGCTATCTGGGAACAATTGAATTTGATATGACTAAAAATAAAAGCGTGAGGCTAATAATTAACCAGATTCGAGTTTTTCGACCACTTTCGATTTATAAAACAGGTTGAGGTTCTTGAGGGCTGATCAATAGTGGCAACTGACCAACCCTCAAGAACATCAACTTGTTTTAGCAGTAATTAACTTGATTAGTTAAATTTAATGTCAAGGTAGTTAGAGAAATGGAACCCGTACACTGCCATGATTCAGGAGTTACTTCTACAGCCAATCAGAATCGACCCTCCCTTTCACTTTGCTCCCTTCACCTATTACGTTCACAACCAATCCCAATCGGCCACCTTTCACTTTTGGGACTACGTAAACAAATATAACCTCACCTCTCCACTGCGCATTCAGTTATTGTTTGTTACTGACAATGGTTCGCTCACCAAACCGGTATAACATTTTTCGTGTATTAGTGCAAATAGCCTTTCAATAACTCCGTTTTTTATTTATTCGGGATCTGTTGAGAATTTGATTTTGAAAATATTGCTGGTTTGCTAGGTGGGAGGATTTTAGAAATGGAAACTTGTTGCCCCGGCCACTGATAAACTCATTAATTTCTCTTCCCATGTTTGATGAAATATCTAAACCGCTCATGAGCTCTTGACTGAATATTCAAACCTCGATTTTGCGAAGTTGTTGAAGATTCTTTCCAAAGGCTATTACAGTCCAAGTTCATGTTTATTTAAATTTTTTTTTTTGGTTGATGTACAGTTTGTGTAGAGTGGTCGCCATCAGGTTCAATAAATGCGTACACTGCACAAAGAGTCTTGCCGGTTATTGAGATTTGCAACTCTCTACCTTCCAATATGAATGTTTCTGTTCCTCCCTGAATTAATATCAATGCAATGCAATTTATTGGCCTCAACTGAGTCATATTATCGTAAAATCAATATGATGGTGGTTTATAATTAATAATCAACTTTCGGTTTCGTCTATGAAAAACAAACTTTCAACATCCCGTCACCCCATTTACGTTCTTCATGACGGCTTGTTACCATTTGAACCCCGTGAGTCTCAAAATTCAAAAACGATTCAGAAGACAAATAACACAGCAGGGATCATGGAGGAAGAATATTCGGTGTTTTTGGAATAATAAATAATTGCCAGTTCTGGAAGAGAAGAGCCTGGAAGTTTCGTATTGTCAGACCTCAAACTCGATAACTCTTTGGTGAGTAATTTGACGTATTACGAATGAACTGATCGAATGCTTGGCAGACCAATTTTGGTCATTTTCGGTCGTCCGTTCACCACCGGTGAAGAAAAATCTTCGTCTTACACCCGGTCGGTTACAATCGCCTGGTCATGTTTAACAACAATCTTTTCTCTGCCGAGATATTTTCCCGCGTCATCCGCTGACTCGTTTTCCCACCTCAAGAAACATGAAAGGCCTCCCGCTGAAGGCTCCAAATTGACAGGACGCGCTACCTTCGTTATAGAGAAGTGGCGGAAAAAATAGATTGTGCGACGGTTGAAAAGGGTATTTTGCTTCACTTGCTTCACTTTCTCGTTCAAGCGAA
Organism: Leptopterna dolabrata; assembly: GCA_954871275.1. Lineage (NCBI taxonomy): Eukaryota > Metazoa > Arthropoda > Insecta > Hemiptera > Miridae > Leptopterna > Leptopterna dolabrata. The sequence continues at coordinate 8,500,549 of OX940986.1, read as the reverse complement.
ACTTGCCGATGCGAAAATCGTCTATCTTCCCACCCACTATGATACGTCGTAACCGAACTCATTTTTGTGACATCGGATGATATGGGATAATTTGGGACATTCGTTTCTGAGCCCTGAGAACGCGATGATCGCAAAACCAATCAGAAACAAATTTGAGGACATTTTGATAAAAATGCAGGTGAAGAAAATGTGACTGCAGTGTGGGAGTTGAACTTCCAACCTCCTGCTACAGTATAATATTGTGCAATAATTACGAAGGGTTGCACGTACGATTATTAGTACCCACTAACGTGTGTGATATGCATTATTATTACGAATTATATTACTATTACTATTATTATTACGCTTTATTATTGCATAATTATTGTTACAGATAATCTACTGTGAAATGGAACTTAGTGGTGAATAATCACGTGTTGTTTTGTGTTGCAGACCAACAACGACACCTTCCCGCACAATTCTGAAGTGGATGCGCGGTGCCGGGAGCCCTTAGGCCTTTACAAACTGTTGGGGGAGTCGAAATTGGTTTGCAACAACGGGCTGTGGAGCTCCAAACTCCCCTCGTGCATTCCCACGACCGTCCTCACAAACTATACTGGTATGAATCAATTCATTTTCATATTTTTTGATGATGCATTATTCTCTTTGTCATATTCACAGACACACGGAAGTTAGGGAAACGGGAACAAGCAAAAATCAGAAAAAATACACTGCCAAGGTGATGGCACAGGAGCTTCCTCGTCACAATCAGAGTGACCCATTATAAAATAGAACAGAGTCGGAAGCAAAATAACATAACATTACATAACATTACATTACATAACATTACATAACATTACATTACATAACATTACATAACATTACATTACATAACATTACATAACGTGAAATATACATATTACATAACATTACATTATGCATAACATTACATGAAATATACATATTACATAACATGACGTCCATAATACATTACGTCCATTATACATAATTGCGAAAGTTATGCGTGTTTGAAGAATTTCACGTTAGCGCATGCGCAGGGCGAACTGCTGGCTCTATCATGTTGAAATTTATATGGGACCTCAATGGGCCCTACCCGCTTAATCCCTGAGAATTACATTGAAATTGGGTGAAATCTTTGGTTACTACGGCTGTAACAAGGAAATTGAATCTATTTCACGCCAGCGCATGCGCAGAGCGCACCGAGGGTCCGATCATGCTGAAATTCATACTGGAACTCACTAGGCCTTGTCCAAACAACCATTGAAAATTTGAGCGAAATTGAATCAAAATTGTGAAAGTTATGCGTGTTTGTTGAATTTAACGTTAGCGCATGCGCAGGGCGTACCGCTGGATCAATCATGTTGAAATTTGTATGGGACCTCAAGGGGCCTTATCCGCACCATCCCTCAAAATTTGAGCTGAATCAATTCAAAATCGTGGAAGTTATGGCTGTAACAAGGAAATGCGGACAGACAGACCCACAGGCCGACAGACACGGAACCAAATTTGTTCAGTAGGCTTTGAAACGCAAAATGCAAGTGGAAATTTTGATTTCTGAAGACAAAAATTTTTTGGCTCACGAAAGTGAACACAAGGCTTCCGCTGCTTCGCAGAATCGGAAGCAAAATTACGCTGGAGTGGGAAGTGAACCCACGACCTATGATTATCCACACCAGCGCCTTCGCCTTCTAAGCTGCTGAGGACTGCATTTTATCAACATTAATCAACTGTATCTTACATTTTTAGTCACAGCTAATATCTTTTCTGTTGCTTATCTTCTACGATAATAATATAATATTACAATTCCACTGCCGAACCCATGCGGCAACTATCTGCAGATAAGACATTTTGGTACAGTTCAGTCACTGCTGAGTATGAACCGCCGACTGGACAGGTGGATCAATTGATCGACGAAGAAAAGAACTGTGTACCTTCACCGCAAAGTTAGTAATTTTCTTAGGAACTAATTTAAACAGGCCAGCTGTACAAGACACAAGATCCGCAGAGACGACTTGAGATGTGAGTCCTATGAGGCGGCTTATCCATGTATCTGTAGTTAGAGCGGGATACTTTCAGTTAGAGCGAGAGTTACAAATTATTCATGGAATGTCGTTAGTGTATGAAAGTAGGGGTGGATAAATTAGCAGGATGGCAAGTGTGACGCCAATTCTGTATTTATATAGGTCTAGTTTTGTATACAACTTGGTTAAAAAAAAATCTGCCAATTCGAGTAGGCAGTATAGCTTCCTCACTTGAATCACATGAACGTATAAAATAGTTGGGCAGGTTCATTTTGATACGGGATCATATCTGCGATCCAACCCGCGTGTACTTTCAAAATTTCAGCTCTCTACGACTATTTTTCGCGTAGTTAGAAGCGTTACAAGGAAACGGTAAAAATTTCATGTTCGCGCATGCGCAGAAGAATGTTACAGTACGATTCCAATGAATCTGATCGACCCTCGAAATCTGAACTCATTTCAACGATGTTTAAGGTAGTTATGGGCGATCAAGTATTTCACGTTTGCGCATGCGCAGACTTTCCATGATTTTGAAGCGGTATCATAATATGCGATCCAACCCGCGTGTACTTTCAAAATTTCAGCTCCCTACGACTATCTTTTGCGTAGTAAGAAACATTACAAGGAAATGGTCAACATTTCATGTTCGCGCATGCGCAGACGAAAGTGGGGTACGATTCCAGCAAAATCAAAGTGGGACTGTCAAAGTATCATTCCTGATCGACCCTCAAAGTCTGAACTCATTTCAACAATATTCAGGGTAGTTATGGGCGTTTCAAGTATTTCACGTTTGCGCATGCGCTGACAAAAGTTGCCGCACTTTTTCAATGATTTTAGTGTGGGACCATCTTTGACCCAACCCGCACCTACCCTCCACATTTCAGCCCATTTCGACCATTATTTCTGGTAGTTATGGGCGTTACCAGAAATTATCACAGACAGAGAGACAGACACGGAACCAAAAATGTTCCTCGATGTCTGAAATGCAAAATGGTAGTGGAAATTTTCATTTTGGAGGACATAATTTTTTTTACTTCGGTAGTGAGGAAGCCCAAAAAAAAAGCCAAGTAACTGCAATTTGAATAATATAAATATGTAAATACATACAGTCAAGCGGGCGTCCCCTGTGTTCAAAACGGCGTTTACGAAAATGTATGCACCTACTTAGAGTCACCATTTTGTGCGTATTGCGTAGTTTTAATAATGAGAAACCGTGAAATTCGCTGATATGGTCATGCTATGTACGTGACTAAACTTAAAAATCTACTCACAGCCGCAGTGTGTTTTGCTCTGTATTAACTCAGCTCTTGCGGGAACGCGATTTCTCGTTCCAATATTTGCTCTTCTAACGCGTTTCTCGCGACGTTACTCGATTCCAGAAGCATCAAATTTCCAAGAGACGGAGAAGAGAGATAGAAAAACCTTCAACATTCATTACCGCAGAAAAGGACAAGGAGTTCACCCCTGTTTGTCTTCCTATTGAAAAGCGCTGTAACCAAATATAAAGTTGCGGGGAGAGCTGCTGGTGTCCTTAATCCTGTTTGCATTATTGCTCAGAGCCTTGCGCCAACACTCGAGAGCCGAAATCAAACATCTGGGTCGGGGGTCTGTTGCCAAAGGGTATTTACGCACATAGGGTCCCCCTCTAACTACACTATCCGTCACCGCTCAATTGACCGTCCCATACACAATCATCTTGTCAGTTAATATTAATCATTCGACCAAGTAGCTTTCTCATAATTATGCTCCTTTATACACTTCTCCATGTCCAAATAAAACACTGTTGATCTAGTACATATAACTCACGGATTACATAAGTCGTCCTGAAATTCAACTGGTAGGCACTGATGAGGAATATCCCACATTATCGATCAGTAAGCTGATACTAACGCTGCAGTATTTCCTATTAGAATTGACGGGTACGTCGCGTGTTATTGCAGTTTCCAATATAAAAACGCTGCAAAGCCCTTGTCACATGGGTTTATTATTCTATTGGACATACCTACAGAAATGCTGGCTGTTCATTTATTGCTACTTTCATGTAAAATAATTGAAATAGCTATTTCTGGGGGTTACCACCAATTTTGGCCCCTAAAACTTGAATTAGGTACGCTCCTTTTAGCGAATTTTCGAAGAAAAGGAAGATATTGTTCTCGGTCCAAAATTTTTAAAACTCGAATTTCCGAAAGATTTTTATACCAAAATCCGTTTCAAAACATCCTGAATTCACTGGTTTTTTTCCAATTATCTTTGATCATTGGTAGTGCCATTTAATCGTCTTGATCCACGTGTTGAAACTTTTCCTAGTGCTATTCTACAAATTGATGGTGATTTCAGACGATTTCGCAGGTTTTTGATTCATAAAAAATCGAATTTGGGAGCTGAAAATCTGGTACAACCTCAATTTTCCACTCCTTGGTCAAAATCGACTTCATATTCGGTCTTCTCGTCCACAAAAACATGGAAAACGACACCTCAAAAGCTCATTTTACAAACATGTTACTAAAACACAAAAAGTACCTATTTTTACACACATTTTCACTCATAACACCCCTGGGTATATTCCGATCCGGCTGAAAGTTTCGGGACACAACTAGGGCCCAAATGGAGCATGTTTGCGAAAGAACGAATTTTTTAGACCGAAAATGATGCCGGTACACGTAATACGGCGTACGGCGGACGGACATTGCATTTTTCGAATCTACGCACCTTGAAACGGAAAAGAAAAATTTTTGAGGGGGTGTTATAAAAATTGTTTGCTGAGCGATTACATAGGTGTATTATTCACAGAATAATAAACCAAAACGCAGCAAATTATTATTACACAACGTGTAATATTATTACCTGTTTAGATGCATGCCCCTTCTGGGTAGATCACTGTTTTCTGTGCTCAATACCTACCCCCGTGCTCTCCCCAGGGAAGCCCAAAATCGAGTACAGGAGCCGGCTTGGGAATTAAAGTTTAATAAACATGCGGTGGATTCAATAATTCTATCATTAATTATTTGCTGTTATTCATGAAGCATAAAGTTTTTTGAAGTTACAAAACTTATCAACAAAATCCAAAATAACCATCATTCTTCAAATGAAATAGGTAACACCTCTGAACAACCAACTCGATTTTTCATACAGCCATGCGTGATTATAATCAGCTGTTCCTTATCAATAATATTTGAGCTGGATTTATACAGTTTCAGTCACGATCATATTGACGAAGCTTTTTTGGTGGAAACGAACGGCTGGACGAACAATGCTCCGGATGGCCTGAAAAAAATGTTTGCACTCCGTAGAGATGACTGACAGTAACGCCGAGCTTCGCGGACGAACTAGACCCAAATGGGGCTCATAAACCAAATTTCGTTAATTTTTGTTCATGGTAAGTAAGAAAACTCCCTTATTGGGAAAAAAATCTGATCATGGATATGTCTGTTTTTCGCAGTAAGGGAGAAATTAAGTAATTTGCATAGAGCGATAGATGATTAAAGTCATGAAAAAAGTAAACTACACTGACAAAATGTAATTTTTATTTATTCTAACCACATGCACTACATGTAGAGATTGATACATCAGTAATGCTGAGTAAAGGTTTGTGGTATGAAAAATATGAAATGTAATTCCTAGTTTGTATATACTCGACGTGGCGTGTGAAAACAGCATCAATACACGTGTTACTCCTTGTTTTTGAAATTTCTGGATCGTTATTCAGTTCAAGGTTGAATGTTCCTGTATAAACTCAAGAAACTTCATATACTTAGTTTATTTGTTCATTGTACCAAATTACAGCTTCATACAGTGAATAGCATAGAAATTAGCTTTAGGTGCCACTCAGCTGATCCCGGCCCTATGCTGCTTAAAGTGTAAGTCCTAAGGGACGACATGCCAAATTTCAAGTCTCTAACACCACGGGAATTGCGCCAAAAACCGTCACATTTTTGTTGTATGACGCGAATTTGTGTCACGCAACTTTTGGAATGACCGCCAGCCATAAGACATATCCATGTCAAAAACGAAGTACGGCGGATGGACAGAAATGTTGGTTTGTTATTTTCAACAATGAACATTTGGAATCGAGCATGAGAAAAAAAAATTGAATCCCCTTCAAAATTTGATGGTTTCCGTATCAAGGTACGTAGAATCCAAAAATTGAACGAAAAAATGTCTGTACGTCCGCCGTACGCCGTACTTCGCACTTTCATTAGTTACCATGAACCAAAATTGATGCAATTTGGTTTTTAGGTAGAAAACAGGTGCAGGGGTTTAAATACAGGTAAATAATAAGCCGGTGTGTAACAATATTGGCAGCGGTTTTTATTCCATTTTTGGATTCTACGCACCTGTAAACGGAAACCATCAAGTTTGGTGGGAGGGGGGGGGGGGGGGATTACTGAAAATAATAAACCAAAATGGAAAATATCTTATAGCTTTTCAAATGTTGCTGTAGGAGGCCTTTCAGTTAGTCAAAATCGGTAATGGAGCCATCAACCCACTTTGGCGTGTAGTTTCTGGATAGTAATTAGATGCATTAAAGAAGGGAAGGAGATTTTATTGAATAAATCGATGTACATGGGAGGATTTTACAAAAAGAGGTCCTTTTCGAATTTACTTCCTGTACCAAGACTGAAAGTAACTGTGTCCTTTCATTTTCTTCTGTAGCTGCAACACTCCGTAGAGAAGCGCCTCGCAACTTGGAGGGCACCCGGGAACGTATATGTCGACCGGAATGATCCTGTCACAGCCACGGACGACAGCGTAGGAGTAGTGATAGTAGCCACCGCCGTTGGCGCAGCTGCCCATGGAAATGACCCATTTGGGCTCGGGCATCTGGTCGTAGACTTTCCTGAGAGCGGGGGCCATCTTGTTAGTGACGGTCCCGGCCACAATGATGCAGTCAGTTTGCCTCGGGGAAGCTCGGAACACGACGCCGAATCTGCACGAGTGAGCGGCTGATATCATCAATAAATTCGGAAGCGGGTTGGTGTCAGGATAATGAGGAACGGACGTGAATTTTGCATTTTTCATTCGTCTTTAAAATATTGTAGATCTAACGGCGAGCTTTCCAAAAAAGTGCTGTATGCTGGGTCGGAAATGAATGGAAGTGGGTGAAAAAGGGGAAGGAAAAAGCGGGCGACGTCGTCTGGTATGTATTGCTCTCTCGCTTCCACACATAGGAGCCGAGTGAAAGGGAGACTTAAGGTTCTCACACACTAGGGGGAACAGGACAGGACAAATCCGCGGGACACGGGTAGTATTTTTTCGCTTCTGCGAATTTGAATGGAGATAAGCCCACTAGGTGGGACGCGGCGGTCATGGCATGGGGCAGGAACAGGACGGGTTCCGACGTGACCGCTCTCAAAACGAAAAACGCTGCAAAGTCCTTGTCACATGGGTTTATTATTCTATTGGACATGCCCACAGAAATGTTGGCTGTTTGTTTCTTTCATATAAAATAATTGAAATAGCCATCTCTGGTGGTTTCCACCAATTTTGGCCCCCAAAACGCGAATTAGGTAGGTACGCTCCTTTTTTTTTTCAAATTATCTTTGATCATTGATAGTACCATTTAATCGTCTTGATCCATCTGTTGACACTTTTTCTAGTGTTATTCTACAAATTGATGGTGATTTCAGACGATTTCCCAGGTTTTTGACTCATAAAAAATCAATTTTGGGGGCTGAACATGTGGTAGAACCTCAATTTTCCACTCTTTGGTCAAAATCGACTTCATATTCGGTCTTCTCGTCCCCAAAAACATGAAAAACGATACCTCAAAAGTTCATTTTACTAACATGTTACTAAAACACAAAAAGTACCTATTTTTATACACATTTTCACTCATAACACCCCTGGGTATATTCCGATTGGGCTGAAGTGTTGGGACACAACTAGGGCCCAAATGGAGCATGTGTGCGAAAGAGCGAATTTTTTAGACCGAAAATGAAGCCTGTACACGTGATACGGCGGACGGCGTACGGCGGACGGATTGCATTTTTGGGATCTACGCACCTTGAAACGGAAAAGAAAAAATTTTGAGGGGGTGTTACAAAAATTTTTTGCTGAGTGAATACATAGGTGTATTATTCACAGAATAATAAACCAAAACGGCGTTGCCTGGCCCAGGACGTTCCCCCTCCACCGTCCAATGTTTACCTTCTCCGTGTTCACCCTCACAATCTTGCCTGAGACGAGGGGAGCATGGGTAGCGGTGGAGGAAAAGAGAGTTGAGGAAAGTCCTGCCTAATGTGGGTATAGGCGCAGGACGGGACAGCGGCGGCCGGCCGGCATCCCGCATCCGACCCACGGCGTTTCCTGTCCTGTTCCTGCATAGTGTGTGACAACCTTTACATATACTAGAGAGATAACTACATACATGACGTCACTCGATTTTTCATTGGCTTAATCCTGCCAGACTACTCGGATTTCGGAGCGGAACACTTGTTACAGGGGGTTTCGAGGGTGCTAAATGCGATCCTGAGGGCAAAAGCAGCAAATTCCGAAGTCAACTCCTCATCTGTACTGCCATAAAGCGCATACAGTGTATAGGAGGGAAAAGCCAAAGGTTGATACCATCGCGATAGAAGAGTGGTGGAGATGGCATCCTGGTGTGCACTGTGGCGGCATCAGCCAGGCCACACCCCTCAAAATCTGGACCCCCTCAATTCTCACCCATAATGATAGGCTGGGTGAAATTTACCCAGGATATATTTAATATTCCCTTCATAAAGGCTACAGATGGCTCTCTCCTCACCACTCACCCACTTCCATTATAGCTCAGTAGTAGTGTGTGAGTGGATGCTCTCTCCGCTCGCTCTACTTCTACGGTACCACCAACCTTTCAGCGCCATTGGCTTTTACGAAAAATAAACATCTGGAGCCATTTCGTTGGAGAAAATACCATAACTAGCAGTGAAAATTAATTTAAATAAAACGGAAAAAATAGTAACCGATCCATATCGTAGCGCGGGGAAGCCATATGCATCATTTCGACAGCGCAGCAAGCCAATCCGAACGTCATTGGCCATAAGCTGCCCTTCCTGCCCCAGTTGATGAGGTCGTCGAGGCGCACCAGAGCGTACTGCACGAGGTTTTTGGGTTTTGGAAAAGGCGAGTACGGCTGTTTTTTGGTTTTCATTTTGAGTTCGGCGTCTTTCGACGAGATTCGGTTCCCCTCGCATTCGACCGCTCCTTTTCGTTTCTTGAAAAACCCTCTGGCGGAATTCGAGCAGACGGCGGTTCTTGAGACGGCGACATCCAGAATTTTTCGTTCCAGCATGGCGATTACACTCATGGAAACGAATTTCAAACGAATGTTTCAAGGAGACGTGCTCGAGGAGCAAGGTATTCCCCGGAATAATTCAAGAATCTCGAATGCAAAAAAGGAAAATAATGCTGCACGAATATATAATATTATAGAAATACAGTAACCAAGTACAGGAATGATTGCAGAGTAACAGTATCTTAGCATTTTTGGTTCACAACAGCAAGTCCACGAGTGATTTTCATAGCGCTCTAGCCCCGCACATTTCGGACATCAGGAGTCCCAGTACGCCTAATATTAACGTGGCTGATTGGAACATCTTATGATTGTACTGAACTGGGTTCGAAACCGAGCAGAGATTTACTAATGTTTTTGTAAAATTTTCTCTAAGACGCGTCGCATGCATTGCTCTGACCTTCAACGTGTTTGTTCTTTATTTCTTTACCTATGGATGGCTTGAAGTTGGATTTTTTAGTTGTTCGAATATGTAAAATGTTAAAAAACATAAAATATAAGTATCTGTTTAGTCTTAATGTGTTGTAAATCGTCCGAAACTGCCACAAATCACCACAACTTCCTTAAACATGATTATAAATGACACAGGATAGTGGTTCTCGGCGGAAGATTAATATTTCAGTAGCAAAAATGGTTCAAAATCTGACATTTTTGAGATCCATAAAAATTCTCATCTACCTACATTCCCCATTCCCACTAATCTAAGTACAGATTGCTGGAGATCAATATTGCATGTTTTTGTTCATTTTCAAATGCGAGTGTACGCAGGCCACGCAGAAGGACCACGTGGATTATGATTCAAACACAGACGAGTCAGTTATTTCTAACTTGATAAACGATTAACTTCACAGAATCTCCCACCCCCGCCAGCCCAATGGATTGCACTCGCTAATTGCTTTTTTGAAGCTAATTTTGGGTATCTAGGCTACCTAAACTGACACCGAGGCTCAAATGATAATATTATAAAGAAGGCTTCATCTGAAATGAAGTCGTTACGTCTAAAAGGATAAATTATGAGGGGTTGACGCTTTGATGCTAGGCAAAGAGAAAATAGGCAAAGAGGTTTGTAGAAAGAACTAATTCATATGAAACTAAGAACATAACCGGACTGGGGTAGCGACCAGTTAACAAGGTGAATACGGAACCCATTGAATTTGGAACAGTAGCAGTGCGTGGGGTCTGAAAACGGTGAGGCATCAGACCGGGACACAAAACCAACAGATATGTCTACAAAATACCCCAAGGAAACAACACCCTTCCCTTCCCTTATTTACTGATAGCAGTGATATTCAGCAAAGCTTATCTCTTTTAATCAACACTCTATCGTGTTGATTAAAGAATTTCTTTTGAAAATTTCTTTCAGAATTTATTCTGAAAATACAGCAAAACAATGATCAGACGGCTGGTACCTACCTGAATCTTGAATGGAGAAGCTATTGGCTAAAAGATAGGTGGTTATCGGTGTGTTGAAGCCTATCAATCCACAACAGCAAACAGGACAAAACGCACATAGGTACCACAAATACAAATCTGTCATCGGAATCGGACTGAACGCAAAAACGCTCAAAATTTGAGGCAAAAAAATTGAAAACTGACAGAGAAAGCGAATGGAAAAACAGATGAGAAAACAGATAACTGAACGAGAAAAAAAATCAGTTGAAGCATCTCGTATCGAGATGACAAATTGAATCGAAAGGATCGAATCGATTGTGAAATGAACGATTTTGGGGTTAAAAACAGATTCTGGGGCATTGGCCCAATGTTGGAGTGGCAAACAACATTTTTACTCGACCGAGCATGCGCGGAGGGGCCACTTTTCTCAGTTGCCCTGGCGACACCAGGTCCCAGGACCTGCCAGTTTCAGGAGCCCATGTTTTGATTTCGATTGCGCGACATTGATTACTGTCGCTATATTCTGATATGTTCCGTCTGTGGAGCTACAGGGAGCCAACATGACGGAAATTGAATATCCATAGCCAGAGAACTCTGTCGAGTCGCTGTTGAACTTCGTGAAAAATTCTAGGTACAGTTTACAGAGGGAAATTCAAATGCCAACTGAACACATGGTTGAGTTTTTTTTCTCACTCTTAGTGTTTCTGGGTGCCGGGGCAGTGGCCCAAGTGGCCTTATGGACGCAACGCCCCTGATTTGGAAGCATCGGCACGGGGCAGGTAATTTGAGTTGAGCGAGAAAACGAAAAAATCTGTGATTGTATGAGAAAGTGGGAGGATGGCGTGGTCAATTTTTATAAGAAAGTTTATCGTTAGATGGGGCAAATGGCTGCCGGTTTAACACCTAACACCTAATCACGAAATACGGTAGGTAGGTTACGTACCGCTCATGTTCGACCCGATCTTTGGGTATCGCCGCAACATCGGATACCGCCGACGATAACCCTCGTAGACCAGGAGTGATCGGGAAGTTAATCTATCGCCGCATCATCCGCACCCTCCTACCTCAGAAATCCAGTTTTCACAAAGCCAAACCATCTCCACCCTGCCCGGATCCTTCCGTGTCGATGTTATTTTTCTCTAGGTTTCGCACCCTCTCAATCCTATTTTCAAGCCCTCCTCATCTTCCTCCCGTGTAATGTAAATTCCGGGCGGCCCCCAGGGAGCATTATCGGTTATAAAACTTTTATATACAGCTTCCCGTACGTGGGGGGTTCGGATATTATACTTCAGACAAACCACGTCTCGTTCCAGTAACGATATCGGCGGAACAAAATCGAAGATTGCGGTTTTTACGATTTTTATACTCACATTTCCTTGAAAATTACCCACAATCTAAAGTCGAGGTGCTTACATTCGAAAAGCCGATTTCAAACACCATTACGGTGTTCAATGCTAAACCTTAGTTTTCATAGGATCGTCAAAAGTTTAAATGTAAAAGTCAGATGAGAGGTTCCTAGTTTCATTGAAATAGCCCATACACCGCATTTCTAAGTCCCTTCTACGTCGATTCAGGAAAAAGTGCTTCCCGAAGGATATTTCTAAAAATTATTGTTCAACATTCGGGTTATGTAAATCCTGATAAACCATCAGATTTATGAGTGGAGCTGTAAAGTGCCTGTCCTGAAATTTTCCTATCTGGTTCAGAAGGTCCATTATTGAGAATAAACCGAAACTGTTAATATGGAATCTTTGTCACCATAAGATTCCATGCAGAGTTCCGTCGGTATTACGCTGGCCACGGAGAGTCTATCATGTAAATGTAAATGTTTTGTGTATGCCCACTTACCACAAAGCGTTTCACAAATTGCATATACACACCATTTATCACACCATGTATGTAATATATATGTATGTTTATAATTAGCTAATTATTATTATTATACTACTTATATACTATAATAATGATAATATTAAATGAGCTATAATAATATTAAGAACCTCCACCTAGATTATGGAACTGAGGTATGACGGGTCTGAAGTACTGCGGTGGTGAGGGGAGGGGGGGAGATCAATAACAAAAACTCCGATTTAAAGATTTCAGTAATACTGTGGCGTAAAAACAACACAGAGCCAATAACAATTTTCCACAAGAAAAAAACAAACAAAACCACGACAACAACCAATTGGAACCACTTAAGAGCCAATAATAAGTCATAAATAGAAAAACCACAGTCATGCAGCATGGCTATAAGAGCGAATTTTCGAAGTTTTCGGCATCTTCCTCCTCCGCCTAAACTTTTCTGAAAATTAATTTTCGGCCAATGTTTTCCCAACTTGATACCATACAAACTTAAAACAGGAGTAGTTTTACGCAAAGTAAAATTTGGGGTGGAAGGAGGGGGAGGGGGAAATCAAAAATGTTTTGAATACCAGAAGAGTAGGTATTGGAAATGTAACAAATTTTTTGTTCCATTTTTTGCCGAGTAACACCTCGGTTTGTACATTTTCCAACGCTGAACACGATGGTGAAGTCAGAATTGCGATATCCCATTCCGTTATCAGATTAGAGCAGACGAACCAGGAAGAACATCTCAAGAAATAACCACGTTCCTTCATCTTCAAAGTGCTCCAGTTTGAGAATGGAATGAGATATCGCAATTCTGATTTCACCATCGTGTTCAGCGTACAAAAACCTTTAAAATGAGGTGTCACTTGTCAGACTTTTTCATTTTGGGAATTTATGGGTAATTTCCCCCCCCCCCCCCTAAAATTCCCCAAAACTCCCCCTTAGAGTGACCCGATTCTGCCCATCTTTGAACTTAGCCTGTCGATTGCCAAGACAGATTTTTCGTGCAAATTTGAACTGTTTATCTCAATTCTTTCGAGAGTTATCGTCTGGAATGACACATACATATATAAATATATAAATATATAAATATATAAATATATATATATATATATATATATACATATAATTTTTGGTGTCTTTCGGCAGTGAATTCAGGATGGTCTGAAACGGATTTTGGTATACAAATCTTTCGGAAATTCGAGTTTTAAAAATTTTGGACCGAGAACAATAGCTTCCTTTTCTTCGAAAATTCGCTAAATCTCTCGGCATTGTGAATGGTGAGGAAGGGGCACAAATTGGAGCACAAACGAACACTAATCGCAATATTTTGAGAACGAGACTACTCAGTAAAAGTGAACCTGAAAAAAGGAGTTAGGTATTTCAGGCTTCTTATGAAAAAGAAAAACGGAGTTATTGAAAAATAGTCTATTTCCACTAATACGTACCTACCTACACAAAGTACCTACACAATATCCTAGGCACACAAGACTTGTGAGTAGACAATCTCAACATGACATACCAACGTTCGGAGTTTGAAAAATAATATTTCTCTGAATCACCCTATTTTATATCTCACCTTCCAAAGCTTTCACTATACCAACGTTCGGAGTTTGAAAAATACTATTTCTCTGAATCACCCTATTTTATATCTCACCTTCCAAAGCTTTCACTGACATGGTTTCATAAAATAAGATGTTCACGTATAAGTTCTAACATTTATTTAATTATTTAAAAAAAATATTATTTTTTAATATAATTGATTGTTCACTAATGATAAATATTATAATTAATATTGGTAATTGTGATGAATTTAGAATTTTCATCACGGTGGCGTGAAAGGAGGAAAAGTCGCAGGCGGCGGTAGTCCACCGATCATCTACGACTTTGGGAGGAGATAGAGGTGGGTGAGTGAATTTACCTAGGCGGCTGTAATCAACCGATCATCTAGGTAAGGAGAGGTGCTTGTCTAGGCGGCTGTAGTCAACCGATCATCTAGACAAGGAGGAGAGGAGGTAAATTCTCAGGCGGCTGTAGTCAACCGATCATCTGAGAGGGATAAGGTAAGAGAGAGAAGAGAGAGCTGGTTAGAGGAAGTGTCGAATGAAGCTAAAGCTCCAGGATCCAGGGTTATATAGGACTTGGAGGCCTCTCCCTCCAACTCCCTGTTGGGAGTTGGTAGTGGGGCTCCAGGTTGTGTCCCCTGGATTCTGTTGCCTGTCTCCCCACTCAGATGTTTATTAGCGGAAAGTAAGTTTTACATAAGGATATTGGTGAGAGCTTAAAAGTTGCTGGTGGAGTGTTCCCGGGAGGGACTCACGACAGAGGTCCCTCCAGTTCGAACCAATGTTTGAGAAGCTGAAGGCGCAAGGTGACAGAGGCTGAGGGCTGCGGCAAACAAAAGGGGAGCTGAAGGCGCAAGGAGACAGAGGCTGAGGGCAACGGCAAACAAAGGTGGAGCTGAAGGCGCAAGGTGACAGAAGCTGAGGGCTGATGCAAACAATCGGGGTGCTGAAGGCAGAAACGTGATAGGTCTGACTTAATTCTAGGAGGCAGTAATATAGTAAGCATAGGTAGTAAGTGGTAAGTAGGAGTAACATAGGAGTAACATAGTATAGTAAGCATAGGTAGTAGTAACATAGTAAGTAGGATAAGTGATATGAGATATAAGTAAGATAAGTACAGTAGTGGTGTAGGTGAGCTGACATGATTACAATGATGATGATGAGATAGTAGACTAATATTTACAAGGTTGGTATGTACAAGGTTGGTATTTACAAGGTTGGTATTTACAAGGTTGGTATTTACAAGGTTGGTATTTACAAAGTTGGTATTTACAAGGTTGGTATGTACAAATTTGGGTGGGGTTGACAGATTGGAACGGGGTGTTGAAGTCCGCCGTTCCCTGGGTGTGGATAGTGTGTGGTGAGGTGTAGTGCGTGTGGTGTATTGATGTAGGTGTAGTGTAGCGAAGTGTGTGGGTGGGTTTGTGTGTTGGCTGCTGCGGCGAGGCGGCCACGGCGGGGCTGTGAGATTCGGTACAGTGCGTGTGGGTTAATAAGACACATGCACTGTCCCGCAATCTCAAGGCCCCGCCGTGATTGCACAGAGCGGGGCGGAGGACTTGGCCGCCGGGACGCGGGGAATGCGGGGACGCTCCCTCCGTCCGTTTCGCCGCCCGGGCCGTTTTGTCCCGGCGGAATCTATTGGGGATATCCCCGGCGGTGGTGGGGGGGGAGGGGGTGTTGTGGGTTTGGTGGGTTGGGGTGTTGGTGGGGGAGAATTTGAAATTGGGGGGTCGAAAATTGAAAATTGGGGGGCGGAAATTTGGGGTTGAAGATCGGGAGGCGGGGGTTTGTGAGTGACAGGGGGGGTTTTGATTTGAACGGGGGGTGGGGGGGGGGGCATGAGTTCCGCGAGGCGGAACTCGCGAAGAATGGAGGACATTAAAGGGTCGATGGGGGTGTAGGGAGGGTGTACCCCGGTGGCTTGTGCTGCGCGAAATTCGCGCAGTATTCGCCACTGGGGGTACTTCCACCGCCGGGGCCGGGGAGGTAACCCGGAGATCCGTGGCGGAACAAACAGAAGCGATGCTGTCGGCCCGGGCGAAGGGGGTAGGGGGGATAGCGGGTCCGGGACGAAAACGTCCCGGAGTATGGCCGCCATTTCCGGATCCGAATCGAAATCCGGAAACGGCGACGGGGGTGACAGTTGAGGTTGGGAGCGATGGTTCATGGCAAACGGACGGCGGGAGACTGATGGCCGATGTTGGTTGAGGGAGAACAGGGGCGGGTTTGCAGCGGGCGAAAGGTACGGTGTGGGGTTTCCCGTCCATTAGCAGGGTCGCGGTGGTCGGTGTTGTGCGGATGACTTGAAAGGGCCCGGCATAAAGGGGCTGAAAGGTTTTATGCATGCCGGGCTCTTTCAAGTACATGTGAGTGGAGGTGTAAAAGCGTTTGGGGTAAGTGGTGTCGTTTGTCGGTGTTGAGGTGTGGAGCGGTTCCCTGTTAATGGACGGGGTGTTGTGAGGAGGGAAAATGTCGGCCGGTAAACGAATAGGGTCTCGGAAAGCGTGTTGTGCGGGACTTGTGTTGTCTGAAGGGCGGGCGGAAGTGCGTAGGCTAAGTAATACGTAGGGGAGGGTTTTGGTCCATGAGGGGGATGTGGCTGAAGTGGAGATGGCTTGCTTAAGGACCGAGTGCCACCGCTCTATTTTCCCGTTGGATTGGGGGTGATAAGGAGTGGTGCGGATTTTTTGAATCCCGAGGGAACGGAGCAGGTCGGCAAAGTGGGCTGATTCAAACTGCCTCCCCTGATCGACCGTGAGTGTCCGCGGACAGCCGTAGCGGCTGATCCACTGATTGAGGAAGGCCGCGGCGACGGCGTCCGCGGTAATGTGGGCGAGTGGGATACACTCAACCCAATTGGTCGCACGGTCGATCATGGTGAGGCAGTACCTCTTCCCCTCGGAGGGGGGAAGAGGGCCGACCAGATCTAGATGGACGTGTTCCCACGGGAGGGAGTCGGGAATGCATTGAGGAGGTACATGGGGGTGAGCCGAGACCTTAAATTGCTGGCACTTCTGGCACCCCAGAACCCAGGTACGGATATCTGTGTTCATGTGGGGCCAGAAGTACCGCGTCTTGATCAGATCCCGGCTCGCCCGGATGCCGGGATGATGGAGGGAGTGATAGTGGAGGAACAACTGCCGCCTCAGCTCCGGTGGGACGTAAGGGCGCGGTGAATCGGCCGTTACGTCGCACCAGAGGCCGAGGGGAGGCAGTTGTTCCAATTTGGAGGCGGAGATGAGGTTGGAGAGTGCGGGGTCGGAAGTTGGTGTTTGGTGTGTTTTTAGGGTTTGTGGGGAAGGGAAAGGCAGTAACTCCGCCACCGGCGCGGGGGTGGGGCGGGAGAGTGCGTCTGCTACGCAGTTGTCGGCCCCCGGCAAATAACGAATATCGGACGTAAACTGTCCGATAAATTCGAGTTGCCGGAGGCGACGGGGGGAGGCGGATTTACGATTTTGGAGGAGGGCATGTGTGAGGGGCTTATGATCAGTGATGACAGAGAACTGCCTGCCCTCCACGAAGTCACGGAAGTGCTTGATGGCTTCGTGGATGGCGAGGAGTTCTCTGTCAAAAGTGGAGTAATTTTTTTGAGTTGGGGACAGAGTTTTTGAGAAGAAACCGAGGGGTTGGGGGGTGGCGCCGGTGTGTTGGTGGAGTACTGCCCCGATGGCCCAGTCAGACGCATCGGTCGTGATGGAGAGGGGAGCATGGGGATCGGGATGGGCTAATAGAGCGGCGTCTACTAGGTCCTTTTTGCAATTTTGAAAGGCGGTTGTGAGGGCGGGGGTCCAGGAAATGGGGCGGTTATCGTTCTTTTTGGCCGGTTGTGGGATAGCGTGTATGAGTGGTTGTTGGTGTTGTGCTGCGTGTTTGATGTGTCTACGATAAAAGTTCAACATACCCAGGAAACGGCGAAGTTCTGAGACGGTGCGGGGTTGGGGGAAATCTGTGAGAGCGTGTACTTTGTCCGGGAGAGGCTTGATCCCGTCGGACGAGACTTGGTGGCCGAGGCAGCGGACGGAGGGCTGGGCGAGGACGCATTTTTGAGAGTTGATGGTGAGGCCCTCGGCGGAGAAGATGTCGAGGACTTGCTTGAGGTGTGTGAGATGTTCGTGTGGGTCCCGGGAGGCGATCAGGATGTCATCCAGGAAGCAAAATACGAATGGTAGTCCCCGCAGAATATTATCCATATAACGCTGCCACGTCTGGGCCGCGTTCCGGAGGCCGAAGCCCATTTTTATGTACTCGAAAAGGCCGAAAGGTGTTATGATGGCGGTTTTAGGTATGTCGGGTGGGTAGATATGTATGTGATGGAAGGCTCTGGAGATGTCTAGGGTCGAGAATATGGTTGTGTTGTGGAGGTGTGAGGAGAAGTCCCGAAGGTGGGGGACGTTGTATAGGTCTGGTGTGGTCTTGGCGTTAAGGCGGCGGTAATCGCCGCAGGGGCGGATATCCCCGTTGGGCTTCTGCACAATATGTAACGGTGAAGCCCACGGGGATTTGGAGGGGCGGATAATACCATCCGCTATGAGCTTATCGAAATGCCTCCGGGCTTGGGACAGTTGGAGGGGGTGGAGGCGGCGGGCTTTTGCCGAAATCGGGGGACCTGAGGTCTCAATGTAGTGTTGAGTTTGGGAGATATGTGCTGAGGGGCGGCGCTGGGGTTTGTATTGGAGGAGGAGTTCTTCGAATTGGGTTGGGGGGCGATCGACCGCGTGGATGAATCCGGGGATTGGCTTCTGGGTGGAGGGGTCGAGCAGGCGCGCGTTACGGACGTCAACCTGGAGGCCGAAATAAGCGAGGAAGTCGGCCCCCAGGATTGCTTTCTCTACGTCCGCCACGGTAAACTCCCACTCGTACGCGAGCCCGCTCATGTGGATGGATGAGCGGTACGTCCCGTACGAGGGGATGGTGGTACCGTTGGCGGCGTAGAGGAGTTGCCGGTAACAACGCGCCTGTCGCCGGAGAATATTGTTCGGGAAAATGGAGAGCGCCGCCCCTGTGTCGACGAGGAAAGGGACATTCGTCTTTGAACACTTTAAGAAAAGCCGCTGGTGAGCTGGGGTGGAGTGCGGTAAAATGGCGGCGGCGGTGGGCGTACGTGCTGGTGGTGGTTGGTCCCCTGCGAAGGAGACGCGGGGCGGTTCTTTGCCGTTCCGGAGAGGGGGAACGGTAGCGGCGGCGTGAGTGGCGGCCGGAAGGGTGGCTGCCCTGGAGGCGGGCGTGGAGGGGCCGTTCCGGGGTGGGGGAACGGTGGCGGCGGCGTGAGTGGCGGCCGGAAGGGTGGGTGCCCTGGAGGCGGGCGTGGAGGGGCCGTTCCGGGGTGGGGGAACGGTAGCGGCGGCGTGAGTGGCGGCCGGAAGGGTGGCTGCCCTGGAGGCGGGCGTGGAGGGGCCGTTCCGAGGTGGGGGAACGGTTGATGGTGCGGTGAGGGTTTTGGCGGCGCTGGCAGGCGCGGCCGGGAGGTTGGCAGCCGTGGCGGCGGCGTAGGAGGGGTAACGAGGCTTCGTGGTGGTGGTGTGAATGCGGGCGGGGAGGGGTTTGTCATGGTCCCCCCCGTGTTGGCGAAGAGGGGGGCCCGCCGGGTTTACCGGCGGGCGGCCGCGTTTCCCTGCTTGGAGGTGAAGGAGCAGGGGGGCTGGCATTTTCGGGCCTCCCCACCGAAGTTAACATGATAGAAACATCGGTGGGGGGGGTCCGCTGGGAGGTAGGCGGTCCGGGTGGGGCGCACGGAGGTGGAGGGGGCCGCTGCGGCTGGAGATTGTCCTCTGCGTTGCTGAGGGGGGGAAGTGTTGCGGCGTTCGGGCGAGCGCTGGCGTCGGTGGTCGATGGAGGGGGTTGGCCGGCGCTCGGTGGAGAGGGAGCGGCGCCGGTGGAGGGAGGGGGGCCGGCGGCGCTCTCGTGACGGCGTCCGGTCCCGCTGCGGGGTGGGGGTGCGGGGTGCGCCGACCTCCGTGACGCCGGCGGCTGCGGTGAGGTCGTGGACCGTATCGGCTAGACGCAGAAGCGGTTCGTCTGGGCCGTCGAGGTGGCTGGCGAGCACCATTTGCATGGGGTGTGGTAGGGCCCGCAGCCAAAACGTCCGTGCGATGTCGGCCGTCATCACGTCGTGCAGTTGATGACGCAGACGGCGGTAGAGGTGGGAGGGCTTCAGATCGCCGAGGTGCTGTGGTTGGGAGAGCGCTGCGACACGTGCGATCTTCGACGGCTGGTACAGCGAGACGAGGCGGGTGCGGAGGTCATCGTATGCGGCCGTGGCGTCGGGAGAGATGTCCGACGTCTGTAGGAGGATCTCGTACGGGAGCAGTGATATGATGCGGGAGTAACGGGTTCGCTGGCTGCGGATGTTGGCGGCCGAAAACGCAGCGTCGACTTAGAAGAACCACAGCGCGGGGTCGTGCGTGTAGAAGGGGGGCAGCGACAGCGGGAATGACGCCGAGGCCGTCGTGACGTCGGCAGCGGCGTGTGCGGCGGTCGCAGCGGCGGCGGCAGCGGCGGCGGCGGATGCGGTGGAGCCGGGTGGCGAGAGGCTGGTGAAGGGGTTTTCGGCTGCGTCAGTTGTCGCAGCGGTCGGCGGCTGCAGTAGGGATGGCCGGAGAAGCGGCGGCGTCGGTGAGTTCGGGTCCATGGCTGTAACTAAAATTCAAAATGAGTTAGTTTTGAATTTTAAATTCGCAATCGGCGGGAGCGGAGGTGCGTTGAGAGCTGGAGTTGAGCGGTGAGGTTGGGCCAAGAATTGCGAATTTACACTGACTGTTTGAATTTGAATTTAAAATTGGGGACACCGAACTAGACTGGGGGCGACACATGAGGTGGTAGGAGGATAGAAGGTTGGATGAACGTCGGGTTCACCACTGTGATGAATTTAGAATTTTCAGCACGGTGGCGTGAAAGGAGGAAAAGTCGCAGGCGGCGGTAGTCCACCGATCATCTACGACTTTGGGAGGAGATAGAGGTGGGTGAGTGAATTTACCTAGGCGGCTGTAATCAACCGATCATCTAGGTAAGGAGAGGTGCTTGTCTAGGCGGCTGTAGTCAACCGATCATCTAGACAAGGAGGAGAGGAGGTAAATTCTCAGGCCGCTGTAGTCAACCGATCATCTGAGAGGGATAAGGTAAGAGAGAGAAGAGAGAGCTGGTTAGAGGAAGTGTCGAATGAAGCTAAAGCTCCAGGATCCAGGGTTATATAGGACTTGGAGGCCTCTCCCTCCAACTCCCTGTTGGGAGTTGGTAGTGGGGCTCCAGGTTGTGTCCCCTGGATTCTGTTGCCTGTCTCCCCACTCAGATGTTTATTAGCGGAAAGTAAGTTTTACATAAGGATATTGGTGAGAGCTTAAAAGTTGCTGGTGGAGTGTTCCCGGGAGGGACTCACGACAGTAATAATTGTTACTATTAGAAACTCAAGACTCATCGATAGAATGATGATAATTAATTATACTGTTTTTTCTCCAAATGTTAAGATTTGAGTGCATGATTTCAATGTGTGTAGGAAATCGATTTTGACTTCATTTTAAAATTGTAGTTGAAAAAAAATAATAAAAAAAAATTAAAATTTAGTGGAAATAGACTATTTTTCAATAACTCCGTTTTTCTTTGAAATGGATTTCCACGATTTCGTCGCGAGTGATTTAGTTCGTGGCTTCTTATGAGCTCGCCGTAACAATAAGTGGCGCAAAAAATTTTGGATAACCACTCGTACAATGGTGATTCATCGACACTTGATTCTGATTTCGACAATCCAATAATCATTTCAAACTTGATTAATCCCCCTCCTTTACAGCTTTGCTTCAATCAACGGCTGTTGTACTCCGCTTCAGGATCGATCCCCCAATTCCCCGGTAATGGAGTGGACGGTGTGCAACAAAGGAAGCCTCTTAATTTCATAAAAATGAGTTTTGTTGCCCCACGTCCAATCGCAACCCCATTCCGCCGCTATTATGAAGGGCCCGACTGCCGGACTGCCCCACAGCCTCCCGTAATGTGATTTACCGATCCGCTGAACATCGAGCCCCGCGGAACCAAAATAATCCGTCGAAATGGACGAAGAAAGTTCTTTTCTGGTATTAAGCATTTTCCGGTAGCTAATTTCAGACTGAAATGGATATATTTTTATTTATTTATTTTTAAGAAATGCATTTATATGAATTTGATGCAGAAATACATACATTATAAACTGAAATACGCTCAATCATAGAAAAAAACGAATATAATGCTACTACTCCCGTTAAGTAAACCTGTGCTGGGAGAAATACCTATCTGTTTTCTCACTGGCATTTTTAGTCCAATGATTACCTATTATATTTCGCTACATGTTATTCTTTATGAATTGTTGAATCACTGAAGAAGACGTTGAGTCGAAACTAGTATGCAATTACTTGTATAATAAGTAAATAAAAATAGAGAGAAAATTCCCTCTGAGTTTGAGTGTTGCCCTTCCCTTCATAAAGCCATCGAACCAACTAAAAATAACAAACCTGCGAGTTCTCCGTGATTCAGGCACGACTTCACGAAAAATTCATTATGAACCATCAAGAGCATAATTTTTAACGAGGTAGTAGCCTTATTAAAGTATTAAAAGCAGGCTGAGATGAGGGCATCGTATCTGAGACCATAAAGAAGAGTAAAATAGTTCGAAATTGAAGGAGGCAGGCGATGTCGTGAGAGAGTGCTAAAGGAATTTGACCTATTCAGTCAGATTTTCAAGCAACATAACGTGAAGGGGTGCTCTTATTATAGTTAGGTATACCTTGTCCTCCATCGATGCATGATCCTGTCAGCAATCCTGAAACATTTATTCATGGTGTATAGTAAGTATTTATTTATTTACATTCGTTTATTTATTTAAATTGGAAGATAATATACAAATATAAATCTCAAAATATAAATTCAGCACAAAACTCGGAGCTTCGCGCCTCCTCCGGTTGGAGCATATTTACTTAATTCGTATGAAACATGGTACATGCTCTACGATGGGGAAGACCGCGGAGGTGGCGGAATGGGAGTGAAGAGGGAACCCCCCCCCCCCCCCCCGGCAAGCGGAAAATCTATAAGTAGGGGAAACCAAGGCGAGCGTGGGCATAGCAAGCGTGGGAGTTACTCCCTTAACGCGTTTTTTGTTGCGCGTGACGATTTTCGGCCGGTAGGTCATCGCAAGGGTATGTGCCGTGCTATACAAGAAGAAATAGTATGGTAGCACTGGGGGCTGGGTGGCTAGGTGTGGTTGAGGAACGGCTACCTTTCCACTACAGACAGTCTCTGTAAGCTGATCGTTTTGATTCTGTTCAGCTGTGAGTACCGTTTGCGTAACCAGCGATAGTCAATCGCCTTATTCATTATACTTTTCACACTGAAATTTTATGTTTCTTCACCTTCAACTGAACTCTAGAATAATACCTTGTTATAAAGTGAGGCAGTGGAGTAGCCGGGAGGGAGGGGGGGGTTTATTGGGGGGTCATTAACCCCCCCCCCCCCCCCCCGCCATTGGCTCGAAAACTTCATCACAAATTAAAATTAAATCTTAAGAATGATAACAATCACAAAAGTAACAAACATATATTATATAACAATAACAGGTTAAAAGGTGAATAAAACATGATTAAACTGTTAAATAATATTACGTTAATTTGATTACAAACGAGCTGTCCCAATATTTTAACCACTCTTTCTGACAAAAATGGTTATCTCACTGTCACTATCCCACACTTCAGGTGAATAATACGGATTTTAGCTCTTAATGCCAATTGTTGACCCCCAAAAATCCTAATTAGACCCCTAATCTGAGTCAAAACCAGCTGAAATGGTATTTTTCTGTCTTCACTCATCCTTCCAATCCACCTTTACTGATTTTATATATCAATTTTAGCCGTTTTTACAAATTTTTGACCGTTAAAAACTCAAATTTGACCCCCTTCAAATTTTTGAAAATTGCTCATCCTTTTGTTTGGCAATAAGTATATACAATATACGTATACATTTTTGTTAAGATCTAGGGATGAAATCAGGGTTCTCTGAAACGGATTTGCCTATAAAATAATTTCAAAAACTTTATGTTCTGAAAATTTTGGACACATTGCAATAGCTTCATTTTCCTTAAAATTCGCGAACATTGCTAATTGCTAATTAAATGTTTTATTTCTTCAGT
The DNA here is from genome assembly GCA_954871275.1 of Leptopterna dolabrata. Lineage (NCBI taxonomy): Eukaryota > Metazoa > Arthropoda > Insecta > Hemiptera > Miridae > Leptopterna > Leptopterna dolabrata. The sequence goes on along the minus strand of OX940986.1, from coordinate 8,476,309 downwards.
TTATCTTACCTAACGTTATCTGTAACATTTAGTGCTTTGTTGAATTTAATTTAAATTCAGCTTTGTTTGTAATGTCAAACCTTATTAGCGAATTTTCAAAGAAAATAAACATTTTTAGAACATGAACTTTTGAAATATTTTTATAGGCCGATCCGTTTCAGAACATCCTCAGTTCATCCTTAGATTTTAATAAAAATTTATATACCTATTATGTATATTTATGTGCCACTCCAGATGATATCTGTCCTTGGGTACATGATAAAAATTCCAAATTTCTCCAAAACGTTTGTATTGCCAAACAAGAGGATGAGTTCGAAGATGTGCAATTTTCAAAAATTCCAAGGGGGTCAAATTGGAGTTTTTAGGGGTCAACAGTCGGTAAAAACGGCTAAAATTGCAATGAACATACATAAAATCACTGGAAGTGGTATGAAGGGTGAGTGACGACAGAAAAATACCATTTCAGTTGTTTTTCACACAGAATAGGGGTCAGATTTTGACTTTGGGGGGGGGGGGGGATTTGTATTAATGGCTAGAAATCAATCTTAATTCACCTGACGTTGTGTGGGGTGAATTACCACGACGGAGGGACTACCTCGATGATAAAAATATTTTTTCTCAAAAACAAGTGGGTCAAATTTGACTTTATTAGGGTCAAACATTGGTAAAAATGGCTAAAATCACGAAAAATTATATAATATTAAGAAAAGTGGTATGGTTTCTCGCTACATCACCTTTTTACACAATATGAGGAATATTTCTTTGAACATTCGCTCTTATAGCCATGACAGGAACTTTTTTTTTTTTCTATTTCCGATAAACCCCATCCATTCAACAATCCTGGCTACGCCACTGAACTGCTACGCCACTGAACCGAGGATAAAGCTTGGATTCACGTGGAGACGCAATTAAGAACGGCAATCCGGCACGGCAACGCATTTGCCGGAATTTTTGCCGCAGAGGCGTTCACATGGCAGCGGAATCATAACAAAACGCAATCGCAAGAAACAAACATTGCTCGAACTCGAAACCGCAAAATCAACCACAGATGTCGAATTTCAATATGGCTGATCAACCAAACAAGAGAGGTGTGCGCAGTAACCTCTGCGCAGATTAGGCAACGGATCCGACAGCGGAAAATATCTGGAGATTTTGAAATAGTATCCAAGACATGGCGTTGCAATAATCCATTTTGCGTTGGCCAATAGAATTGCAGAACGCATAGCCGTGCCGGACTGCCTCCGGAATTTCGTCACCATGTGAACCTAGCTTTAGGGTGGGCGCGATCAGTAGCACCTCAATTGAAGGGGATCCCCGCTGAAAAAGTTTAGGAAATGTTGCCAACATAAGCCCCAAAGTACATATTGTACACAGCCACCCATACTTTCCCGTGTTTATCCTTTAGCTACACCACTAACACCGTTGTGCAAACGCGATGGCTTCCTGCCCCAACCCCAACCTATTAGCCTTTAATGCGGTTTTCGCTCATTGTTTTCATGGCGGAGGAGGCTCCCGAAGCCCAGAATTAGTTTCCTTTGGTAGCATTGCAGCAGGAAGCCCCGCTACAGGGGGAGCAACTTTATTACAAGCTGGATGGTCCGAAGGGTCCAGATATGATTACACCATGGAAACTTTTCGAGGCGGATGGGTCGGGGGTAATTGTTGGAAGCTGAGCTGGGGAACCTGACCCTGGCTTCGCCCTGCGACCGACTTGAATTTACTGGGTCAAGCCGACATTTCTGCACAACTTCCATTTCGTCGTGGCGATATCATCAACACAATATAATACAAGGGTCTACCAAGTGGGCGATATAGCTACCTCACATTGTTACTTTGATTCATACAGTCCACTGATGAACCATAATCGTCATAGCCCTCAGCGAAAGATACAGGCGTTTACCAGGATTGGCCTCTTCAACGAGCTGAAAGTTTTCTGCATAGCCCAGTTTATATAAAAACGCTGCAAAGTCCTTGTCACATGGGTTTACAATTCTACTGGACATAACTACAGAAATATTGACTGTTCATTTATTGTTCCATTCATGTGCATCATTGAAATCGCTATTTCTGATGGTTTCCACCAATTTTGGCCCACAAAAACACGAATGACGCTCCTTTTTTTTCCCAAATTATCTTTGATTTTAAAAAACGTAGTTTACGTGGATTCTGTTTTTATCCTGTAGTTTTTGATATGGATTTCCACCACTCCGCCGCAAGTGATTCAAGTTATTATCTTTGATCATTGATAGTGCCATTTAACTCTTGATTCACCTGCTGACACTTTTTCTAGCGTTATTATACAAAGTGAAGGTGATTGTGATTGATGGTGATTTCAGACTATTTCCCAGGTTTTTAAACCATAAAAAATGAATTTTGGAAGCTGAACCTTCGTGACAACCACAACTGTTCACTTTGGTCAAAATCGACTTTATATTCGGTCTTCTCGCCCTAAAAAACAGAAAAGATACTTCAACATCTCATTTTACCAAAACACCGAAAAACCCTATTCCGACACTCATTTTTCACCCATAACACCCCTGGGTATATTCCGATCGGGCTCTGAAGTTTCGGGACACAACTAGGGCCAAAAAATGGAGTCTGTGTGCGAAAGAACGAATTTTTTAAACCGAAAATGAAGTAGTTATGCATGATATGGCGGACGGCGGACGGACATTGCATTTTTAGAATCTACGCACCTTGAAACGTAATAGAAAACATTTTGAGGGGGTGTTATAAAAATTTTTTGCCGAGCGAATACATAGGTGTATAATCACAGAATAATAAACCAAAACCACCTTGGCCTTTTTGCACAAACATTCAGTTTACTTTGACATTATGACGGACCCTCCAGTCCTGCCTCTTTTACCACGTAAAATACCAGCGAACCTTCTAAGCCGGAGAACATTTTCGCGATTGGTTTATAAGAAGATAATTCTTTTCATTAATTTCTCACCGATAATGGGCTAGCCAACAGTGCAGTGAAAGGCTCCAAGTATGTACGCAGTGAGTACAGAAATTGCTTATACTTTCTTTATTTTTCCTGTGAGTCTTAGGAAATAATTAGGTTAATAATATTATTACCAACCTAACTTTAGACATAACAGATAACATGATGTGTAGGTTATCACCAGAAGTCACGAGCCTCTTTTTTTGACGATAAGCAACTCCCACATGCACCACAGAGCCATGCTCCTCTCAGGTGGTTTTTTCTCCCCTTTATGCTCTGTATTTTATTATATGTTATAGCAGTGAAAATAATTATTTGGAAATTTTTCAATTGTAATTGAAATTTATAACAGGAAATAAATGTTCTTTTTATTCATTCATTTTCACTCAATCGGGTTAACAGAAAATTTCGATCAGAACGTTATACAAGGCTACATTGTTTGCACATGCGCTGACGCAGCTAAAATCCCTAGTGCACTGAACTTCCACAAAAGATCCAACGTGCATAATTTTATGGAAATCTTTCGGATAAAAAACTGAAATTAAGGATGTGTTGAGGTAGCTTGGAGTTTTCATTTTACAAGTACGAAGAAGAACTTGGAAATGTGCCCCGTAATCCATGCAAATATCAAACGATCTCCATGTTTTTTACAACATTCAGATTTTTTTAGTTGCACAAAAATCCCTAATTTCCCCGGCCAAACCCAATGGAGTATAACAAAACCGTGAGCAAAAAGCTGTCGGCCATATTGACAAGACCTCAAGATGGGGACTTCCCCCTCCATTTTATCTAAGGAAAGAAGCTAAATTTTGCTCTTATATTAGAATAGCTGTGTAATCACTGAAGAAGTGTACATCGATGATTATGAGCGTTGTCATTTTCACTCAAAAACCACCCAGCCAGAAGTAACCCAACTCCACCCCAACCATCGGCTCTATCGGCCAGCTATCATTTCCACTGACTGACTGAGAAAAATGTATAAAAACTTTTCATTTATTTTTCTCCCCTTGAAAACTCCGTCTGGTTTTTCTTCCACGGTTTTCCCTTTCCATAAAAGAGCCTTCATTTTTATATAACGTGTTCGGTTTGGAAGGGTTATGACGGTTTTCGATACGAAGCTCAAGTTGCTCTTTCGACGAACGAACTATCTTTCCCAGAGAGATTTGCATGAGGCCTGGTGGAAATGAAGTATTGATTCACCCGTCGACCTTCTGAAACAATGGACGATTTTCCCTCATCTGGAGAGCGGTACGTGCGTTACTCGGATATCCTTTGTTTGTTGTCGGGGACGACAGTTGATGGACGTGATCGCTGTTGAATTATCTCCACGATGAAATGCCGGGTCCAAGCTCGCTAACCCTCACGAGCTAACAGGCTGAAGCTCATTTGACGTTTCAAAACCATCACCTACTAACTCACTTCGAAAACGCCGCTGAATCATCATACCGATAATCGCTTGTAACGTCGGTGTTGGAAATCGACACTGATTTTGTACGTCGGAGCGATATTGGGATACTCAAGGGGCCTAAAAAGCCTCTGTTCTCATTTCTGATCCGTGTCAAGTCCAAAGTACTCGTACGTGGACCAAATAAGGCCAACTCAAGCCTTGGCTAGTGGCTGATCCACAGAGAGGCTAAGGGGGCTTTACCCCCCCCCCCTCCATTGACCCAAAATATACAATGGATAGAAGAGCTTTGAGGTTTTTTTTGTGAAAGTAGAATCCATCCTGAGAATTTTATGTGACGAATAATTCTTTTAACATGTATCATGTTTTAGCCCTGGGGTACTAGCATTTTTTGCGAGTCGATTTTGCGCGTCAATTTTGAGCGTCAAATTTGAGCGTCAAATTTGAGCGGCAATTTTAAGCGTCAAATTTTTTCGCGCACAATGCATAGTGGTTTTCACGTACAACCGAGTAGTTGCTAGGGAAATGAAACTTCTTTCATTTTCATCGGACAAAAATCGTTTTCCATTCGTTGGAAAGCTCTTGATTTATCACGAATTTATTTCGTATTTGTTCTTGGTATTTATTTCCTAGTTTCATACTATAACTATATAAATGAATGTTATAAATGGATAGTAAACAATGACGCTTGTTTGGTTGTCACGTTTTAACATGTATCATCTATGGTGCTCAAGAAATGTAGACAAGACATCGTCAGAAGAAACGAGCACATACGTTTCAAGTAGTAGATTTCTACCTAGCCTTCACTTTTCGAGTTAATAACATGATAAATGGTTGCAATTTGACATTTTCATGTCTTTGCCGTGGCACACAACCTAAAAATTGTTAGTGACGAAATTGGGTGACGAAATACCGTTACGTTATATATTTCTGATGATTTTCGCTTACAACCGATTCGTTGCTACGGAACTTTATCTTCGCCAGTTATCATCGTACAAAAATCGTTCACCACTCGATGGATAGCTCTCGATTTACCTAACCATATTACGTTAACCACTGCGGAGTGCGTGGCCGACAAGCTGCGGTATGAGCGTGATTGTTTAAATAATTGTTTACACACAGGTGATCATTCTCAATAATTTATATTGTCAACACGAATGCAAGCTTCATATAAGTTTCTGATGATTTTCGCTTACAACCGATTCGTTGCTACGGAACTTTAACTTCTCCGGTTATTATCATATACAAATTGGAAAGAGATAGAGCCGCGAGAATGGTTTCCAACCACCAAGCAAAGATTATACATACGTGCCAAATTCTTACAGAAGAACGACGCGCTCAAGCACAATGGAGGGAGGCTCAGCGCTCTGCTGAAGATCAATTGGCCAAATTCAAATCCACTCTTCAATCTTAGCCGACATTTCATTTAAACAATAATACAACGTTTATTACATTAATCGAAGAACTAAGTCTAATTACCAATTCTTTTATGATCAACACTACAACTTAGATTGCGACTTTATAATTAGGTACCTACCTAATTTGGTAGGTGAGAAGGAAGGAGGGGAAAGACATGAAAATGTCCCAATGCGTTGCAGACTCGTATGCAAGCGTTTATCAACGTTTCAATGATTTTGTACGGGACCATCTGCGTTTCTTATAAATAAAAAATATCACCACCCCAGCTACCTTGTTTACCTATCACTTTTGTTGTAGATACATCCATAGTGAATCATTCAGAGTGAAATCATCCAGAATGAATCTTCCTTGTTACATATTTTCATAATTTTGGTTCTTAAACATAAATATTGTTTCGATGATTTTCAAATTGTCAACCAATTCTGACGTCATTGCACCTCTCTCACATGGGCAGGACCCCCCCCCCCCCCCCCTGCACTGTGACGTCAGAATTGGTTGAAACTTGATAAATCATTGAAAAATAACTTATTAGATACCTACCTGCTTATCGTAGGACAGTGCGGTTGATGACAAAGGTACCCCCCCCCCCCCCCGCCATACACCTTTTCCAAATCCCGGATCAGCCACTGGCCTTGGCGATTCTTGGATTCCAAACCGGCGGATCAAATTTACGTGAACGTCTTAATTGCAACAAATGTTTATATTGTCTGTATTAAAAAGGTGTTTCTTAGTTTATAATCAGATTTTGAAAATATTCAAATTGGCGTTCTTGAAGTGCATTACCTACATGCCAATTGTAACGATCATGTGAATGATTTCTACACATAAAATATTTTGATTTGATTACATATACAGGGTGTCTCAAAAGTTGTTAACCCCCTGCTAAAATCCTTACGTGACAAGGAAAAAAAATTTTTCTTTTTGGAACCTATGTATTTTTTTTGAGGATCTTAAATATCGTATTTTTGTGCACGTGCGCATGTGCAAAACATGCGCAATGCGCACCAACTTTCTTATTTCAAATGGGAACCCCCATTTTTTATTGCAGATTCGGATTCTACGTAAAATTTCATGAATGTTTGACTCCTCAGTTGATTTTTTTACTGCGCTCAACCCGCCTCCCTGGGCGCTCAAAGTTGCGCCAACCAACGATTGGGCCCAAAATCAGATTTTTGGAAACCCCAAGTGTGGCACATGTTTTTTCATTATTTTCCGACGCTGAATCACGTGGTGGTATCCATATTTGAATTTGATTGGAATTTTTGAAATGGCGGCCGAAAATTCGGTTGTTTTTAGCGAAAAGTCGCTCTTTTTTTCGTCCTCATGAGTTATGAAGCGATTTTAATTAGTTCGGAAACTGTTATGATACACAGTTCAGAAAAGATTTGAAGCATTGCGGAAAATAACATTATTTAGCTTTCTGAACTAATTAAAATCGCTTCATAACTCATGAGGACGAAAAAAAGAGCGACTTTTCGCTAAAAACAACCGAATTTTCGGCCGCCATTTCAAAAATTCCAATCAAATTCAAAAATGGATACCACCGCGTGATTCAGCGTCGAAAAATAATGAAAAAACATGTGCCACACTTGGGGTTTCCAAAAATCTGATTTTGGGCCCAATCGTTGGTTGGCGCAACTTTGAGCGCCCAGGGAGGCGGGTTGCGCGCAGTAAAAAAATCAACTGAGGAGTCAAACATTCATGAAATTTTACGTAGAATCCGAATCTGCAATAAAAAATGGGGGTTCCCATTCGAAATAAGAAAGTTGGTGCGCATTGCGCATGTTTTGCGCATGCGCACGTGCACAAAAATACGATATTTGAGATGCTCACAAAAAAATACATAGATTCCGAAAAGAAAGATTTTTTTTTCCTCGTCACCTAAGGATTTTAGCAGGGGCGTTAACAACTTTTGAGACACCCTGTATGCCGTATCAGGGGTTCCAAATGAGCCCACCCTGCGTACACCTGTTTATTAGGTTTAGCAAAAAAAAAAAAAATTGACCCAAGCATACAAAAACAGCTGAATCAAACGTTAGAAAATGAACTTCCTTTCCAGCTTGAGCAAATTTAATCTTCTTGAACACGATGTACTTATGTTGGCACTAACTTGTGTATTATGCTGGAATGGCAATAATGTTGCAGAATATGTGGCAATGCAGAAGCGCTTCAAAGCGAACCTGCCCCCCACAGTTTGGTATACATCCTAGCAATAAAACCTAATATTTGGCTTTTTGGTCTGCACATACAGTTGTCGATTCACAGACTCAGGTACTATATCACGCTAGACTTGAAAACGTTATCGAATCTACACCCTAAGCGTTTGAGAAGAACGAACAAATTATAATGAAGCAACGAAAATTCATTCTTCCAATGATAACCTCATATGCCAGTAGAATCATGTTCATATGCTTCCACATATTCTTCCAGAAGTCACAGTTTGGCCAAAATTCTAATTGATATAAGGACAGATTCTTATAAATATAGGCGGATGGCCTTACTTGGTATACATACATACTATACAATATATACATACTATAATATATACTATACATACTAAATAATATCTATAGTATTAGATGGAAACGGCAAAGTGCGAACAGTCCAGTGAAGAGGCAGTTTTTAAATTATTATTACCCCAATTTTCTAACCGATCGAGTTCCCAGTATAGCAGGACCTGAGGCAGTAATATTATTTTGAATCTGATAGTCTTCTGACCACTCACAGACGGTAGCGGGTGTTGTATTAATTGTCAGTTATACCACGGAGATGTTATGATTATAATCGCGGGTATTATGCATTTGTGTACCACAAGTGTTGAGACCATTCGCACAGTCTTTGCCGCTGTTCTGAGGAATCTGACATCAAAGGCATCAACCTTTCTCATTGAAGGGCTCATCTGCACTCACCGCTTGAGAGCTTTCTGTGAAGCTCCTCATACAAACATGAAACTACTAAGATGGCGGCCTGGTTCTCATTTGAATGTGAAGACAGTAAAAACGGTTTTTACTCGGCAATTTTTCAGTCTTCCTAAGGTTCCTCACCTCACAACAACTATTTCACAAAAATCAAAAATGAAATGAATACTTGGAATTTTTCCCGGAATCATTGTTCTACAACTGAAGAGATCGGGCTTAATGTCATTCCACGCATCAATCAGAAAACCAGTTCAACTGCCACTATTTGGTGAGAATCCTTAGAATATGACCACACTGATTTTCGTATTCTTTCGTAGGCTACACGAAATTAAAAAAATTTAGGAATAATTTATCATACATTATTAACATTAATTACCTATACGTATTATATTTCGGCAGAAAAATATTATATGACAAATTTAGAATTGATCTACTTAAATCCGAAAAAAAATACTTATTTGACTACACTGTATCTCTCGTGGACCGTGTGCTACGGTCGACTCGTAACGCTTCCGTTTCGATTTTGCCACAATCAGCCTTTTGTGTAAAATGGAAGACGGAAAAAAATTAGACATGGTACTATGCAGGGTAAGTGGGGGCAAAGCCCTGCAATTTTCGAGTTTTTGTCCATTGTGACCAAACAGGAGCAGATTTCCTCGAAATTGTATGGCTGTTTTAGGTAGGGATCTTACCTTTAACTACTGGATTCACCGGTCACCTCCGATCATTATCCACAGAAAAATTTGATTTAAGAGAAAAAAAGAATTGCAGGGCTTTGCCCCATTAAATGGGGTAAACCCATGCAGTGCAGAGCTTGACCCCAATTAGATGGACATGGGTAAAAAAAGATACTGTTATCAAAAACTCACAAAATTTTGGTTTAATTTCTACTGAACTTGAACAAGAACACAAGAAATTTGCAAATCGCATGTGGCCGTAAATTATTTCAATTTCATGAACATACCTACCAACTGGTAGGTATTACCCACTCTTAGAACGTACTACACACCTACTCAATAGATGATAAATTATAAATAATGAAGTATTTTATTAACAATATTAGGTAAAATGCCAAAATATGTTCCAGTACTAAATGGGGCATAGCCCTGTACTCCGTCCCCTCTTATTATTCTACTGGACATACGTACAGAAATTTTGGCTGTTCATTTATTGTTTCTTTCATGTGCAATTATTGAAATGGCTATTTTTGATGGTTTCCACCAATTTTGGTCCCCAAAAACACGAATTAGGCTCGGCTTTTTTTTTATCAGAGTACTTTTGATCATTGATAGTACCATTTAATTGTCTTGATTCACCTGTTGAAACTACTTCTAGTGTTATTATACAAAATGTATGGTGATTTCAGACAATTTCCCATGTTTTTGACTCATAAATTTCTGGAGCTCAGCCTTTGTCACAACCTTAATTCTCCACTCTACGGTCAAAGTCAACTTGATATTCGGTATTCTCGCCGTACAAAAAATGGAAAACAATACATCACAAGCTCATGTTCACTAAAATCTCAAACATCCCTCGAAAACCCATATTTTTACACCCATTTTTCTCCCATAACACCCCTGGGTATATTCCGATCGGGCTGCCGAGCTTCGGAGCACAGCTAGGAGCCAAATGTGTTCCCAAATGGGGACCCAAACTGTGTGCGGAAGAACGACGGTTTTAGACCAAAATTTAACGTAAATTTAAGGGTAAAACTTCGTTAGAACCTCAATTATCCACTCTTTGGTCAAAATCGACTTCATATTCGGTCTTCTCGTCCCAAAAACATGGAAAACGAACCTCAAAAGCTCATTTTACTAAAACACGAATTTCACACAAAAATACCTACTTTTATACCCATTTTCACTCATAACACCCCTGGGTATATTCCGATCGGGCTGCAAAGTTTCGGAACACAACTAGGGCTCAAATGGAGCATGAGTGCGAAAATACGAATTTTTTAGACCGAAAATGAAGCCGGTATGCATGATAAGGCGGACGGCGGACGGACTGTTTGAATCTGCGCACCTTGAAACGTAAAAGAAAAAATTTTGAGAGGGTGTTATAAAAAATGTTCGCTGAGCGATTACATAAGTGTAATATTCACAGAACAATAAACCAAAAGGAACTCCATCCAAACAGCCTTCCTTAACGAAAAGGAATGTTCATAGCATGGACTTTTCTGAATGTTAGCTCAAACGTTATCTTATAGGATGCGTGTGGACACAGGTGCACTCAATGGACGTTTAAAATACGGCCCTAAGTAATGTAAATATTATTATTGTTCCAGAGGACTCGCCCCCGACGATACTCGTCCGTCTGCCATCGGGATCGGCGTCGTCAGAGCCAAACGGCGTCCTGGCGGTTTTCCCCGGTTCCATCCTCCACCTCGAGTGCCTCTTTTCCAGGAGAGTCGGAAGCCCTGAGTGGTCCTGGACCTCCAAGTACCGCAGCTATCTCACTGGTGAGTGTCCACCGAAGTATTTGTTTGAGACGAATTGAAATAATTCTACGAGCAAGCAGCTAAGTAGAGATGGCTTGATACATTGATGTATTTTTACGGATGTATTTTTGCAGATTACTCAGTTGACTTTTCTTCTTCTTTTTCAAGTTTAAAAATAACCTACGTGACGTGGTGGTTTTAGTTTTAGATTGGTAACTAGGTATGTCTCAGCTGGTGGATATTCGTTCGCTGAAATTTTACCCTGAAAGTAGGCAAGTTCGGCCAAATGAAATAACTTCTTAGATTTGGAAGCGCTAACACAGACTGTAGTAACCTCACAGAGCTCTTTCTGACACGGAGCAGCTAAAGATCCGCGGTACCTAGTCGAAAAGTGTATAATTCCGTCTGTGATAGGTGCAGTAGTTTGCTCCCGCATTCAAACTAAAAACTCGCGATGCGTAAGAAAAAAATACCTACTAGCATATAGTTGTACGTGGCCAGGAAGTGTGCACGATAGTAGAATCTGGCGCAACAGTTTTGTTAACCGTGTCCTTCGGGATTTTAACGGAAGAGCGTGTTTATTGGGTGGCTGGATATTTCCCCGTGATTTTCCTTTCAGGCAACCACATATACCGAGTCTGAGATCCATACAACATGCTGCATAACACACCGAGTAATCATAGAACGCGTTTTTGGGCAATTAAAACCGAGTCCCAACACTCGCCAACTGAATCAGGATGTACACGAAGAACATACAAAAATTATGTATTAGGCGCCGTCCACCATCCGTTTCCAAGCACCTCAACGACCCATATGATTTTGCAGAAGACTGCGATGGTCAGGAAACAGGAAATGTTAAAGAACACACGACAAGGCAACATCTTTGGACCGGGAGAACAGAAACGTTTACAAATTATTGACAGTTTGAATGAATGGGGCTTACTGACAGCACCGCCGATCACGATTCATAACATTTCCAAATACAGCACAATTTCCAGCGATGTAAACCTCGCGAATAGTCTTCTTTTTATTCACCCCAATCTTAAGCATTTACTAGTACTTGCGAGGCAAGACTTTACTCACAAGTGAAAGCTCATAAGTAATTACTTGTTTATGATGGCGTCATTGATGGCCTGAATTAATCGAGATGCGTTGAAGAAAGGCCACAAACCGGTCAACTTATTGTGCCATATCTACCAATTTCAACAGCTTGAATATCATAAATCTTATATTTCCAATTAATGGTGTCTAGATGTGATATCCCTTGATGTTGAATTTTCCTGACTACTGGCTGTTAGTTGATTGAGATTGATGAACGCTTGAACCTCTTTACAGGGGGTTAAATATAAATGCGGCCTAAGTATCCGCCTATCGCGGGTTCCTGGCGGTGTCATCTTCTGCGTAATCGATTCCAGAGGTGTCTCCGTTCCACAGAGCCTCTGGCAGCTCATTATCAAGTACCACAAAAAGCAGCTACCTCACGGTGACTATTAGCGTCTTTGATTGGCGAATTTCGCTCATATTCTCATGCTGCATTACTGGAACGTTCAAGTCAGGCTGATGAAAAATAAGCTGTTCTATACTATAAATACCTACCTACTCGTAAATACTGTGGCGTCATGTTGATATGACAACCATCTATATATTCCAATTGAAGAGGTCGGTACGCAGCGTACTGTGGTCATTTCCACAAGTTTCGAAGGCCACTAAATCACGTTCCGCCCTCTAAATTGACCGAGTGGGGATTTCAACGACCCCAGCACACCCCAGAAAACCCTCTACAACGCGGAAAACCACAAATAACGTTTTAACCCTGCAACACTTAATTGGCACACAGAGAAGAGTTGGGGTCGGTGCCTGATATAGGAGGGGGGAGGCTTTCGAAAGCTAATATTCGAATTTATTGCTCTCGTTCGAGAGTCGGTGTGCGTTCATGTGAGCGGTTGTTGGTGTGTGGGTGAATCGGGGCATGCGTGGACTCCCTGCGGTTTAATTACTGGGGTTAGCAGGTACTCAACGTTGGTGCACTGGATATCAACTTCCGCATACTATCCGATCCGACAACCCCTCCCTTGCATGGACATGTATGGTCCGCCTAACGAATGATCGGCTCTTTCATACGGATTATTCCTGCACTTCATGTGACTCTAATGAATAGCTTACACCTACTCATTAGCAGCAAAATCCTCCAAAAAACCAAAAACCTTGTGACAGAGTGTAACAGTTGGGGATGGACCCTCGAGAGTCCCCCTCCTAGACCAGCGAGATTATCACCGGTTAAGAAGGGATATCGATTAGGCTTCCGCTCACCGATCCCGTCTCCACCAGACCAAAATATGTATCGAGAACACCCACACTGTTACACTCCTCCCCACATGACATACATCCGGGTTGCAGAAGTATGAGAAGAAAAAGGGGGAATGAAAGGTAGTATGAAATTCTGGTTCAGGAAACGACATCTGAACAACATCAAGGTGACTATCCTCCATTGTAATAATTTATACCTACCTCAATAATATTTTACTGATGGAAAACAAAGCTCCTACATACGAGTATTGGCGGATAATGTTGTCAGAGGTTGTAGTCCAGTGAATTGTGCTCATCTGGGCAACCTCTAGGTGATCAACCTAGAGTGATCAACTATTGGGACTTGCCAATTGGGATACGGCATCAATCGCCTTCTGATGGGCTCAGTATATATCTTAATTATACTGCCACTCTAAAGGGGGAAAGGGGGTGGGGAAGCCAATAGATGTATGTATTTGTCAAAGGGACAGGTTGTTAGTAAAGGAATCCTTCTGGGAAACCTTTGGGCTTATCCTTCTGGTAAGCCCACAAAGAGTGGATGGTGTATGGTGAAGTGCTCAGTGCATACTATCGAACCACGCTCTGCTTCTATGTGACAGAGTGTGACAGTGGGGCTGGACCCTCGAGAGTCTCCCTCCTAGACCAGCGAGATTATCACCGGTTAAGAAGGACCCTTCCCCAAGCGACCGCGTCTCCACCGGAAGAAAAAACAGCTCGAGAACAGCCACACTGTTACAACCTCGACGGTAATAACTGTGTTTTTTCGTCAAATCTGTCAGGAGTTGAACGAAAATTCATACCCAGTAGTAAAATCAGGGTCTGCTGAAGAAAAAACTTCACGTATGCCTAGAAAAAAACGAACCTTACCGGTTTGTACCTTATACAACTCGACACAAAAATAACAAAAACCAAATTCACCAAAACTACTGTGAATCCCGAAATCTCCAACTGGCGTCATTACTGACCCCGGTGGCGCTCGTGGTGACCTCGACGTCAGGTGTCGGTTGTGGCGCCACATCTTGCGCAGCCGCGGTGCCATTTTGTATACAGCGTGATGGTAAAGAAAGGTTACAGCCGTTTCTGACTGGGATTTGACTGCCTTACAGGCGGCAAGGGAACCCCAAGTCCTCTCGTCAGGAGGGTCAGAATCAGTCATTTCACCCATTGCCTCACAGTCCTGGGCTGGAGCGATGGGCCGCTGGGATTCGAACGGACGATCTCAGCCGCCATCCCTGCCCCAGCCACCAGGTGACAGCAAATGCCCCCAGCAAATTCTGACTGCCTAAAAGATACAGTAGAAGTCGCTTAGTAGAAAGGCGGTTAAAAAAGTAAGCCGGATATAAGGATATAATCTATCAGGTCCTGACCGGCTGTATGTAAACACACAGTGAATTGTCCTGTTATGTGATCAAAAGGTCGGTTATAGTGATCAGTTTTTGAGTTTTTGGGTGTTAAAAGTCGGCAAAATAGGTAAAAATGGCTGAAATCTCCCAAAATGGCATATCTTCACCAAAAGTGGTACCTCCTGAACGATCGTTTTAATGAAGATTTCCTAAAAAAAAAAAAAAAAAGTAATTATCAAAATCAGGTCAATTCTGGGGGGTCACAATTCGCCAATATCGGTAAAAATGGCTAAAATCACCACCTAGTAAATTATAAAATATAAATCGCTTATAGAGATTGGTCGCGTATAGTTATTGTTTCCAGTCGGTCCCGATTCGATCACCATGCGCGACTTCTGCTGTATATAGCAAACATTTCAAGAGTCACGTTTTTGTCAGTTCAACTATTACCAACATTTCTTCAGGCAATAATAAAATAATTAAAAATACCAATTTATTGAATGTGACTCTAAAACGTCATTGACAGAACAGTGTTTTCTCTGGGAACATAAAACTTCCGTATTTATCCATTGCAACGATCTTCCAAACACTCCTTACAGACGGGGTCGCCTTTCAATTTGAGTAGGAAATTATCGCAAGCGGTGGGTTTTGAAAAACAGAACCTGATCGGAGTGTATTCACCGTTTTCGTACTCGACCGTGTGGCAGCGCGATGCCGCAGTGCAATTTTGCAGGAAATCGTCGTACGGTTTTCCGCCGCATTCGACGAGGCCGGCCCTTTTGGCTGCGTCGCCGGTTGGCCAGGGCGTCCCAAGGTGTTCCTGGATGACTTTTTCCTCCGTCAGCCCGCACCTGTAACCAGTGCATGTTATAGTCGGTCTAACGAGACTGCAGGCCCAGCGCACCCGCAATCCTGAGCAATGCAAGGAGACGTTCAATGTTTCGCAGGAGATCGTCTTGACGGCGACGTCTTTTCAACAGTACCTATTTGCAACATTTTGTACTACTTTGTTAATTGTGGCCTAAATATGTCCGAATGAAATCTTTACAGTTGAAAAAGAAAAAACGGAAGTTATTGAAAAAATAGTCTATTTCCACTAATACACGAAAAAACGCGAAAAACACTATTATACCGGTTTCGGTGATCAAACCATCGTCAGTGTCGTGGTATCCTCCCAGAACCACAACCTCTATACATTATAAACTTAAGTTCTCGCCAAATAAACTCGCAAAAGTGGGGACGGAAGACGCAGGAGAGCCGGAGCACAACCTGGGTCCCCACCATCCTCTACTAGCTAGAGGATGGAGGGAGAAGACTTCCAGGCCTATAAATACTCGCCTCCTTCGCCTTTCTAGCCATTCTACGCTCTCCTTAAGTCGCTGACTTATCTCTCTCTCTCCTCACCTAATCTCTCTCCTTGCCTAAAAAGATCTTGAGCATGGTGGAAGTCAGCCCTTAACCAAATCGAGCAAACATATCCAAAAAGATCCCGGGCATGGTGGAGGTCCGCCCTTAATCAGAGCCGGGCACATCCCCCCTCGACACCGCTCGTGGTGGATGTGCGCCAAATTTCATCCATCACTGTCAGTAACAAACAATAACTTACCATTCCGTCAGTTATTGTTTGTTAATGACGATGGTTTGATCACCGAAACCGGTACCTATAACAGTGTTTTTTGCGTTTTTTCGTGTATTACTGGAAATAGACTATTTTTTCAATAACTCAGTTTTTCTTTGAAATGGGTTCCCACGATTTCTTCACGAGTGATTTAGTTCGTTTAAAGTTGAGATTCACTGAAGATATTAGGTACTAATATACGGTGGCCACTAGTTTCCACCGCAACCAACCACAAGTATAATTTCGTCGATCCAGAAACTGGGGCAAGCACTCAACAAGTAAAAAGAATGTGGGGAAGCGCCAAATGGAGGAACAAAAGACACCGTACCGCTCGTCACCATTTGGACTCGTATTTTGCGGAATATATATGTGGCGATCGGGAGTGGCAGCGAGTGGTGGCGATGCGTTCCGCACTATTCTGGCCGACATTGCTGCCTTTTGGGAGGCGGTGAAGACAAACCAGTCGTCGTAATAGCTTCAAATTCTTACTGTTAGTTCATTTAAAAAAAATTAGCCTCCGTATAATACCTAAGTATGTACCAGATATTATGTGTCGAGTGCCAGTAGGTAGGTGATATCTATGAACCAACAAACGTTTCAAGTAATCCTAGAAGTTATGTACCAAGGTACAGTTTGACCCGTATGTATTAAAAACGTCACCTGTAGCATAGAATAGACGACACGGTGGACCTGCCGAAGACGTCTAAAACTAAGATCGCAATTAGTGGGAGCAGTCCACTCATCTTTCCTGGAGAAATGTGGCCAAAGTCTGAAATTAATGAGAATGCTTAATTTAAAATTTTGTACCATTCGCGTAATACTTGGGTCGACCGTAAAGTCGGATGTCAATATATTATAATACGGTGACTATCGGAAAGGGAAACCTAAATATACAGCCTGACCCTGAAGGAGGCGCCTCGAGACAGAAAATATATCAATAACTGGAATTGCAGGAAGACCATTTTGTACATTTTTGACCATGCTGGTTTTTTTAAATTAAATTCATGTATAAGATCATTTCCAACCGGAATATACCTATCTTTCGAATTTCAAATCAACCCCACAAATCTTTCGTGTAGTCAACTGCGTTGCAAGGAAATGAGCAACCGACAAGCTGACAAACAAAAACGGAACCAAATTTGTCCGGAAAGGTCTGAAACGTGGAAATTTGGATTTTGAAGGACAATTTTTTCCTGCACAAACTGATCACAAAATGCTTTTGCACGGCACCCGTGACACCTACCTGCACCTTCCCAGGAGGCCCCTGTGATAAATCATCGGTATCCATCAAGTGTAAAAATCTTACCCAACGTAATCTGAAATACAAGTCGCTAAAATCCTGTATAGCTGGCGAACTCGGTAGGTAATAGTGATAAAGACGCGAGAACGATACCAATATGTGAAATTTTTTGGTTTGATAAAACGATTGAAGTAGGTACTTATAAATATGAACTATGGAAACCTGTTCGATCAATATTATTGATGTTCAGACTACAACGCTGATTGGATACCACTATACATCATCCAGATGTCCTTCTGCAAAACATATTATGGTTTTCAAGGTTAATAACGAGGTGTAGGAGCTCACATTGAGTAGCCAAAGTAGATACAGAAAGTTTCAGTCATGGAGCATGATCACCATAATGATCAAATTTACCAAGTACCTACCGTCCTAAAACCACTTAACGCTTTGAATGAAATATCTACCGGTACAATTAAACAATATATTATTAAACCACAAAAAATCAAAAAACGCTGACCCACATTTGATCAATAGGTAGGTATTATTTGGGTAAAATTATTTTTAAATTTAAATTAAGTGTTTTAAACTAAACTGATTTATAGCGTTTCTGACCCCCAAAAAATATGAATTTGACTCCCTTTTATTTGAGAAAGAGCGCTTTTGAACATTGAAATCGTTTTTCCGTCTCAAGTCACTACAACTTATTGTATAACACTTTTGGTGATTTTTATGAATTAGTAATTATTTTGGATATTTTCCAATTTTAAGCGATCCCCCCCACGATTGTAAAACTATTTTTCGTTACTGGAATAGTCTTTTTCTATCTCGAATCACCGTTATATACCTATTCCAATTTCGATGAATTCATCTCAATGTTTTTTATTTCTGTCATTTCTACAGTTTTACTTCATTGGTTGTCTATTTTTGAACCTAACATTTTCGTTTCATATTACAAACATTTTGGATTTTGGACTCGATGCAATAGCGTACTTGCAACGAAAATCCGCGAACACTCGTAAAACTGAATTCAGTTGAACAGGCGATTCTTTCAGCACTAGCAATAATTTGCTGCAAATTATTTGCACAGACCAACCAGAATCCTGCGATCAACATCGTTGAAAGAAGAGCGTTCCATGAAAGAGGATCCAATAATATTGATCCTACGAAACATATAATTACTATGGGAACTTCAGCAGCTGGCAGCTGTTCCTGCCCTTAGCAAACACGTCAAACGTTCGGCCGAACCAGTCAAATTCAACGTTATTCGCACCGATTTAACTCAACTGGCGTGTTACAGATACACAGAGGGGATTCTCTCGTTTCCACTCGAAACTTGAAATGTTCGAGACGATGTTTTCCCGACCTAGAAGATCAAATCTATCGTTGGGCATCAATCAGGAGCGGCACCATGTGTCCGTGCCTTCCGAATCGAACGAGAGGCTGTTTACCCGTGTAGGGTCTGACTGAACCCTATTCAGTAGGTACCGCCCTCCACAGCTACCTTCACACTACTCAACCTTGATACACGGGCACTTCGGCTTCTCCAATAAATCTTGGTGTAGCGGCAAAATCGATGTCCTCCGTCCGATCTAATAGATTTCTCGTCTAACGATGGCTATGTATTATATGGGTAGGTACCTAACAAAACGAACCGAAGTAACTTTTTCGTGACTTCCCCAAAGTATTGACACAAGTACTTACACTGAAATGCCGTTTAGTAAGTGCCATTGAGTACAGTGGAAATCGTTTATAGTGGACTCCAGAACCGAAAAATTGTCTCTATTAAAGCTGGTATCTATTACAAGCAATATCGTTTACTATGGGCCGTCCAGTACTGGCGATTGTACTCACTGTAAAATACAATTAATCTAATAAATCCAAAAACAATTTCCTTCCTCAAAGAAGAATAATGTAGTTTTTAGTACAATTAGCACCTTTTATTTTCATAATAATTGTTATGGTACCCCTCACATTCTTACATTTACCACTCCTACGTAATATCTAAAAGATTTAACCAAATAAACAAAGGGAACGACGAGCAGAGCGACGCCGAGGGGATAGTAGAAGAAGGGTCCCCTCAATCGACGGCCATCGCCCCTCGACGGTTGTAACGGCAGTTGATGGACGGGGAACGGGTGGAAAGGTGCCTTTATAAGCAGCCCTTCTACCCCAGCTCCTCATTCGACCGACCGCTCTCTGACTTGCGACTTCTCTCTCAATCTCCTTACGCCCTCTCACTCACTCTCTCCCCCCCCCCCCCTACCATTCTCCTGCGCCTGCTGTGGTGATAACCGTGGGGTATTCATCTTCTTCCTCCTGGCGTCTGGTATGGTGGTAACCGCGAGACGCCTCCCTCTCTCCGAGCATCTGCTGCGGTGATGACCGTGGGGCGCTGGCATCCTTCTTCCCGGCGCCTGCTGTGGTGATAACCGTGGGGTGCTCCCTTCTAAGAATACCTGCTGTGGTGATAACCGTGGGGTATTCATCTTCTTCCTCCTGGCGTCTAGTATGGTGGTAACCGCGAGACGCCTCCCTCTCTCCTAGCACCTGCTGTGGTGATAACCGCGGAGTGATAGCAAAAGACTCCGACCGAGCATATCTTCACTCAACCTCATCCAAAACTCATCCGAACCAACCTTCCGCCGACTGTCATAAGCCTACGCCCAGGCTTACGACAATAATAATAATCTTATCAAGATTTCATTCTGGGACAAATTTTTATATGAAAATACACTACAAATTTATTTATTTACTCACAAAAACGGTACTTAGAGCCAATTACAAGGATTCAATATTAGGATCACATAATTTTATTGCCATCACAGGGTGAATAGAGGTAGAAATAAAACGATTCTGGTTAGAATTAGAAGTGAATGGTGATTGTTTGCGTGAGTTGGTGATAATAAGAGGATGGCAGTTACAATAGATTCAATTATAAACAATTTTCACTGTATTCAAAATCACAGGGTTGGCAGGATACAGCGAATATCCAAAACACCAGTTCGAAACTGGTTGGAAATATTACCAAGAGCCAAAAAACCAAAACATATATATGTCTTGACGTATGTATATAATTATATACATACGTTTTCTCCTTGTATTGAACACTTGTCATATTTTCACCGGGTAATGAACACACCAAAATGTGTTCATTATGGGTGTCCACTGCAGCCAGTGTTCACCTGTTGAACACATTGGGCTTTCTACAACTCTGTTCATTACAGCAGTTGAAGTTGCAACTTGTTCAGTGCGAACAATCAAATCAAGCAAGCTTTCAAGAGAATCGACTATATGGCATGGATTTCCCCAGTCCATCATAGATTCACTTGAAGTAGTCCAGTATTTCCAGAATAGTATCCTTGCTACCTGATGTGGTTGGACTAGAGCGGTTATAATTATTTATGAATCATCTCATTCTTAGAGCATAAAATCGTGAAAAAGGTACCAGTGTGTGTTTATATAAATATATATAACAAGTTGATTCTGATGACTAGGTTGATGAACACAATCCAGAATTGAGGAATGACCAGTCTAGTCTTGTTTTTGATGGTTTTTTTAAATATTTCCCACAACGTTTCTACCCAGGATCTGGGTCCTATTCATGTGGATTTGTGGTCCAAAGGTAAGTGTTATAGGTGGATAGGTGGTAATTTCCAATTTGATCCACTGTCCAGAAGTAAAAAGCAAATTGCTTAAAGTAACAAGCTTAATGTAAGGATGTTACTTTAAGCAATTTGCTTTTTACTTCTGGACAGTGGATCAAATTGGAAATTACCACCTATCCACCTATAACACTTACCTTTGGACCACAAATCCACATGAATAGGACCCAGATCCTGGGTAGAAACGTTGTGGGAAATATTTTAAAAAACCATCAAAAACAAGACTAGACTGGTCATTCCTCAATCCTAAATATATATATATATAAATATATACATAATGGTACCTTTTTAAAGAATGTTATACCACTGTTTGCTACTCGTGGTTCGTGAGCCATCCAGCAACAGGCCGATACATAACCACCTGTGTCTGTGTCTGTGTTTTGTGGTGTGCCCTGAGTAATGTGTGTTTCGGACTTTCGCGGTGAGTCAAGCTCGCCGTGCGTTTGAGTATCTTCCCTGAGTGTTTCTCCTCGCACTCACACACGGCCGGCGATGGTGCGTCATATTATGACGAAAAAGCAGTGACGTCATTTGAACACGCGCTCCCTTCCATTTACTACCAGCGCCCCCATGAATCTTTTAAAACGTTTTCAAAACTCGACGTTAATACGATTAATGAATAGTTTATGAAGCACCGGGACGACGCATTTTACCGTAGAAAGAAAAGAAGGTAGGGGAAGAGGCATAATTGATGAGAACCCAACGATTCGTGGGTGG
Source organism: Leptopterna dolabrata (assembly GCA_954871275.1). NCBI lineage: Eukaryota > Metazoa > Arthropoda > Insecta > Hemiptera > Miridae > Leptopterna > Leptopterna dolabrata. The sequence continues at coordinate 8,454,290 of OX940986.1, read as the reverse complement.
CCAAGAGGAAGCCTGCGGAAGAAAAAGAAGAAATCTCGAGAATCTACCAGGGAACATGAGAAGAAGTGCACCCTCGCAGGAAGACCAGTCTCATTAGCAATGTATTGAATGTTTAGGGCGATTTATCTTGGTTTCCAGGTTTAGAAAACCGACTTGGGGCAGGGGTGAGAAGGCATTGTGCACTATCTTTCATCGCCCTCCGGTGGCCCTTCAGTGAGAAGGGGAAGCGCCCTTTCAGACTTGAAAAGCCGATGCATCTGAAAAATGATGAATCATTTCAAGGGAGAGAAAACACTGAGGAAAGAAAAGTGCCCACTGCCGCACTTTTGTAAGTGCTTAAGTGTGTAAGCCGAGTCTCTCTACACAGTCTGCACGGGTTCACACTTTTTTCAGGGGTGCCCCTTAGAAGGTAGGATTTTAGCAGCTTTTTTTGACATTTTCATGTCTTTACTTTGGCACACAAACTCGAAAGCGCCCTAAGTAGGCAGTTGCAAATTTATAACTTATTGTGACTAATGACTTGAAACGATTCCCGTCGTTATTTTCACTCGATATTCACATTTAGAGAGAAATCGAACTACAAAAGTGTCGCACAAACTCGATAACCTGAACGTTTCCCATGTTCTATTTCGAATAATTATTATCCCAAGTTCCTACCACATTTTGAATCAAAATATAGCATTTAAAACTTTATTTTAACCTTTTACAAAATAATTTAAACCCTTTACACAATAATTTCAACCTTTTACAAATTTGCTTAAACTCTTTAAAAAAAATTATTCAAAACTTTTACAAATTTATTACAACCATTTATAAAATTATTTAAACCCTTTACAAATTTATTTAAATCTCTATAATTTATCGTATTCATTAGAACGATAACGTCTATAGGTTACTTCCGTAAGACAAACGGTGGTAATGGTCACGAGAAGGGGATTGAGTTCTATGTACTAGTAGGTTCGTGGTATTCCTTCTGAATGTTGAGATCAATCTCCAATCCAGATCTCCAATAACTTCAGTGAGCTTCTAATCTTCCTGATTAGAGCCTCCATATTCTCCTATGCTGAAACCTGTAGAACAGGCGTTCTCAAAAATAAAGACGAAAGCAAGAGAGAAGTTATTCAGCAAAGTTTGCTTTCAATCACACCTCAAGATTGTGCGAATTATGTAATGGACATGATTTTATTATTGCCCAACGCAGCAGCAGGCCATCCACTTCATTAGTCCATTAGAACTACTTTCATATATTAAAGCACTTCAAATGTTCTGACTTCAATATTTAAATTTTCTTTATTGCTTATTGCACATACCACTGTATTTATTTAATTAGTTTAAATAAATTTGTAAAAGGTTTAAATAATATTTTAAAGGGTTGTAATAATTGTATAAAAGGTTTAAATAAATATGTAAATGCTATACAGTAGCTATTGATTACAACGGACACGAAGGGACCTCAGGTTTCAGTACGGTGTAACCGATGTCCTTTGTGTCCAACACATCGTTTTTTCCAACGTGCATATACGCTGTATCCGGTATACAGGTGTAGGCTACAACGTACTGTACGCTATATTCTTGTAACCATCAAATTTAAAAGTGATCTACTCAAAATAATTATGCAAATAATGGGGGAATCATAACCCGAACAAAAATATGGAATTGAAACAAAAATTATTTTTATGTACCTACATACTTCGCCATACATAATTCTTTATTTATGTTCTTTTTCATTGATTTCGGTTTCTAAAAATCAGTAATTTTCTTCTGGGATTTATTTTTGCATCCTGTAAAAAACTGCTTCTCGATGGTTGATGACACAATGGAAAACGCTTCTCTGACAGCCTGGGAGGTCTTGCTGAACACAATAACAGATAATAACAGGTCGGTCTAATAGATAGATAAAGAGTGCAGGCTGCAGATTAGAGGTGACTAACAACAACCAAGAGCCAGAATCTGCGTGCGTTGTACGCTGTAACCGATTTGTACATTCTAAACGGTGTGTACGTTGTAAACGGTGTTAATGTAATTTTTCCTAAGCCATTTCACGGTGCCGGAGATTTTGTACGTCATAACCGGATGTACGTTGTATCTGGTAAACGATATCCACTGTACCGGAACTGAAAATTAGACAAATTTTTCATTATTAGCTGAGCTCATAGCTCATCGGAAGTCGGTTTGTTGTTCGAAGCTGATGTAACCAGGAAACTGATGGCTGACGGTTCGATAGCAATAAGCATCGATTTACGCTGGAATGTAACAGTCCTGTAGGTACAATTATTCATCATATTACCGTTTATATTACTCCAGAATGCATAGCACAAGTTCATCTAGTCATAAACATATATTTCTCGCAGCTTCTACCCGTTTCTTCTCAATAAGCTTTGGTAGAAGCTCCTTGAATGTCTTCTTTCTTCGTGTTCATCCGACAAAACATCTTGACGAGCGATCAAGAACGTTTAGTACCACAGAAATGGAGCGATATAAGCAATACGAGCAAAAATTATAGAACTCCATAGCGTTTGCCTTCCTCCTTGAAAAACCTCCAGTGATTAAGAGCAACCCCCCTTAGCATCCCTAAACTTGTTACGGTGGTTATTAGAAGAGCAGCTCCACCCCCCCCCCCTCCCCCCACCCACATCCATCCGAGACATTGTGTAATTATTCATAGCCTTCTCTCCAACCACGCTCCAAAAGTATAAGGCGAAAAAGAAAAATCGCTAACGACCTTTTCATGAAGCCTCGAGGATTTTTTGTTAGAGGGCAAGTCGTAGCGAAACACCTTGTTGTGCGATGTTGCCGTTTTCTTCTTTCGCCTTCTTCAGATGTTATTACCAGCCTCGTTTTCCAGACAATAATATATTATCATCTTTGGATAATTATTATTAATATTATCCTCAAATAATATTGCTCGTATGAATTATTATCAAGACAATAATAATATTATCTTCGGGAATATTATCTTGATATAAATTATTACCTGAAGATGGTATTAACTTCGTTTTCTTCAGTATTTCAAAATCCAATCCCCCTGTGTACTTCAATTTTCGAAGGAGGTAGACAACCTAAAACTAATCTATGACTCGTGAAAAAACATCTACAATGTTTAATGGCACATACTCGTATATATCAATTGGAGATTTGGGAAGGTGCAAGGTCCTATTTATAATTTGATTTGCTGTTCGCATGAACCATAACGTGTGGTTTACCAATCTTCAATATTTTCAATTAAAATTAACAAACATGTTACCAGGTATGTTCCCATGAATGAATGAAGATGAATATGTTCAGCAAAGCTTTCATTAGGTAAACCATTCGTTACTCTACTACACGCATAATACAGGTGTACTACGCGACTGAATAAAATAATGTTCATAACATTCTGAAAAATCGGGCCATTAATTCGTGAGAAATAGTGTAAGACGGATTTTTCCGATTGTGCATGCGCGGTGGCCATACCAATGATCCGATCGTTCTGAAATTCACAGGGGACCATTTAGGGCCCAAACCGCGTGTTCCCTGAATATTTCGACAAACTTGGATTTGAATCGAGGACGCTATGCGTGTGACAAGATTTGCGGAGAGGACAGGCACCGAGCCAAATTTGATCAGACAGCTCTAAAACGTAAAACGAGTGAAAATTTTGATTTTGGAAACAAACAAATATTTTCCTCTCATAAGTGAATGTAAAGCTTCCGCTACTATGGTAGACTTGGTAGCGAAACCCCATTCAAATGCTGACCATTTCAACACCGAATCCGTATAAATACGCTGGCAATGCTTTCCTAATGGTTCATCGTTTCCTTTATAGATTCTTCAGATCAGGTCACTATAAAACGCAATACCCGTTGAATCAGTACAATACCGGTTTAGGGATGGTTATAACGAAACAACAATTCCTTCTTAGTCTGTCGGCTGTAGGGCGGTGCTTGGAATTTAGCGTTTAATAATCGTGTAGGGGACGTGAACGGTTAAACAACAATCATTTTGCGAAATTTGAATTCAATTCAATTCATAGGCAAGTTGTAGGTGATTCCTTCAACTTTGTGAGTACGAGCTCGCTCTATTTCCAATTCCAAGCTATTCATGAAGTTGTCGACACGAACCCCTCACATAACACACATACTGTCCACTCGTATATATGTAACATGTACATGCACCTAAAAAGCACGAGATCCGACTCCCTCATTTTCCTGGATTACTTACCTACGAAATTGCATCATTTTCCCACCTCGAATTTTTGGCGTAAACAGTTTCACAGGAAAGTCCACTTCATTTCATGAACCGTTTGAAAAAACAACCCAAGCTTATTTATTATTGAAAGCCTAATGCATAGCAAGTAAGGAGGGCGGATATTTTAAACGAGCCCGCTAATTATTAGTTGTGATGCTTCGTCCCGTAGGTAAGCTTATTTCTTGGGCGAAGTTCAAATTACAGTGATGGAGAGGGGCAAGATGGGGCAGAGGAATGAGAAAATATGGAAATTCATTCAAAAACCAATTTCATCGTCGATGATCAAAGAAAATTAAGTTTTTAATGTCTTTCGAGGATACCTTAACGTCTCGGTTTTTCTTCGAGACACCATGGTGTGCTCTCCACGATTTTAAAAGGCTACAACCCCACCAATTTTCTTCCAATTTTCTTTAGACATTTTTTATTGTGCAGAACGGGATGAATCCAAATTTGAACACTGAGCTGTTCAAATTTGGATTCATCGCGTTATGCGCAATGAAAAATGTCTAAAAGTTCCATCCCCACCGAGTATATTATTTTATATTGCCATGCATCATGGACAATAGCTGATACGTACAAATATGGGTTTGTATTATATACGAGATGTACAACACGTACGATTGTAGTAGTATTATGAGTGGTACCTCCTTATTTTCCCAGAGCCAAAGGTCAAACAATGATTATAATTATTGTTATTTCATGTCTATAACTATCGGGCTCTATACAATGGAGACGGAAATGCCATTATTTCCACTGAATGATGTATACGTCAGTACTATTGCCAGTCCAAAAGGGGACTGTTACTACCGCTACTAAGATGTACGGCCACCATTAAGATATATGGCCCTGAGTATCGACAGCTGTTCCCAATCACTGATAAACGGCCTGCGGTTATGTTTTGTCTTCCCTTCAAAGTTCAGGAAGTTATTGTGATTGAATGGCTGGTCGTAGACGTCCCGGGTGGTCACACCCAAAATTCAATAAATCGACACATAAATATTGAAATTCGCATTAAAAACTCAATTACTTAAAACACGTTTATATTGAAATTTACAGTGTTTGAACATTTCAATCCCCATTTCCACCCCTTCCTCCTTACCTATCTATACAAAACAATAATGAACCGTCGTGGGAGAACTCGTTGCGTTTTTGTTGGATGTTATGTCATCTATTATTTTCTTTTGTTTGCCGGGAAAACGACATTGCGGTGTGATAGGAGAATCCACAGGTGGTTCCCGGTTCAGACAAACTGCTCCTAGACCAATCGCGGGAAAACGGCCGTCTTCCTGTTTCCATTGTACACAGAAGCCATTGTGGAGTTTGCTTTCAAGGGAGTCGCCCCCGAGACAGAGAATTGCTTTTAAAATGATGTCTCCAGTTGTAGATGAGATTTATCTTTGTTGAGTTGAAACAGACTAAACAAAGACTGCAAAAAAACATGTTGGGTATAATTTGCATTAAGGAACGAATCCTGGTCGTTGTACCTCCATCGCTTTTCCGAAGCACATAAATTCCTTCGACTGCTTTCCCGGCACTGCTGCGGTGAACTGCCATTTTCCCGTGGTTTTTGACAACTTATGTCAAAAATTGTTATTTTTGACATCAGTTGTGCACAGCCTGGAGTCAACCAGAGGGCCGCTGATTAGGTATGAAGCGAAGTCTTCGAGAAATCACTTTCATGAAAGCTTCATAGCTTCAGAGCTTCATAGCTACCACCTCTGGGTACCCGTTAGTTATCTGTTGGACGTTCGAGATGCACTACGCACGAATTCTGGTGAGGAAATCAGTTTTAGTCCAACAGCCTTTGCGATTTCGAGAAGAACGTTATTCATTCGATTGGTTTCGTTTAATGGTGCGGCTCTCACTCAAAGCCGCATGATCACAAAGCCGCATTTTTATTTCATTAATGATGAAATAAAAATGTTAAAAATTATTTAATCTTAGGCCTAGAGGGCATATGTTCTCTGATCGGATCCTTGGTTGTGGGATACTGATCCATCTCGAAGTACAATACCTAAAATTTATCTTCAAGTTAATTCACAAGGAAAAATATACTGTTCCCACATCTCTCAACCTTCTTCCAGAAAGGCTTAAGCGCTCGATCTTTAAAACAGTATTTCACAACTAACAGATTCTGCATTAACTATGAAGGTCCTTGGGGCCAGAAGTGGAATTCCCTTCATGAGGCCGTCCGTGGCCTACGCTCGGTGTATTCCGAGCTCCGTTTCTTCAAGAACAAGAAGTAACCTTCTTCCCATCTTACCCATCTACTATCTTATCTTAACATCAGTTTTACTTACCATTTTGTTCTTACAATTGCATACAAAGTAGTTTTAAGGTTTAATATAACTGGGTTGTGCCATCGCATTTGATGCCCTAAAACAGTGTTAATAAAGAAATTTCAGAGTTTAAAAGATTCATCAACAATTTTAAATCTCTTGTGTTGGTTGGTAGCCCTGTCACGAATGAAGCCCTGAATTCCTATCCATCAATCATACTCATCAACACTCACCAAAATGGCGAAACCTATGTCTCGTGCATTTCTGACGGTCCGAACTATGGCGAACTTGCCTCGGACTGCAAAGACAGAGGCCGTAAAAAATGAAACGGCATGTGAGATTCAGCACACTGTCAGCCCAGCGAGACTGAATCGATAGCATACTCGGAAGTTTATCGAAGAACTACTAAGGGCGCCGAGAATCCAAAATCACACCTTTCAAGCGAAATATTGCTCCTTTGAAGAAAGCTGCCCAGCGAAATGAGCCTAGATATGTCTAGATAAATATTATTATATCCATAAACAACAAAATATCACAAAAATGTAAAATTTTCAGGTAAACCAAGGTTTGACAACACTGTAATGACAATAAAGAGAAAATATTTGTTTATAACATTTTAATTGAATTACCGATACAAATTGTAGGTTCCTATTGTGCTCAGGAAGCTTTTCTTGAAATAATAACTCAATAGAACACCAAGAACTTACGCAGACCTATCTGTGTTCATCAAGCCAGGTTTCGGATAAAAATGCGAGCAAAGGTTTCTACTAGGGTTTCGGTCCCTAATCCCTTTTAACCAATTCGTTACAAAACCGTGATGGATTTCACTATATTGACCCATCGCTACAATCTATTGCGTGTGACTCAACCAGAAAATGGTTGATGGGAAATGATTTTCATAAAAGACCCCTGCTCACGTGGACGTCCATAATATTAATGAAGGCTTCATTCCTTGCCGTGATCGGGAAACCGACCTCATTATCCGAACTCCCTTCATATAAAAACACCCTACGAAGGGCTGGTGAAACCAGAGGGGAGCTTCAAGTAAGGGCATAAAAAGTCGTTATGGTATCGCCTCCCTTCAAATCCCTCTTGCACGCCGACGAAGCGTAAACAGGCCTCCTATTAAATAAATGAACTGACACGTCAGAGTGATGAATGCATTATCAATAAGAGATGAAGGAAAACCTCCCTCAGCCTCTTCTTCAGAAAGGAAACCCTTTTTCGTATTCTCCCTAATTCAACAGTTTTTTCTCATCCTTCTGAGTGGGCGAAGGGTGTCCACATGTAGCAACAGCATCAAGGATCTATGTTAGGGATGGGGCGTTCCAGAAAAATCTATGCAGCTACAAACGTTACAATGAAGCTATTGCGGAAGTTCCACTGAACCGTTCCAGTTCCTCATAAGCAGGAATGTAGTGACCTTTCTGTTTTCATATAGGTATCCGTTAGGGCTGCGTATGCGCAAACGTAAAATCCTTAACAATTTAAAATTATTCAAAAGAATGGTCGTAATGACCCTAAATGTGGAGCGTATGTGGCGGTTGAGCTAAGGGTGGTCACGCGATTTTCGTCAAAATCAGGCTGTAACTTACGTGAAGTTCTTGCAATACCCACAACTATTATAAGAAGCAATAGGTGAAATGAGCAGGCATTTTTAGGGAAGTTAGTAGGTTTATAATTTCAGCAAAACTGGGTTGCAACTTTCATCAATCGTGCGCAAACGTTGAATCTTCGCAACGCCGACAGTTATAAATAGGAAAGAAAGGTCAAAATTAACTGAAATCCAGAGATTTGGTAGTTGATGGTGAAGTCCAAGATGCAAATGTCCGGAAATCAATACAGCATGATTGTGAGTGTCCCTAGGTCGGGTCTTTCTTTTCTCATTTTATCGGGAATAGGAGCCCGTATTTGTTTCTCTTCTTTATTTCCAAGTCTCGTGCGATCCTTTTCGAAAAACCTTTTACGACTCCGCAAGGCAACGGGGATTACCGAGGGCTTAGGACCCCCCTGACCGCCGTCGTGAGTGTCCTTTTCTTCTTTTCGGCCGCCCACCTTCCTTACTTATCTCCCTCGAGTTTTACCTCATATCCTAACGATATTAAGGAGTTCAATTTGGCGAAAGGGAACACGGGAAAGATCGTCTTAAAGCTTTTTCCTTATCGCTCCCGAGGGAACCAATCTCTGAGATGTATGATCCCCTTTTAGTGTAGGCCTCCATTTCGTATGAAGATTACAAGGAATTAGGTGCACAAGCTGTTTTCCTGATACACTGGTATACTGCGTCAATTATCTAAACACCTCGTTTGCGGTTTATTCCCTTTAAAATTCAAAGGCGACAGTGGAAATTTGGCGGGCGAATTCCGTTTGGCCCGGCAGATGATCGTCCCGTTCCCTTGGTCAAATCCAAAAAGTAAAACAATGAGGTTCAAATGTTTTTAAATTCGTAGATCTGACATTTTCAAGATTTCCTCTCGCATTTGGCGGTTCATTCGGCAATAAGCAAACTCGGTTCCGTGGGTTCTATGAAATATTTTGCTGAAGTGTTCAAGGTGCAGGTCGGGTCCCTGATGGTCTCCTATGAGTTTCTTGTTACGCTCATATCTCCGGTTCTATTCAACCGATTTCAATGAATATTTTGGAATCATTGAGAGTGGGTCTGCAGCTATACCCTAGGGATTCCACTGTGATCCGTTACGCCGGAAACTACCAAAAGATAACCGAAACAATCTGAATTTTAATAACGGTTCCCCTTCTGTGATCGCCTAGCCGGAAAGAAGGGGATGAAACTTTGAAATTTTAAAATGCTATAGAAAAATCTTCGGAGCCGGAAACTCGAACGGCTGAAACTAATGGGATAGGAAGAGCAATTACCGGAAAGAGGTAGTCAAGGCGCCCCTGCCAACCAACCATGAACAGCGCCTACTCATTGAGATGACGTCATCGTTAAACGGAAAGTGAATAACAAGTAAAAAAAATCCGCAGGCCTGAGTGAAGACAAAAATCCAGGGGCCCTCGTTGTGCTGGAAACGCAGGCCGGAAAGGGCGTTTGGGAAAGTAAACATTTTCTAATTGCGCCATCGCCCTACGGCGCAATTCCTCCTGGTGTTTGTCTAATGAACCCGATCCTGGAAGGTTCCGTGAGGTTATGTTGGTGGAGGGGATGAGATGGAGTGGGTGAAATGGATGATTTTCCAGGAGACGGCAATCACAAATCCAAACACGATTATGCGACGCGGCAAAACGGTCCAGTAGCTGGGAGTGAAGTGGATGCTGTGACTTGGGGGGATTCAATTAGGTTTCCAACGGAGGAGATATTTTTCAAGATGGGAAACACTCACGCGAAGTGGGCAGTTACATCTTGTCCTTGACCCTGGTTGCTTACATTGGCGCATTTCACAATGCAGCCTCGTATTTTAACACAGAATGTGTTTTAGCCATGGACTAACTAGCCGAAAATGGAACGCGGGATGGGAACGAAATGTGTGACATTAACATGACAACCAATAAACATATCACCAGATGTTTATTGCGACAAACCCGTTTGAAGTGAGTAATTTTATTTATGTAAATCGGAGTTTCAGTCGTTCGCGAATCGTCCTTCGGTTTATAAGAACTTGACGCTGCCCAGGCCCCGGATCAGCTGAGTGGCTCCTAAAGCTAATTTCTATGTTATTCACTCTACGAAGCTGTAATTTGGTATCTGGGCACCTTAGGACTTTAACTTGACGCTGCCCAGGCCCCGGATCAGCTGAGTTGCTCCTAAAGCTAATTTCTATGATATTAACTCTACGAAGCAGTAATTTGGTATGTGGGCTCCTTAGGACTTTAACTTGACGCTGCCCAGGCCCCGGATCAGCTGATTGGCTTCTAAAGCTAATTTCTATGTTATTCACTCTACGAAGCTGTAATTTGGTATCTGGGCACCTTAGGACTTTAACTTGAAGGCTGCCCAGGCCCCGGATCAGCTGAGTTGCTCCTAAAGCTAATTACTATGATATTCACTCTACGAAGCTGTAATTTGGTATGTGGGCTCCTTAGGACTTTAACTTGACGCTGCCCAGGCCCCGGATCAGCTGAGTTGCTCCTAAAGCTAATTTCTATGATATTCACTCTACGAAGCTGTAATTTGGTATGTGGGCTCCTTAGGACTTTAAGTTGACGCTGCCCAGGCCCCGGATCAGCTGATTGGCTTCTAAAGCTAATTTCTATGTTATTCACTCTACGAAGCTGTAATTTGGTATCTGGGCACCTTAGGACTTTAACTTGAAGGCTGCCCAGGCCCCGGATCAGCTGAGTTGCTCCTAAAGCTAATTTCTATGATATTCACTCTACGAAGCTGTAATTTGGTATGTGGGCACCTTAGGAGTTTAAGTTGACGCTGCCCAGGCCCCGGATCAGCTGAGTTGCTCCTAAAGCTAATTTCTATGATATTCACTCTACGAAGCTGTAATTTGGTATGTGGGCACCTTAGGAGTTTAAGTTGACGCTGCCCAGGCCCTGGATCAGCTGAGTTGCTCCTAAAGCTAATTTCTATGATATTCACTCTACGAAGCTGTAAAATGGTATGTGGGATCCTTAGGACTTTAACTTGAAGGCTGCCCAGGCCCCGGATCAGCTGAGTTGCTCCTAAAGCTAATTGCTATGATATTCACTCTACGAAGCTGTAATTTGGTATGTGGGCATCTTAGGACTTTAACTTGACGCTGCCCAGGCCCCGGATCAGCTGAGATGCTCCTAAAGCTAATTTCTATGATATTCACTCTACGAAGCTGTAATTTGGTATGTGGGCTTCTTAGGACTTTAACTTGACGCTGCCCAGGCACCGGATCAGCTGAGTTGCTCCTAAAGCTAATTTCTATGATATTCACTCTACGAAGCTGTAATTTGGTATGTGGGCACCTTAGGACTTAAACTTGACGCTGCCCAGGCCTCGGATCAGCTGAGTTGCGGTTTATGTGAAACGCGTGAGCTAAAACACATTCTGTGTTTCTATAATTTCGTCCGAAGTATGTAAATAGAGGTAACCGGGGGTCCAGGGGGCTTGCCCCCTGGCGAGGCGCGGAGCGCCGAGTTTTAGTTATTTATTTATTTTTTCTAACTTGTCCCGTGTCTCGGGAAGTTCCGTGGTCCGTCTTGTACTTCAGGAGATTCCTCAGAACAAGATTTGCTGCAATACCTCTGTTGTGGTTTCCCTCTAGATATACCACCCCACGTAGATTATTAAGATTGTCCTAAATAAAGCAAAGGAATGGTAGCCTATGTGATCAGAGAGGTGTAGGTTGCCATCTCCCTCCGACGATCCTCCAACGGCTTCTAACGACCGTCAGATGATCAGAGGACCGGGAGAGGGTGGAAGGGCGCCCTTATAAACCGCCCTTCTAGCCCAGCTCACCATTCCACGCTCAAACCTCAAGTCTCTCTCCTCATACCTCCTTACCTTTCTCGCCTAAAAGAACTCACAGTGGTGGAACCGGTCTGGTGATCACTGACATGGTGGAACCGTCTGGGCACATCCCCTAGCGTTCCCAGTGGTGGTAACCTTCCTGGCTTCGCCGAAGGTTTAACCTTTTAAAGGCTAGCTATCTGACCTCAACAATTCACATTTCAACCTCACCTGTCCAAGCCACACCTCAATCTTTCTGAAATGCAGGCAAGAAAACTGTTCAAATGCTACGACCTGGGTGCAGGATTTATCTAGGATACAACCCACGGAGGATGCGTTGTTCAAGATGGGAAGTAAACACTTCTACAAAGTGGTCATTTTGCCCGTGTTCCAGGTTGCCAACACTAGCGTTAATTTTAAGGTGCAACCCCGTATTTCAGCCTGGGCTGAGCAGTCGTCCCATACTTGAGGAGCTTCTTCAGAACCAGTGATTCTGCAACATTTTTATGCAGTCACTAACGAACGGAGTCAAATGCTTGGAGTAACGCGGGTGCTGTGACTTGGGTAATGGATTACATTAGGAATCCGACGGAAGATATAACTGTTTAATAAGGGAAACAAACACTTCTACAAATTGGTCACTTCCTCCGTTTTCAGGTTGCCTAATCTAGCGTATTTTATGGTGCAGCAAAAGTTTTGCTATCCTGTTTCTATGCAGTTAATACAAACTAGAAATGCAGGATAGAAAGGACAGGGGTTTTGAAAAGATAACATTTTCCAACAGCGGCATTTTCCTACGAAAGGTAAAGTAAAGTAAGCAGTCATTTCAGGGCGGGGTTTACGTCAGCTGCCCTGCCAACGTCGCGGACGTGATCGGCTGCCCTCTAAGGAAAATCAGAATTTGATCCGTTCATTTCGCTCATGGCTACTTATTGCCTCACCGTCCGATGTTTGAAGAGGTACGTTGGGGGTAAGTGGAGTGCGGGGATGGGAGGAGCAAACGGACATTATTCTCTAGACAATAACGATTTTTAATACAAAGTGTGAAGGGTTTCGAGGATCAGTCAAGGAATGATGTACGTTTCTTCGAGGCCAACGTTTCGGTTTATTTGCAAACTGTCGAGGTATCCTCCCAGAACCACTCCTCGCAAACTTAAGATCTCGCAAATAAACTCGCAGAAGTGGGGACGAAAGCCGCAGGAGACTCGAAGCCCAACCTGGGCCCCCACCATCCCCTAACAACTAGGGGATGGAGGGATACGGCTTCCAGGCACATAAATACTCGCCTCCTTTGCCTTTTTCCTCATTCTACGCTCTCCTCTAGTCGCTGACTACTCTCTCTCCTCCTTACCTCGTCTCTCTCTCCTACACCCAAATGAATCCGTGAATGGTGGTGGTCCGCCCATAACCAAACCGAGCACATCCGAAAAGATCCCGGATCATGGTGGTGATTCGCTCATAACCAAATTCCGGGCACATCCTCCCTCACACCCCTCGTGGTGGATGTACGCCCAAACACATTCATCACACAAACCATCATCATTTGAATTTTCAATAGTTGAATGTTCACAAATTCAACTATTGAAAATTCAACTGATGATGGTTTACAAATAAACCGAAACGCTGCCCTCGAAGAAACGTACATCATTCCTTGACTGATCCTCGAAACCCCTCACACTTTGTATTAAACAGTTTCTAGTCGAGAAATCCAGCCTTATTTAATGACTTTTATACCTGGCAATTTCCCCGGCTCGCTCCTTCATTATTTGAACACCTACGCTGCTCACTAAGAGCAGCTGGGTCTCTAGCTATGTTTAAGAAAAACTATCGAAACTTCCTTTAAAAAAATACTGCTAACATTGGCCCGTTTTTGCATACATTCAAGTTAGAATTCCACAGTAAGTTATACGTTAGAACTAAAAATAATAATAATTATTAGGTAATAATAAAGAATTATGAATGCTATCTGAAAAGTATATGTATTTCTATTTGTGTTGTTAGGATATCAATGTTAGATAGATAAGATAGATCCTATAGGCCCAACGTAAAAGGCCTGTACAGTCAATTTCCTATAGGCCAGGCTTCTTTGATTAGGAGGTCAACTAATTGTCAGGTGTCAAACCAGTATTATCTGTAAATTATTATTATTATTATTTTAGTTGCTATGCAATTTTAACGCCGGGGGTCATGTGAAAAAAATGTCCTGTCACAATATCCTGTCACAAAAACGCGTCACGCAAAGAGGAATGTGATGAAGATGAGCACAAAGAGGAATGTGATAAAGATGAGCACAAAGAGGAATGTGATAAAGATGAGCACAAAGAGGAACGTGATAAAGATGAGCACAAAGAGGAATGTGATAAAGATGAGCACAAAGAGGAATGTGATAGGGTAAATTGCATAGCAAATTCTCCTTTGTTATACGAAGTATAAGAACACATCCTTCGGGGGTGAGGAACGGCGAAGCCGTTCCGAGGGGGCGGAGCCCCCTTTGGGGGTCCAGGGGGCCTGCCCCCTGGCGAGGCCCGAAGGGCCGAGTTATATACATAATAAATACATGATTTTGATGTAATGTATACTTCAGAGAATAAATAAATAAATAACAGGCGGCACCTAATCACAAATTCAGAGACGATTATGCAATGCGGCAGTAGGTACGGTTCAATAGCTGGGAGCGTAGTTCACGACTTGGATTAATTTAGGATTCCGACAGAGGAGGTCAACTGTTCCGCGAAATGCTGGAGCAGTTTAATTTCGTCCCAGTTCCGGGTTACCTACCTCAGTGTTGGTAAACTATTTTATGGGACACCTCCGTACTCGGCCCATTTGTCTCGTGTCCCGGGAAATATCGTGATTCGTCCCGTCCTGTGAAGCTATTTCCTTCACGACTTTATGCCACCACGTAGAGTTATACGTACACAAATTCAAGAGTAAATTATATTTCAAGACCAAGACAAAATTAACAAATAGGTATTATGTAATAAAGTTCAATAATTGGAATATAAAGTGTTTGTCCTAGTGATGCCTTGAAACGGATAAATCATATTATTAACAATTGTGGATAGCGCAGAACCTGATATAGGTACCACACGTACCACAGGAGCTGAGGAAGCTGCACTATGAATACTAATACGTATACCATACCTACCTACCTACTCGTACCTTGCATACGAACTGTGGCGCCTTTGGATCTGAGCAACTGCGGGTTTTGAAAATTGCTACACTTCAGCGATTGGCTGTTTGTCGCCGACAACCAGAATAATCCGATTTCTTACGAAGAACGAGCATTTCTCACAAATTGGACGTATTCTCCACGACACTTTGGGTTCCGAATCCGGTGTCACCCAGATGGCACCTTCAGATCTGACAGGTGACTCCCAGGTGGTTTTTCCCCACCAATAGGTATAATTACAGAATACATTTTCCTAGATTTTTCGGATAATAAACATTTCTAAATGTTCAACACGTATAAAATGTTATGCTGTTTATAATTACGGACTGGTTCACCTTGTAATTTCCGCTGGTTCACTCCTGGTTTTGACGTCTAGATTAATTTACAGCTCGACGCCTTTCATATGAATTAGTCGAGATTACAGGTACAGTACTGTAAAATGAGAGATGTGGTATGAGAGCTATTACCTTCCCTAGTTATCCGTAATCAAAGCTGAGTCTTACAGGTAGAAGACGACCGTTGAATTTTATAGTACCTGCGCATGCATTTTCAAGTAACAAGATTTATGCTGAAAGTTACGCGTCTGCAGGGTAAAGGGGGTCAAGTGAAAACTTGGGAAAAATTATGTATGTGGCTGGTAGGTACTACGAGTTTTTCCGTTTAATTTGGGTATAGGACCTTATTAGCGTTCGTCATTAATATTATTTGTTTCGGGTCTGCTGTTTATTTAAGGGCAACTCCTGTTGACTGAACAGTGACTATAGATTACTGAGCTAGTCCCACAGGCAAAACCCATCTGCATCTATAAAAATATTACTGTCGTTCTGCATATCGCCAGTTTATACTACTACTTCTGCGTCATAGTAATCCGCTTTAAGCACAAATCTCAGTGAATTTTGTGGGAAAAAAGGGAAAAACTACCATTATTTTTCAATTTCAATTTTTTTATTCAGCAAATACTTTATACAACAAAGATAATGATTTTTAGAGAGTCTATATACATAATACAAGATCTAAACTTATGTTGGTTTATGAGCCTAAGGTCAATGACCCGTCCAGGCTCGTCTCTTCCACCACTATTTTTATTACTGCGTATGTATGTACCAGCAGTTTCCTTGAAAAAACACACCGTAAGTATTTGGAGAATGAGTTACATTGATCAAGAACCAACAGTATTTACAGTTAGTAAATACACTTAATGCTACGAAGGCTGATTTGTATTTTTATCCTAATTTAAACTTATTTATAACAACACTTTCGTTATTTTCAAGCTCAAAATATTCTAGAACTAGTTTTTTAAATTTTCCTGTTGATGTTGAAGTCTTGGTTAGGAGCGGTAACTGTTCAAATAGGGCTGGAGCTAGCCATGGAAATTGTCGAGTGTAGAAATCATTATGCGCCTGTGGTATCTGGAGGACATAGTTGGCATTTGTTCGCGTCGGTCTAATCACCGCTTGTTTAGTAAATAAATGCAGGTGTTTATGCACATATAAAACAGTTCTGTGAATACAAGCCATTCTGGGAGTGAGAACACCGAAGTATTTGTATTAGGTAGAAAAAAACTAGCTAATGCCATCTCGGACAATAGCTCAACAACCGGCTCAACTTGGGTGCTATGTACCTACTAATCAGAGATACGTGGAAGAATATACCTACCATTTAAAGTGACAGGCATGGGAAACATCAACGTGCGATTTGGCTAGTTTGCTCAAAATCAACTACATTTACGCATCTACTGTGAATAACAACAAAGAATCTTTCCAGAGGAAACTGGTCAGATGGCTACGATTTATTGAGATCAGCCTGGACTGCTCCTTCACAAAACGTCCTTCGATGAAAGCGAAAATTTCAATACAATCACCTTTTTACGGAGGGGGAAATGACAAACCTGAACGTGCCCTAAGGTACCGACATTGAAATCCCATATCTGTCGGGGAGAAGAAGGATTTGCTACACCTACTGCCGTTTTCATCACCGATTGATATATAATTAATTGATGATGAAGGAGATTAATCATATTTAAAATTCATTTTTATACCAGTTTTTTATTCATTTCAAAGAATTCTCATTTTAAATCTTGAATTTTTAAAACAAATTACATTACTATTGTCGTGAGTGGGTGTGTTGTTCTCACGACATGGCGGGTGAGTTGAATGAGGATGAAGTTGAGAGGTGGGATGAAGGTGGATGAGGAAGGACGTGCTACGTAGGAGTCTTCTGACCTACGCCCCGCGGTTTTCACCACAGCAGGACTTAGCTGGAGGGAAGATTAGTTCCCTGCGGTTTTCACCACAGCAGGCGCTTGAAGTAGCGGCTCCCCGCGGTTTTCACCACAGTAGGTACTAGCTGAGAGGAAGGTATCCCACGGTTTTCACCACAGCAGACACCTGGGATAGTGGATAGCTCCCCGCGGTTTTCACCACAGCAGGAGCCAGAGAAGGAGGTATCCCGCGGTTTTCACCACAGCAGGTACCAGGGCAGAGGGAGAAGCCCGCGGTTTTCACCACAGCGAGTGGAAGAGAAGGTAGGAGAGAGAGGTCGAAAGAGAAGTAAGTCGAGGGTTGGAAGGTCGAATGACGAACTGGGCCAAAAGGTGTGCTTATATAGGCCAGTTTCCACCCGTCCCCCGTCCACAATCGGCCGTTATGACCGTTGAGGAGCGACGGCGGTTGGTGGAAGGCACCCTTCTCCTTTGGTGCTACCCGGCTTATCGTTCCCTTCGTTTATTTGGTAAAATCTTTCTGTATTACATCGGAATGGATAGTGTAGAGATTTGAGGGCAACCACGACAACTATAAAGCAAAAAAGTTTTAGTTTTGAAATACTCCCATGTTTTTGTATAGTAAAGTACACGGGCAATGCTCCATTTACATTGCTAAGGAACATTAATAAGTCGCTTTTCTATTAGTGCAAAAGGGGTTTTTCAATCCACTCATAGTGAAAAGGGTGCAACATCATCTGATGAAAGTTCGAATATCGGCAGTACTATTATTTAGAATAAGAATATGAAAGTTCTGCAGTAGTTTTATCTTATACTAAAGCATAAATTCAACAGAAAAAAATAAATTGTTCATACGAATTTTGATTTTGGGGAATCAGGCAAACTTTGAAAATCGATTTCCCAAAAATCAGCTTTTTACGTATAGCTCCCTTTACCCTGCAGACACAGTAAAATTGTTTGTTGGATTGATTTTTCTCGATCGAACTTTGAATTTGCTTCCTCCTTATTTCACCCACCCTTTCCACTCTTTTCCATACTGGGTTTGTTTTCCGATTTCACCCTCAAGGGCATCGGGAGCCGTTACAGCTGGAAAGCTGCCAACGTCAGGTAGTCAAATGGCCCCAACAAAAGGAACATGTTTTTTTTTCTCCCTTCTCCCTCTCTCTTTTTGCACCCTACACAGCCCTCGAATGAGTTTTCCCGTAAGGGTTTCCCGATCTTTCTATTTTCTCGAAATCAGGTGTCAGCCCAGCAAATTGGCAAAGAGATCTTGTGGTGTTTCGGGGTCACCTAATCAGTTGAATTGATTCGATAGATTCATTAGGGAGTGGGACCACCAATTTTAGGGCTGCTAGGGTTTTTAGAGCACATTAAACCAAATTCACGATTATACACTTCTTGGTTCTTGTTCCACGCCCCTACCAATCACAAATCTTAGGCAAAGGAGGAAAACGTCTACGTGTCCCAAAGGGAAACATATCTCCAACAAACAATAACTTTTTTCAGGTACTTCCACAAGGAACACCAGTTTTAGTAGCATTAACTGATTTTCAGACGCAAAGCAACGCGTAAGTTTTACAGGAAAGACAGCATACCCGCAATCGTTCGCCTCAACCTTCCAAACGAAATAACACTTTCCATCAGTAGCCCATGCAAACTAGACTTATGTCTTTTTGAAAAATCGTATAAAGCTGGAAATGATTTTAAACCATTTTTTTCATGCCAAATAAGAGTAATAAGAGTTTGCGATGGTTTCTGGTTTCTGAGGTCAGCTGAACTTTAGAGAACAGCAAACCCGCGAAATTTTGGGACTTTTCTTCAGCTGTTTGCTTATAACTAAAAATACAGAAAAAGTCCTTGTCACATGGGTTTATTATTCTATTGGAGTTCTAGAGATTCTTGTTGGCAGTTAAATTTATTGTTTCTTTCATGTGGAATGATTGAATTAGCTATTCCTGATGATTTCCACCAATTTTGGCCCCCAAAACATGAAATAGGTACCTACACTTTTTTTCCCCCCCAGATCATATTTGATCATTGGTAGTGCGATTTAATGGTCTTGATTCAGCTGTTTACACTTTTTCTAATGTTAGTATACACATTGATGGTGATTTCAGACAGTTTTCCAGGTTTTTGACTAAAAAAAAACAATTTTGAGAGCTGAGCCAATGGTAAAACCTCAATTTCCGCGTCTTTGGTCAAAATCGACTTCATATTCGGTCTTCTCGCCCCCAAAAACATGAAAAACGATACCTCAAAAGCTCATTTTACTAACATGTTGCTAAAACGCAAAAAGTACCTATTTTTACACACATTTTCACTCATAACACCCCTGGGTATATTCCGATCGGGCTGAAAAGTTTCGGGACACAACTAGGGCCCAAATGGAGCATGTGTGCGAAAGAACGAATTTTTTAGACCAAAAATGAAGCCTGTACACGTGATACGGCGGACGGCGTACGGCGTACGGCGGACGGCGTACGGCGGACGGACATTGCATTTTTTGAATCTACGCACCTTGAAACGGAAAAGAAAAAATTTTGAGGGGGTGTTATAAAAATTTTTTGCTGAGCGAATACATAGGTGTATTATTCACAGAATAATAAACCAAAACACTACGTCCTATGGAAAATTTCACTCTACACCTACAATTAAAGAGCTGTAAATTTCGCGTCGGACGACATCCTTAAAAGTTATGTTTGGTGGAGCAGTTGTGCCACAGTCGATCGTCAAATATCGGCGATTAGTAACTTGGCTGGAAATTGGGTTACGCTAGTGGGTTACGCTCATGTTCTAACGCTTGTAACTAGAAAACGGCTCTTCCAAATAGAAAATGTCAAACATGAAAGTTGCAGAGCATCAAATTCTGCGTGAAAAGAGCACCTCACTTTTGATTCCAAGGCGTTAATATTAAAAGCACTTGGTAGTATTCCAGTCTTGAGTCAATACTAATCTAATCAGCTGAACCAGAGTTCTTTATTGTTAATTGAGAGAATCTCTGGCATTGCAAAACGATCTTCATGAAAGATATAGGTACCTAATTGTTGATGGCAGTAGGTACCTAATTCTATTTGCAGTAAAGCGTCGTGGTTTTAAGAAGCAATTTTTTGAAGGATTTTCGAAGTAAAGTATTGATGGCGGAAGGCTAAGATTGAACTTATTAAACTTGATGTGAATGATTACGCTTCGGTTTGAGTGAACTAAGCCAGGGAAGGAATGAAGTCTCCGACACCACTGATATTATTTTAACACGAGGTTTCGTTTCGGGGACTTGCATATTATTCCATGTACTTGCGTAACGGACGGAAGCCACACTTGTTAGTTTTGGGTTATTATCAGCCGGTTTTGAATTTGGTACAATATTTTTACATGCCCCGACAAAAACCCATGAACGAATTCCGACGGTCCAACGAGGTAGAGCCTCGTAAACTGATCATCATGAATTCATATTCATCATTACCAAAGGACCAATCCAAACTTGTTACGACCAGAATTTCGTACCACTCCTGTATCCGTTACAAGGGCTGAGAAGGTATGAACGACCAGCTTGGACTGACTGACTGCGTTTATTATAACAACTGTCCAGATGTTACGCCTACAATATGCGCATATATACTTAATTTACTCTTCAACAAATCGTCAGGTTTTATATGTAATACACTAAATAAACAAGAAATTCTACTATTACTACACTAAATAAACAAGGAAGTATATTGTACGACTTGTAATTAGTAAAAACCACAATGTGAGCACCAGAACCTCGTCGACTGTTACAGCCTGGAATGGGGACTAATCCGTCTTACTTTGATATTCCGATCTTTATTTATGTACCCCAAACTGTCCTGCAACGTCTTGATCTTTTCTTGAGCCTGACACAAGTTCTGGCTGAGAGACGCGATCTGCTCCTCGAGCCTCATCTGGATCTCGTCCCTTTCCTTCTCAGCTCCGCACTCGTCGGCTTTGGTCTTAGCTAGATCCTTCTCTAGAGCAGTCAGCCTCTTGAGATTCGCCTTCCTGGCACTCTGCAACGAGCCTTTATTCGAAGAGATCTGTCTAGCGCATTCTTCTCTCAGTGTTTCCAACCTGGCGGATAAATCTTTCACTTCGGACTCCTTGAAATGTATTTTCATTTCTTTGTCACCGTTGATCTCTTCCAAATCTTTTATTTTCGCTCGCAAAGCGTAGTTCTCTTTTTTAGCGTCCACCCTCTCTTCTTGTTTGCTATCCAAAGTGTCCCTCAACGCCGCCTTTTCAACGTCCATCAAAGAAAACTGTTCTTTCAAATCCGACAGTTTACTTTTGAGCTCTTCATTTCTCGTTGTTAGCTGCATGATTTCAATTTGAAGTTTTTCAGCTTGTTTGTCAGCCAGAGACTTCTTCTCCTTGTTGATCATGATCCCTTCATTGAGCTTAGCGACGGAATCAGCCAAAGGGCCCAACTCGAAAACTTGCATCTGGAACTGCTCCCTCGCCTGATCCATGCTCAATGAAACCTGCTCACTCAACCTCTCATTTTCCCTCTCCAAAATCTCGAGTTTTCTGTTCTGCTCTTCAGCCAGCTGCTCCGTCTCCAAGTAGAGCGCCCTCATGTTTTCGACAGCCTCCAACTGCTGCTGAAGGATCCGTTTAGCTTCGACCACATCGCCCAAGCTTTCGTCGTGCTTCTGCCTTGCTATCGTCAGCTGATTCTCCATCTCAAGAATCCTGTCTCTCGAACTCGAGCACTTGATTTTGTCGAATTCGGCTTCTTTGACGCGCAGTATGAGCTCAGCAGCTTTTTGCTCAGCCTCTTCGCATCTTTTATGCCTGTCCACGGCCTCTTTGATGGCACTTTCAAGCTCAACTCGAGCTGACGACACTTCTTCCATTTTCGCGTTGTAGTCTTCTTTCAGTTTCGAGTATTTTTCCTTCAAGACGTCGATCTGGTATTGTATAGTTTCCCTTGATTTAAGGTAATCGTCTGATTTGTACGGTGTTGAAGGCTTCGAAGAAACTTTTGATTTCGGTCTGGAAATAGCTGGACGACCTTGTTCGGACGATGAAGCGCATTTTGAATGGTACTGCCCTCTGGACTTGCTCTGGTTCGATGGACATTGTTGAAACTTGTTCTCTTCACTGGACGGATACGATTTAGACGTTGAAGGCTTGGAATAATCCCGACTTTTCGAGTTGGACACCCCCGATAACAGCAGATGACTGGATATTGGGGTTAAGGTGTTATGGAAACCCGACTGGGAGCTTCTTTTGGATTCATCCGACGCGTGCGAAGAGTACGTGTTGGCAGAGCTTGATCGGGGTGAGATCGACATGAAGCCCGGGTGGACGGTGACTTTCTGACCTCCGTCTTTTCTCGACTGCCGGAATTCCCTCGAGTCGCTGCTGTGAGTTCGTCTCAGTGCCATGTCTGGTGTTCAGCATTATCCCCTCACGCTATGGAATACTTGTCTTCTATTTTGTCTAGTGTAATTTCAATGAGAAATCGAGTGTTTGGCATACTCGTGAATAGCGTTGTCTCCATGGTTGTTTCGTATTTATAGCACTGAGACATACACAGAGTACCTACAGCCTTGATGCAACAATCTTGATTGGTGTGAGTAAATATACCTGGTCGCTAGACTAAAAAATAGGAAGTTTTTTTGACATGGATATGTCTTTTGGCTGGGGGTCAAGGAATTTTTAAACGACATATTTTTCGCGACACGAAATTCCGCGACATGGTAGGAGCACTTTAGATTATTATTAACTCGAAAAGTGAAGGCTAGGTAGATCCACCCTATTAACCGTAATGCACAGGGTCCAGATCAGCTGAGTGGCTCCCAGATCTAATTTCCACCGTATTAACCGTAGAAAGGTGAAATTCGGCATGTAGCCTCCTTAGGACGTCATCCTGACGATGCACAGGGTCCAGATCAGCTGAGTGGCTCCCACATCTAATTTCCGACCTATTAACCGTAAGAAGTGGAAATTCGGCATGTAGCCTCCTTAGGACATCATCTTGACGATGCACAGGGTCCAGATCAGCTGAGTGGCTCCCAGATCTAATTTCCGCCCTATTAACCGTAAGAAGTTGAAATTCGGCATGTAGCCTCCTTAGGACGTCATCCTGACGATGCACAGGGTCCAGATCAGCTGAGTGGCTCCCACATCTAATTTCCGACCTATTAACCGTAAGAAGTGGAAATTCGGCATGTAGCCTCCTTAGGACGTCATCTTGACGATGCACAGGGTCCAGATCAGCTGAGTGGCTCCCAGATCTAATTTCCGCCCTATTAACCGTAAGAAGTTGAAATTCGGCATGTAGCCTCCTTAGGACGTCATCCTGACGATGCACAGGGTCCAGATCAGCTGAGTGGCTCCCACATCTAATTTCCGACCTATTAACCGTAAGAAGTGGAAATTCGGCATGTAGCCTCCTTAGGACGTCATCTTGACGATGCACAGGGTCCAGATCAGCTGAGTGGCTCCCAGATCTAATTTCCGCCCTATTAACCGTAAGAAGTTGAAATTCGGCATGTAGCCTCCTTAGGACGTCATCCTGACGATGCACAGGGTCCAGATCAGCTGAGTGGCTCCCACATCTAATTTCCGCCCTATTAACCGTAAGAAGTTGAAATTCGGCATGTAGCCTCCTTAGGACGTCATCCTGACGATGCACAGGGTCCAGATCAGCTGAGTGGCTCCCACATCTAATTTCCGCCCTATTAACCGTAAGAAGTGGAAATTCGGCATGTAGCCTCCTTAGGACGTCATCTTGACGATGCACAGGGTCCAGATCAGCTGAGTGGCTCCCAGATCTAATTTCCGCCCTATTAACCGTAAGAAGTTGAAATTCGGCATGTAGCCTCCTTAGGACGTCATCCTGACGATGCACAGGGTCCAGATCAGCTGAGTGGCTCCCACATCTAATTTCCGCCCTATTAACCGTAAGAAGTTGAAGTTCGGCATGTAGCCTCCTTAGGACGTCATCTTGACGATGCACATGGAAATTAGTTTTAGGAGCCACTCACCTGATCTGTACCCCACGTATTGTGAAGAAGAGGTCGTAAAGAGTATTCAAATAGTTGAATGCAACCCGAAAACTGAAGGCGATTAAATTACTTGGGTATTTCCACCATATTAACGATGTTTTTAAAAGTGATCATGACATTATGTGAGGGAGAGACATATCCATGATCCTTTCTTTTTCCCCAAAGGGAGAAAGTTTAGTTAACTACGCCCATCTCTGCTGTCCGGGTCGGTGTCGTTGGGGGCGGTACGTTTGCGGCGTATGAAGAGCCGGGGTGTAGGTTGAGTGCGTGGGTACGGCCGCGGCGGCTGTTTCAATTGGTTTTTTATTCCACTATAGGAATATTCTTGTTCTTTCACAAGCTACGTACCATTTTTTTACAGTAACCACTCGGTAGCGTGTCACTGTTTTGACATGTCATGCTGGGATTAAGCAACTTATTTCAAAACACGTACCTGTGAGCATGCAGGTTGGTGTCTAGTTGATTCCATTGGATGATTGAGCCAAGTAGCTGCAATACACATCATCTAATAAGCCCAATGATA
Organism: Leptopterna dolabrata; assembly: GCA_954871275.1. NCBI lineage: Eukaryota > Metazoa > Arthropoda > Insecta > Hemiptera > Miridae > Leptopterna > Leptopterna dolabrata. The sequence continues at coordinate 8,429,454 of OX940986.1, read as the reverse complement.
ACGCTACTTTATTTTTGTTAATTTGCCGGCGCCGTTGTGAGCACAGTGATACCGTTCTGTGGCGCCGTTTTGACACCAGTAACTGTAGTATTTTGGCAAGCCAAAACTAGAACCGTGCCTCCATCTTTGTAACTACACACAACTGCACCTGCTCCCCTGTTCACCATGGCACTACAAAGTCCTTAAATCCAATTCCGGAATTTGAGGCTAAATTTTATCTAAATAATTATCTGCGTTGTTCTGATCTGTCTATCGAATAATTACTGTCAATATTCTCTGCTGGTATCGGCGGGGAGATATTCTAACGTTTGAGATGTGAGCGAAGCGAAAGAAACCCCTGATCTCTTCGTAGGTGGGTACAACATGAACGAGGAAGGCTCTAAATCATCCCCACTTTTCGAGCTGGACAGAGACGTTGGGGGTCGAGATGTTAAGGAAACCCGAATGTGAGCTTCTTTTGGATTCATCGGACGCGTGCGAAGGGTACGTGTTCGCAGAGCTGGATCGGGGTAAAACTGACACGAAACCCGGTTCGTCGGTTATTCTCTGACCCGCGTCTTTCCTCGATCCCTGCAATTCCCTCGAGTCGCTAAATAGTTAGGTACATCACCGCTCCTCAACAATTTTGAAGGACAATTGCTAAAATATAGTAAAACCTGTATGAACATATATATGGAGTAACTTTGCCTCAGTTTTACGAGGGCTATGGTACTACCGTCGTCAGGAGCAATTGGGGGTTGTTAAAGCTACCATCGAGTGCGTCCAAGAAATCCACTTCTAAGATAAAAACGCTGTAAAGTCCTTGCCACATGGGTTTATAACTCTACTGGACATAACTACAGAAATGCTGGCTGTTCATTTATTTTTTCTTTCATGCGCAATAATTGAAATAGATATTGATGGTTTCCACCTATTTTGACCCCCAAAAACCCGCATTAGGCTCCTATTTTTGATACGAACTAAATCACGCGCGACGAAATCGTGGAAACCCATTTCAAAGAAAAACGGAGTTATTGAAAAATAGTCTATATTTCCACTAATACACGAAAAACGCAAAAAACACTGTTATACCGGTTTCGGTGATCAAACCATCGTCAGTAACACACAATAACTATTGTGTGTTACTGTGTGTTGTTGTGTGTTACTGACGATGGTTTGATCACCGAAACCGGTATAACAGTGTTTTTTGCGTTTTTCGTGTATTAGTGGAAAAATAGACTATTTTTCAATAACTCCGTTTTTCTTTCCTATTGGTTTATTATTTTCAATAATGAACCATTGGAATCGAGCATGAAAAAAAAAATTCTTACCCCCCCTCAAAATTTGGTGGTTTACGTTTCAAGGTATGTAGAATCCAAAACTGCAATAAAAATATTTCTGTCTGTCCGCCGTACGCCGTACGCCGTACGGGCCACTTTTCTTAGTTACCATGAAAAAAAATTGATGAAATTCGGGTTATAGGTTCCGTTCGGCGTCTAGTTGGTCCTCGAAGCTCGACGTTACTGTGAGTCATCTCTAAGGGGTTCAAAATAGGGGTTGAAATTTTCAAAACGCCTATACCATTTTTTTACGTAAATATTTTTACGGTTTTAAATAGTTCTTGAACTTGCGAGTTTTTTAAGACCATCCGGAGCATCGTACGTCCAGCCGTTCGTTCACAGTAAGGCCCCGAAGTTTTCACCGACAGGCATTTTCGACTCCAGTGTGAATGAAATTGTATACAATTCGAACCAAATCTCGTAACCAGAGACGCGCCCACAATAGGAATTTGTGAATACGGCCAATCATTGGTAGGGATCACCTGATTATATTGGCGGAGTATGAAGTCGAGTTGGATGTTCTGTGATATTATTTAATTTGAAAAATGATGGCTCTTTTGGAGTTTGTTGGTAGGTAGTGAAACCTGAACAAACGTTGAAGTATTATTGATGGGTAAATTATTACTACACAATGGTAAATCATTACTCAACGGTGAATTATTACACAACGGTTCATTATACCATCTACGTAGAAAGGGCTGGAGTTTGTTGGTAGGTACTTTTGCAACTTTTTTCACTCCTCATCAACAATTTCTTTTCAGAACTTCATTATGTGTGTTTCTTTTTGTTAGGTACTGTTTGTCATCGGCAGAATTATTTTAGCAACATTTAACTCGTGATTTAGGTAGGTACCTAGTAGCGAGTACGGGGTTAGGTACTAACCTACGGAGGGTCTGCGATCTAAATAATTATGCATATAATAGTACATATCATATTATATAGACGGGTTATCTATACATAGAGCTGTGATCTGTAACAGAAGGGTATTCTATACAAAATAATAAACCGTTGTGCAGGGATTTGCAGCGTTTTTGAATTATATTTGATCATGGGTAGTGGCAATGAATTATTACAAAAATTTATGGTGATTTCAGACCATTTCTCAGGTTTTTGAATAAAAAAAAAATGAATTTTGGAAGCTGAGCCTTCGTTACAACCTCAATTCTTCACCCTTTGGTCAAAATCAACTTCATATTCGGTCTTCTCGCCCTAAGAAACATGGAAAACGATACATCACTAGCTCGTGTTCACTAAAACCTCAAAGAAAACCTCGAAAACCCCTATTTTTACAACCATCCCCCCCCCCCCCCCCCCCCCCCCCACACACACACACACACACACCACTGGGTGTATTCCGAGCGGGCTGCCGAGCTTCGGAGCACAACAAGGACCCAAATGTGTTCCCAAATGGGAACCCAAACTGTGTGTGGAAGAGTGACGATTTTAGACCAAATTTTAACGCATATTTAAGGCTTATACTTCGTTAGAACCTCAGTTTTCCATTCTTTGGTTAAAATCAAACTCATATTTGGTCTCCTCGTCCTAAAAAAAAACATGCAAAACGATGCGCCACAAGCTCATGTTCTAAAATACAAAAAAAAAAACCTATTTCTACACCCATGTTTCACTCATAACACCCCTAGGTATATTCCGATCGAGTTGCAAAGTTTCGGGACACAACTAAGGCGCAAATGGAGCTGGCGTGCGAAAGGTCGGGTTTTTTAGACCAAAAATGGATGGCGTACGGCGGAAACCTTGAAACGTAAAAGAACATTCTTTGGGGGGGTGTTCTAAATTTTTTTTGCTGAGCGAATACACAGGTGCATTATTCACAGACTATTAAACCAAAAATGGAAGTTTGGGCCTTTGCTCCGGTAAGTGGCGCGTCCCAACGTAAAATTCGGTCAAAAAACTAAATTTTTATTTTGAGATTCGAACAACAAAATGAATTTTTGAAAGATTAGAACCTCAACCGAAGTACCTACAATTTAGACATCATCGTTGAAAGTGTGGCTGGTAGGTAATGTTATGGAAAATCGTGAAAGACAGCGATGAACATCAGACAATTAATTTGACATTGCGCTAATGAGTTTTTACTGGGATGATTCATCTAACCACCTTCCATACAGCGCAGTTTTGAGTTTCTGAAGGCAGACCGTTGGCTTCCAATAGCAATTCGTTCCCAGGGACTCGCAAAAGTCGGCCAATTTCAAAGGCTCCCGAGATGCCCTTGTCAACGAGTGAGTTCGGGAAAAATATCGGATTTGCGACAGGAAAGGCCAAGTAAGTGATTCCATAAAGTTCTTCCACAGTTTTCGGTCTGGGAGAAAACAATATGAGAGGGCGTGGTACCGTGAATTTGCTCCCATTCTGAAGTGTCGTTTAGGGCGCTTGGACTATCGAAATGAAGAAAGTTTCCGAAGGCTACCCGAGCCCTCGACACCAGCCCTTTGACCCCCCCGCTACCCACCGTATTCCTGAACTTGTAAGGATCACGAGGTCAAGTGACTTGAACTGGTGAAAACAACCGTTTTTCATTATCTTCTTTTATTTTTGTTAAGTGAAGTGGTTAAGGATTCGTAGCACTAGAAGCATTTACAGTCTGATCACTCATCAGGCTGATCCCAGCTTTCTTAAGGGGGTATTGCATCACTCTTCTCACTTATTCCCGTTTTTTCTCTTTACCCGTTCACCCAATCAAAAAACTGCTCATTGTAAGTCCTGGTAGCGATCCAATTACTTTCACTATAATGAAGAGAAATTTTAAAATTTCCAAAAATGCATGATTAAACTTTTTTGTAAATAAATTGGTCCTTTAAAAAAAAAGTGATACTACTACCACTACTAGTGGTACTAGTGATACAGTGCGATCGTCGAAGTTAGACCTCTGCAGGTTCAACAGTACAGAAAAAAACTTGGAAAAACGGAAGAAGTTCTCAAATGGGTGTTTTGAAAGATAGAGGGACTTTACAGAGAATCCTAGGGACCTGGAAGTTCAGGAGTCTCCCAATAGATACTGCTACCATCGACGGGCTGCCCTTTTGCTACCTGCTCTGGGTAATGACCCCCTTGGGCCATTATTTAGGTATTTCTTGGTAAATAATCCCATTATTTGTCAGTGAAAATAGGACTGGGAACACTAGGAATATGGGGTAATGGAGCCGAAAGGGCTAGATGTGTAGCACATGGGATTATTCTTATTATTGATAATGTTAGGTATTGCTGGTCGGTTTGTTGTTCGGTCGGCTGTAATGTTCGATATATTTTTAAAATGTTGTTTTTTGTCCCATCTTCCCACCTGCATGGGAACTCCATTACTGCTACTTACCTATATAAGAAACCTCCGAGAGTTGCAGCTCACTGTTACTTATGATTGTTTGACGACTCATAATCGATCAGTATACGACACACGATGCCGAAGTACGATAAAACCGGGATAGTGTACTACTGCAAGCGAAGGAACAGAAGGAGGTTCAACGGATATGCAGCTACAGTTCAAAGTCATTTTGACCGCACCTACCTACTGCTGATTTTCTGGTTTGCCGAAAGACCACAACCAACTGAACCCTAATTAGGAAGAGCCACTCTCTCAGGTATAAGCTTTAGAAAGTTTAAAAGTGGAGTGTTTGGGAGAGGAATGGCGGGACAAAGAAGACTAGTTCCCTCGACCACCGTCGAAAAACCGACTTCTTCGCTGAGATCGTTTTGACGTTCTCAGCCCCTAGATGCAATACTCCCGGGAGTCGAACCCAGGCCATGGAAGAAGAGAGTCTCTCTTCTTCCATGCCCAGGCCCTAGAGATTTTTGGAACACAACCCAACGCCTCTGACCATTCGGTTAATGGGGTTCAGTTTGCATCTAAATGATTTTTTTATTTCTTTCAGGACAAACCATTTAAATCCAGACCACTGTTAGATTCATCTGCGCATGTGCATAATTTTCACCACGAAAATCCTGTAGGTACTTAGGTCACTAGTGGGGGGCAGGCTCATTGGTGAGTTCACGTTTTCAAACTAACTCCCGGGAAGACAAATATTCGAAATTATGTTAGAGACCCGTCCTCCCAAATTAATGCGACTGATGGAGGGGTTCCGCAATGGGGCACAGATCGACTCAGCGCATTCTATTGTTGCCGAGGTACAGATTTACCTATCAACTCGTCGCATGAGGGATTAGACTGGTAAATATTTACAAGCCGCGGCCTTTCCGAGTAAAGTGTATCGACTCATCACACACCGTTTTCATCTCGATAGGCGGTCTGATCATACCCGCGATTCGGGTAGTGGCGTCACAACATACGTCGGCAATTATTGTTGAAAACTATAAATTCTGTAGGATGCGGGTTTTGAAGTCAGGAGGTATTGTGTGGCGGCGCGTATTTGAAGGGTGTGGTGTTTACGTGGCAACTGACTGTAAGATTATTTCCGTTCAGCAAGTTCGAGGAGAGCACATACACGAACCAATCACCGATGAAGAAATTGAACTTTTGGAAGTTCAAATAGCAGTCAAAAGAAATATAATAATATTATTATAATAATAAAATAATCCTAATAAAATAATCTGATAATACAGGCCAAATAAAATAATCTGATGTGCTGCAGGACCTACCGAAAAAGCGATTTACGTGGACAAACCAAAGGTGAGTAAATATACTGCACTGATTTATGTGAAATACTGATGATATAATATGTCCGGAATTACATCGGTGCGATGAGTTGATAGGTGCGATGAGTCGAATGCCGCCACTGCAATGTATTAGGGAACTCTGGCGAATGGGAATAATAGCCATCCTGTGCTGGATCAAGTCCCATAACAGCCGAGCAGGAAAGACAGCAGCAAAAAGCGCGACGACAATGACCAGTAGGTACCTCAGACGTAGGATCTGTTTACCCAGTCACAGACCTCTAAAGCTCCTGTAGGAGGTGGGCACTGGCGCAGTGGCGGAGGCTGTATGAATCGTATGAATCCGTCGGTGCAGGGATCCGTTCCTGACAGGTTCAAGCAATTTTTTTAAACAATAACACGACTACGAAGCGGTCAGTGTATTACGTGGCCCTATCTGCATCGGAGAGGGGCGGACAGAACGGAAGTTTGCGCAACCTGCGAGGTCGAGGAAACCGCAGAACACCTCATTATGGACTCCGCCAGGCAGAGCATCCAGAAAACCATCCTGTTCAGAAAACGGGACAAGTTTCTCATGAAGCCCTACAACAGTGGTTTTCAAATTGCTTTGGGTCGCGCCCCCCTTGCGAGTATCGAGGCATCTTGGCGCCCCCTTTCCATCAGTCCTCCTCCAAAATTCCCAAACCAAGGTATCTGTGTTAACAAATAGGAGAAAATATCGTTGTCTCGCAATTTATGTAGTTTTTACTGAATTTCATCTTATATATACAAACAAAATAATTAATAAAAATAAACTTCTGAATTTATTTCACAAAATAAGAACGACAGACGTACGAAAACTAGTGTGATGGATGGTACCGGCTCATTTGAGTTAACATCAGATTCTTGATATCGGGCTGCAATGTTGAGAGTGAACATCTTACATCAAATTCAACGTCCAGACGATTTTTGTCTTGATGACCGCCAACATCAAACATCGATCGAAGTCTTATACACAGACTATTGAAAAAACTAGATGTGTTTAAATTCGAGTCTCAATAAACTTCATCTGAACGGAGGTCTACACGCCCTTCCCTGAAAATCACTCGCGCCCCCCAATTTGAAAAACCACTGCCCTACAACTTCGAATTGGTACTTCAATCGGCACTCCCATCCATTTACATACCAATGGAGCAATTTGTTACAGCATGCGGTCTCATCGCATAAATGCAAATACTAGTGCCGAAACATCATTGTATAAATTCACTATATGCAAAAAGTGAATTTATTTTATTTAAATTTTACTAATCATTGTTTGATAGATGAAGTTTCTTTATATTTAATAAGTTATGGCTGTGAAGCAAACAGATTAATGTAGCTGATGCCAAATAACAATATATATATATATATATTAGAGACAGAAAGTACCTATCTCAGAAGAAGAAACTCAATTTCACGAAACCACGAGTTTTTCAATTTGAAGAAAAAAAACTTTGGTATTTAATGAAAACTAATTAATTCCTCTCGTATCTTTCTGGGGGGAATAAAATGAAATTATTATCAAAATCGTGGGCGGGAAAAAATAAATTTTTTTCTCCAACATCCTACCCGGGAAACGGGTTAGATATCGTTGGAAGTTCCCAAAGGAATGAACGACTGAGAGCGATAAGGGGACCCCGGAAGAGTTAAAAAGGACGAAGGGAATTGTTTTGAAAGTCTAATCTAATGGAGCGACCCCGCTAGCTCAGTCTGGGAGATCTCATAAAACCTTCCGAGCTCTCGGTGAAGTTTTTAGTGGACTTATTAAAAACTGTAATTTATAGAGTGAGGGGACGTCGTGTCCGAAAAATTTTGGGAGTTCGCCTTGATTGAGTAAATGCGAAATATTTTTGGTGCACGAGTTGGGGAAGGATGTGTGGTGCTACAGGTGGTGTTAGGTTGGTGAGGATTCGGTATTGCAATGAATCCGAATTTTTTAGTTACTGCGCGAATTTTTTAAATTTCATTTTATCCATATTTCCATACAAAGACTTCTTATAGAATTCTGAATCCATCCATATATGTCTAAATTCCTGTGCCTTGTACGTACAGCCCGTTCCTCCTTCACTGGAAATCTGCAAGGCATTTTTCGTTATGGTAGGGCATAGGGCGCTGTCGATCAAATTTAATCGAAATCGGTTGGATAAAACCGGAGTTACTTACTGGTATCGAAGTTTCCACGTCTGCGCATTTGGTGACGAAAGTTACTGCGAGAACTCGATGAAACTGACATGGGCCAACTGTGGACCTAACCACAAATCCCGCAGACATTTCCTCCTCGTTCGAACTGTCCCTTCAATTCTCAAGACCACTAAAATGGCGTTTAGGGAGTTTGCGAGGGAAGTGTAATTGCAACGAACCTAAAGCGGTTAGTAGGTCCTAACTACGGGATTTGTTTCGCCTTTTTTTCCAATAGGTACCTGCATAATTATTATACATACCTACAGGTACATACCTACCTATTTGGATGAAAAGCCTTTTCATAGCATTCTAAATCCATCCATAGATGGAATTTTCTTCCTTTTGGTTTATTATTCTGTGAATAAAAAATAATACACCTATGTAATCGCTCAGCAACACTTTTGTAAAACCCCCTCAAATTTTTTTCTTTTGCGTTTCAAGGTGCGTAGATTCCAAAAATGCAAAATGTCCGCCCGCCGTTTCACACGTACCTATTTTCTCTAATTTAGGTCTACAAATTCGTTCTTTCGCACACAGGCTCCATTTGGGTCCTAATTGTGTCCCAAAACTTTGCAGCCCGATCGAAATATACCCAGGGGTGTTATGAGTGAAAAATAGGTATTTAAAATAGGTATTTTTGTGTTTAAGTAACATGAGGTTTTGAGCTACCGTTTTCCATGTTTTTTAGGACGAGAAGACCGAATCTGAAGTTGATTTTGACCAAAGAGTGGAAAACTGAGGTTTAACGAAGCTTCAGCCTTAAATTTATGTTACATTTTGGTCTAAAACCGTCGTTCTTCCGCACACAGTTTGGTCCCCATTTGGGAACTCATTGGGATCCTAGTTGTGCTCCAAATCTCGGCAACCCGCTCGGAATACACCCAGGAGCGTTATGGGAGAAAAACTAGTGTAAAAATAGGGGATTTTGAGGTTTTTCTGAGGTTTTAGTGAACACGAGCTCGTGATGTATCGTTTTCCATGTTTCTTAGGGCGAGAAGACCGAATATGAAGTTGACTTTTACCAAAGAATGAAGAATTGACGTTGTAACAAAGGTTGAGCTCCCGAAATTCATTTTTTATGAGTAAAAAACCTATGAAATTGTCTGAAATCACCATAAATTTGTATAGGTAACACTTGAAGAAGTATTAGCAGGTGAATCAAGACAATTGAATGACACTAAAAATGGTGAAAGATAATCTGTAAAGAAAAAAAGGGAGCCAAGGTCATGTTTTTGGTGGAAACCATCTAAAATAACTATTTCAATTACTGCGCAAGAAAGAAAAAATAAATGAACAGCAGCATTTCTATAGGTAAGTCAGTAGAATAATAAACCCATGTGACAAGGACTTTGCAGCGTTTTTTAAAATTCGTATGTCCTGTCAGTAGAGCCTGTCCCTCCTTTACCAGTGTATACAAGGTATTCGTAGTTTGCGCATGCGCAAATGAATTGGTCATTTGATCTAAACCGGTTGAACAGAACCAGAGTTACTAGCGTTGCATTCTCCACTGCAGACGAAAGTAACTGATGAAATTGGCGTGGGGCAACTGCGGACCTAATAGTCCAGGAGCCAGCCCAGAAAAGTGGTCGTAAAACCTGGAGAATTTCGGACTATAGATAAGTTCGTAGGGCATACGTTAGTGGATCCGTTAGTGGCCGTCTGCCACCTCATAGCCGGGGGGGGGGGGGGGGGGGGGGGGGGGGGGGTGTAGGTATGGTGACCATTTGAAATTGCGAAAATTCGTCAAAATTGCAAGTATTTACGGAGAGCTGAAACTTAGAAAGGAGGTACTACACGGTGCGAGTAAAACGAAAAACGATGTCTGCCGCTTCATACCCGGGGGGAATGCACTGGCAGATGGCACTCGAAAAGTTGTACTTTTTGTACAGAAAACTGAACTATTTGTGGACTTTTGAAATTTCGGCGTTTGAAACTACTTACCATGAACAGACAAATAAACCTAGTCTGCCGGCAACAGTCCGGTGGGAAGTACTGGCAGAAGGCACTTAAAAATTTGTACTTTTTATACAGAAAATTGAACTATTTGCGACGATTATAAAATGTTACTTAATTTTTGGAACGAAGTACCAATTTTCAAGTGCCGTCTGCCGGTACTTCCCACCGGACTGTTGCCGGCGGACTAGGTTTATTTGCCTGTTCATGGTAAGCAGTTTCAATTGCCGAAATTTCGGAAGTCCGCTAATAGTTCAGATTTCTGTACAAAAAGTACAAATTTTCAAGTGCCGCCTGCCAGTAGTTCCCACCGGACTACTGCCGGCAGACTAGGTTTATTTGTCCATGAAGATGACTTTCAATGGCCGAAATTTCAAAAGCCCGCGAACAGTTTCATTTTCTGCGCAAAAAGTACAACTTTTCGAGTTCCGTCTGCCAGTGCATTCCCCCCGGGTATGAAGCGGCAGACATCGTTTTTCGTTTTACTCGCATCGTGTAGTACCTCCTATCTAAGTTTCAGCTCTCCGTAAATACTTGCAATTTCGACGAATTTTCGCAATTTCAAATGGTCACCATACCTACACCCCCCCGGCTATGAGGTGGCAGACGGCCACTAACAGATCCACCAAAGTATGCCCTACGAACTTCTATAGTCCGAAATTCTCCAGGTTTTACCGACCACTTTTCTGGGCTGGCTCCTGGACTATAACCGCAATAAACTGAAATTTCCTGGCCGTTCGGACTGTTCGTTCAATAGCTAGCTCATAATTACGGCAGTTGCAATGAATTAACACAGGAGGAAATACGACAGGCAGATACTTGACCTAATTTTCGTTCCTTGACGTTCTTCATTCTGGAGGACATGATACTTCGATTGAATGGAAAAGGAAGCGAACTGACATTCGAGGTTCTTGAGCTTGGACACGATTGTAATCGAGGATGAAAAAGGTTAGGTATGTAATTCCTTCTCTTCCGATCAGCGGTTACTAACTGCCGCGATATAATAGAAGGTTCCGCAATAACTGGGTTTAACTAATCGCTTAGCTGCGACAGAATTGTTCGGCTTCAGCACATATAACCGAGTTCTCGCTCATTACGACTGAAATACCACGGACTTGTGTCAACCGCGTTCACCCCCTCACCAGTATGAGGAAAATGTTCCCTAACGCATAAATAACAGTTGGGTTGCGTGAGGCGGTGGAAGGGAGTAGTAGTAATGTAAATTAAGTTCTTATACATAGTTGAAGAGCCGTAATGGTCATCTAGTTCATTGCATATTAAACCCTAACGTTCTCCGTTTAGCCCCGTTCCCTACGATTGTATATTTTACGGGAATTTCCTGGTGGACAGCTTGCGTTGGTATAAGGGAGCCAAAAGGGCAAATTAACTGACTTCAACAAAATGTTAATTCAACGGACTGTATTCTTCGGTGATCTGCATAGAAATTACTACAGTTAATTTCAAGTTGCGCGTTGAGTTCGCATTATAATAAGGGCTGTCAAAATCATGTGAAAATGGGTCGACGGGTTTTTAGGATGGCGGAACTGCTAAAGGGACCAAAGGGAAAACATTCCATAACACTGCGATTCTGTTTAATTATTTCGATATGAAATCATAACGCCCAGTTATGAGGCGGTAAATGAAGTGCATGTGTGCAAGCGACAGGCACAGGCTGGCAGGTTTTAATTTGATAGAACTAGGTACCAAGGGAATGCTCCCTTCCATGGAAATTGATACTGCAATGTGGCGAGATACTGAAAATAACTGAAGGGGGTACCTGTCGTACAGATTCCAAAATAAATAAAAAAGGTGAAAGGAGCAAACTGCAATAGTGGCATGCAGCAATTTCCAGGTTTTAGCTAATTTTTGTTCAAAAGACAAAGGTTCCTAATTATGTAAACGTATTTTTGATCAATTTTTCGATTCTTTCCCGTTACAGAGCATTCTACATCCATCCTTGGAACACAAAAGTTTTTTAAATGCGTATAAGATTATTTATGTGTGTGTATATCTGACCAGGGCTACGGATAGACAAAAATGCAAAATTTCGCAAAAAAATGATGGTAATGGCAAACGAAACGATGAGTTTAAAGATGAGCAATTTTCTATAATAACCTGTGAGTCACAATTTGAGTTTTCGTGGGTCATAAATCGGTAGGAATTGGTAACAAATACTAAAATCACAAACAAAATTGATGGAGAGCGTTTTTAGAGCGATAGTGATTTTCGGCCCACAAAACTCAAATTGAACCGAATTTGGCTGACTCAGTCTTGTATATCAGATTATCAACGATTAAGTAGTTTGTCAATTCCTGTTGTATTTTTTTAATGCTGCAGATCTCCAAGAAAATGAAAGTGTTGGGAATACGCCGCTAGAGTTTACTAACGTTACTCCAGGGAAATATCTTGTGTGGGTTGATTAGGTCCCGTAGGGCCCGAACTGAGCTCAGTTGGCCGTTCATTGGGCTGAAAGGATGTTCTCCATGTTACGTTCAGCTGGGCCACACTTATCATCACGCGGATGAAAACTACAGGTGTTACTGACAGTCGATCGACCGCACATTGTAGATTCACACTCACGATATCAACCCGGTGGAAATGAATTCGGTTTCCCATATACCATTCATCTTCTGATTTTCCAAATGGGGCAGAGCATCACACACTGGTAGGCAAGCGCTTAGAAATATCTGTTGTCGCTTGATCTCCATGATTAAGTCCCTCGGGGTCCGGACCCGAGCTCTGGCGGCCGTTCTCTGGACTGAAAGGACGTCCTCCCTATTGTGTACCCGCTCGGTTATCCTTTTCATTAATCAGCTCCGTCTTAATTAAGGGCGCCACCTTTTCCTGGCCCTTTCCCAACTCCGTTATCCGATCTACTCTCTGAACTTTGGTGACCCTCCGACTGTTTAACTTTCGCTTGACTCTCTAACTCCGTTGAATCTGGTTCAGTGGTCAATGTATTAATACAGAGATATACCCGTATGAACTATAATTAGAGTCCCGAGAATGCATTTTAGGAATTTATTTATTCATTTATTTTATTAATTTGTTTTCTTTATTGCGGGCGAACCCAGTTGCAAGATACATAAGAAATATTTCTGTACAGTTATAGACAAGAAATATAATAGAGCTCGAACATAGTAATATGACATGTAGGGATAAAATAAAATAAAACAATAACTGCTAGCTAAGTGATGCAAAATGAAGGAGAAATACACTGCACAGAAGCTTCCTCGTGGACTTCAGAGTATGTTACCATTAAATTTTCAGAAAACTAGAAATGACCGGTTCGCCATGCTCATGACAATAGAATGCTGGGCAACCAAAAATTAAAAAATCGCTATTTTTGGGTAATACAAAGCACGGGGGCAAAAAAGATTTAAACCCGCCATTTACCCTCACGCAGCGGCTAAAATTCGCCGGAAAATTTATGAATGAAAAAAAAAAGATGAATGTCGTATGTGACCTCAAGGGACCTTACCCGCATCATCCCTGAAAATCTGACCAAAATCTGTTCAAATTGATCGAGTTATGACCGTAACAAGAAAATCTCGTTAGCGCCTGCGCAGAGGCTACCGTTGATTCGATTGTGATGAAACTGATAGGTGACCATCTAGCGCTAGACCCACACGATTCCTGAAAATTTGATTGACATCGGATCAAACTTGTGGAAGTTATGGCTGTGGCAAGGAAATGTGGACGGACAGACAGACGCGAAACCAAATATGTTCAGGAGGCCCTGAAATGCAAAATGCAAGTGGAAATTTTGATTTTGGAGCACAAAAAAATTTCATTTCGAAAGTGAAAACAAAGCTTCCGCTGCCTTGAAGACTCGGAAGCAAAAATGTAACATGAAAAATAATATGCCTATTCGGGATCAGGACAATCTGCCATCGAGCGTAACGCTTCTCGCTCTAGTGGACGAGATGGGACTGGCCAGCAAATCCAGTTCTGGGTACTGGAGTAGTAGGAAATTTGCAGTACGGGGGAGGCGGGACAGAGGGCGCTGACGGAGGAAATTTGTCGGAGAGAAATCCACATAGAACGGGTATTAAACCACCAGCTCCTGAACAATGAGGAATAACCATGACTTCCGTTTATACTTTGAAATGTAAAGTAGGTCCCATTCTAAGAATTTTGAGACCAACCTCACTCTCCTACGATGAATAGTTCTTTTTCTATGATTTGTCAATGATTCCAGCATTACTTACCTCAACATGGGCAAGGGAGACCCGCCTAGGCGGGAGGGGTGCAATGATGAAAATAACAGAAGTCATAAACACATAACAGTCATAAAGTCATAGGTATTCCTCACTGATTGGAGTTTTCTGCAGATTGCTAACATGCACTCCAAACAGAAGAAAGAAAGAAGAAAGAAAGAAACATATTTATTTTTACAAAAACACAATGTTTAACAAAGAAAAATAATATGAGTACAACAATGGGCTCATAGCCCGTCTGTCGGAGGTGATAGAGAAAGGTAAACTTACTTGATAATAATAGTCACTTGATTATTTGTGGACAAATAATGCCACTTAAATGTTGTTCACGTTGATAAATGCCACTACCAGTTAAACTCTGACACTAGCTCACTCCGATAGCGCAGTGCCACAACGCCGTAACGAGCCAAAGCCAACCAGTCGCCCCCGTCCAGGATGCTGACGATTTCCTCATTGCCGAGCCTGGCCCGCCCGAAGCAGCGCATCCTGAATTCTCCCAACACGGGGCAGGTGGCCAAGAAATGTGTGAGATCCTCCGGTACCCCCATGTTACATAAAGCGCACAAGGTTCTCGGGTCATCACCCTGATCATAAGGCATGCAGTTCAGGGCTATCAAAGCCCCTCTGAACCTCAGTGCCCACCTTACCACCCACGCAGGAAAACGCTGGCGAACACACGCAACGTCAGCAGGCCTCACGGAGAAATCCAGCAGCCTGTGTATGCGGCTCGTTGATTCCAAGGCCCTCATCTCCATCTCCCCCCGCCACGAACACCGAATACTTTCTATAAGTGCGTCTGTCTGGGTCCTCCAGGAAGTCGGGTCACTTGGGAGGGCCTCAAAAGGTATGCCCTCACGCTCAGCAACACTCCTAATGCCGGAGGCCCACGACAACCCTCGAGACATGATCTCCTCTGCCACAATCCGTGGGTAGCGGTGCCCCGGAAGTCGTGCAACGCGCCCTAGGTAATCACAGAGCAGTGACAGCGTGTAACTGAACAAGGGGTCGGCTCCAGTTTCCAGATAAACAAAGTAGTTCGGCGTGTTCTTTGGTAGGCCGAGTATCATCTTAAAAAAGAAAACCTGCAGCTGCTCAACAGTCCTGTACATCGAACCTCCCCAAATCTGAGCGCCATAGCACAAGACTGCCCTGGAAAACTCCACTCCAAACAGTTTTGAAATGAAAGCTTTGGACGGTTTTGTTGTATGGGACATAACCCATAATATTCACTGTCGTGGTACCCCTCTAGAATTCCACTCAAGTGTACATACTTAGATTGTCCTAAATAAACCAAGTGAATGGTGGGCCTACGTGACACAAGAGGCATAGGTAGTCTTCTCCCTCCATAGACCCCCCAACTGCTCCTGACGACCGTCGGAGGACCCGGGAAGGGTACAAGAGCTCCTAAAAAAACCCGCTCTTCGTACCCAGCTCGCCATTCTACGCTCAAACCTCCAGTCGAAGACTTCTCTTTAGCCTTACCGTCCTCCTCAAACCTCTCGCCTAAAAGAACTCAGAGCAGTGGAACTGGTCTGGTGGTAACCGACGTGGTGGAATCACAACCTGTACACACAACCTCTAGCGTTTCTAGTGGTGCTAACCTCCCTGGCTTCGCCATAGCTGTATAATTTCAAATACAAATCCAAAACCTCAACCTTCCCATCTCAATCTCACCTATCCAGGCCAAGCCTTCACTTCTCTATCACCACATTCACAATACAAGAAGAAATTCTTTATATTCCGTTAATAACACAATGATGCCATACAATACTACGATAGGTAGCTCCTTGGGAACCCTTAGTAGTTAAAGAGACAATCAGCAACTCACATATTACATAATGTTACATTATAGAACAGGTTGGAGATTACATTTTTTCCCATGAAAAATCCAGGTAGAAGGGAAAATTCAGCCCACCTTAATATCCACGTGCATTTACCTCATTGATCGTTCACCTCGTGATCCCTAAAGATTGCAAAGGCAGCATCAGCTTCAAATCCCACCAATCCTTATAACTCACAAAAGGAAACCCCATCTATCCACCTATCGCTGGAGAGTCCTTTGGAAACCATCTTATGCACTGCCGTAAGATGGTTTAGCGAAACTGAATAGGGCATCGATGAGGAAGTTGGCGATTTACTTCCAAAGACCAGAGCAGAATAATAGGTACTTTGGGTTGAATGGTACGCAACGCATGTGCACGCTATGATGACTATTATCCATGTATTAGACGTACGCTGCTTTTGTGCAACATAAATTGACCAATATTTACTTCTAATCGGGGAGAATCAGAGCCTTTTGGGTTTCGACATTACGAATCAGTAACGATTTATTAAATGAGGGCGATTAAAAGGAAAAATCGGCAGGAGGATGGTAAATAAAATGCGGCAAGAAATGACGTATCAGGTCTACAACTGACGTATGACTGGCTGTTGGCCCAAGGAGGCGGAGCGAAGTTTCAGAGGCGAAGGTTCTCAACGCTGCGAACAACCCATCATTAGAAATGGCAAACCTTCCTGGCAACCTTCTAGAACCTTTGCTGTGACCATTCTTGAACCTACCCTTGTGATTTTGAGGACGTATTTTTTTTAAATTCATTCATAAATTAGCGGTTCTTCCGTCCGTTGCAGTTCTGTACATTGTTTAAAGTGAGGCACTAGCGCTCTAAGTGGGATTTGAGTTGAAATATTCGGTGATCTACCTGACGTCATTTCTAGCGGGAACTCAGAAATTCAAACTTCACACTCGTTTTCTGCCAATACTTTCCGACATAAACCGTTACTGAACAGAATTTGGCAAACAAAATGAGAATCTGTAACCCAGAAAATTTTTCATTGCAGTGATACGAGACCAGGCACGTCACTGATGTGTACGGAACACGCAGGGCACGTTCCGGTCACATCACTGATATGAGTGCCATCACACGTGATAGAGAAATAGTTGCTAGAATCAGGTTTAGTTGATCTGTTGGACGATTTGATTTTGGCTGAATTTTGAGCGGATTTTGCTGATGTCACTAGTTCACTAATGGAGATATGACTGATGAAAAGGGAGCTGTTTTGAAAATACCTGTATTTCTGAATGGTAGGCAGAGACTAACACCACAGGAAGAAATCGAAACCGAGCGAACAGCAGCAAACATTTCCAGCTTGTCGTTCTTCAGTCCACGAGACCTGTTTCATCACAAGCCGTAAAACCACATTGTAATAAATTGTTACTGTCCATAAAGTTTGATTGGATGATGGTATTTATTAGGTATTTAGGCAATTTTTTGCTATACTTAGGTCAATTAATTGGTGAATACTATGTTATTTATTTATTGAATTGAGCCTGCATCAGCAGTAACGACTTTGGGAAAAAAATTCAAATGCATATTTTAATAATTCGGATAGTAGGTGCAATTGTTGATTATACATTTGTTGGTGTTGATCTACTGCAAAGTTGATTTGGGTTTTTCTGATTCATAGTTTTGTAAACTGTTTTGAATCCTACAGAGAAGTAATATCAATGCAAATATAACCTATATTCACCACTGGCTTATATCAATGCAAGTTGAAAACGAAATCTATGGATTACACAAACCTACCTATAATTTTTTGGCCATGTTTGAAGATTCATATAATAATAGAATAGACAAAAAGCACACAGAGAGCATACGGAAAAAGATTATCTTCCTGTAGTCCGTCAGGAGTGGGGGAGGAGTTTTTTCTGTTTGGTACGTACATTTATTTGACTGCATAGTTAGGTACCACAGTTTCACCTAATCAGGCCTCAGTATACGTGAGTATGAAGGAAAGTGGCGGGTTGAGTGCCTACTGAATCAAAGGACGTACCTAAGAAACATAATTCAGGTGTTGCTGTACAGTCAGTAGAAAAATACAGGATCCATCGATGTTGCATATTTCAATTTCTTGGCGAAGTTCATTTCAGTTTTCTTTCCATCCTGATTAATACATTATTGTATCCTAACCTCACGAACTGCACATTACCTTCTCAGAGTAGAAACACTGACTCTTCGATTGTACCAGGAACATTACAGAGACCTTGCAGCATCACCGGCCGTCACTGTTGTTGGAGTTATAGAAACCTAGTTGTGTCAACCACAAGACATAGCAACCACAATAGTGTTGGTGACGCGAAGTGACAACTTTTTCGTTTTACATTCGGTTTCGTAATGTCCATGACGTTTGTCTGTATTAAAATACAAGTGCTTTTTTCGTAATTATTTCTTGTGTTGCTTTTGGTTCCCCAAAAGGTTATGGGCCCAGATCTACGCGAACTGTGGTGTTAAACTGAACGTAAATCATGATTTTGTGAACTGGTGTGTAATTGGGTCAGTGTCAAGTTCGACCATGAGTTCATCAGGGAAGATTTGTCTATGGAACCTAGAGTAGCTGTTTCAGAGGATGCGATTGAACTTGAGCCAGAAACATCAGAGACATCAAGGGAGAACAATGAACCTATACCCCGTAGGAGCCAGCGTGATCGACGATTGCCTTCATTTCTTGCAAATAACTATGTTCTCATTGCTGAAAGGGATCCTACTTTGAAAGAGGCACTTGGATCAGCTGAGAGACAATTGTGGAAACAAGCTATGCAAGAAGAGCTTGACTCATTGGCACTTGGGATTTAGTTGATCTACCTTCAGACAAGAAAATAGTTGGTAATCGATGGGTACTGAAAGTCAAACGGAAACCAAATGGTGATGTTGACCGTTACAAGGCCAGATTAGTGGCTAAGGGGTACACCCAAGAAGAGGGTGTTGATTTTCATCAAACCTACGCTCCTGTTGCCCGATTTGAGACAGTGAGAGCGCTTTTGAACGTGGCTGCTACTGAGAAATATCAGTTGGGACAATTTGATGTCCGTACTGCGTTTCTGTATGGATCATTGGATGAAGAAGTGTTCATGGATCAGCCAGCCGGTTTTGATGATGGAAGTGGTCGAGTCTGTAAACTCAAACGCAGCCTTTATGGCCTAAAGCAGTCACCTCGGTGCTGGAACCGGAGGTTTGTGACGTTTATGGAATCTCAAGATATGAAAGTTAGCTCTTCAGATCCCTGCCTATTCATTAGGAAGTGTAGTAATGGTCGAAATTTGATGGTTGCCATCTATGTTGATGACGGAATTCTGGTTGGAGATAAAGTTGACATCGACCAGTTTTTGTTTAAGCTCAATGCTGAGTTCAGGATAACCATTGGGACCTTGGAAACTTTCCTTGGAATGCAGATTGAAACTGGGAAGGATGGTTCCATTTTTGTTCATCAAGAAGCATACACCAAGAGTATACTAAGAAGATTCAACATGATAGAGGCAAATGCTGTGAAGACTCCATGCCAAAGGTGGACGCGTGAACCAGATGAACCTGTCCTGGAAAAGAGTGTCGCCTATCGACAGGCAGTAGGTAGCCTTCTCTACCTAGCTATGACAACTCGGCCAGACCTGTCATATGCGGTGAGTATTGTCTCTGAAGTCCTGGATTGTCCAAAGGAATCAGACTGGGCTGCTGTGAAGAGGATATTCAAGTATTTGGTCGGGACAACCCAGTATGGACTTTTGTACAGGGGTGGTACACCACTTGAGTTGAAGTGCTACTCTGACTCAGATTATGCCAATGATCAAGAGACGCGACGTTCAAGATCAGGATTTGTCACCACTTTTGGCGGAGCTGCTGTGACATGGATGAGCCGCAAGCAATCAGTTGTTGCTTTGAGTATAACTGAAGCTGAATATGTTGCAGCAAGTGAGGGAGCCAGGGAGGCAGTGTGGCTTACAAGGTTGTTGAAGGAGCTAACAAACATTTCAAAACCCCCTACAATGCTTGTTGACAACCTTAGCACTGTGAAACTAATCAGGAACCCAGAATTTCATCGCAGAACTAAGCTCATAGAAGTACGCTTCCATTATGTATGTGAAAAGGTGTTGGATGGCGAGCTGCAGTTGGAGCACGTTCCAAGTCAGAGGCAATTGGCAGATATGTTCACCAAGAGTCTACCAGCACCATCCTTTTTGAACAACAGGAAATCCAATGTTGTCTTGTGTTTGAGGGGAGGTGTTGGAGTTATAGAAACCTAGTTGTGTCAACCACAAGACATAGCAACCACAATAGTGTTGGTGACGCGAAATGACAACTTTTTCGTTTTACATTCGGTTTCGTAATGTCCATGACGTTTGTCTGTATTAAAATACAAGTGCTTTTTTCGTAATTATTTCTTGTGTTGCTTTTGGTTCCCCAAAAACTGTCACACCACGGTCACGTCACTGAGGTGTTTACAGCGACAACGTCCGTGCCATCAATTCTATCACCACCCACTACGCGTCATCTCCTCAAGGCACACACAATGACCCTCCGATGATACCAGGGACATTAAGGAGATACCTCCCAGTATATCAACTTATTAACAAAAGAGCTGTGGAAAATGGAGGTCTGAAGGGGCCTTGGGCCGGCTTTTCTTCACCTAAATGCGTTCCCTACAGTTTTCCGTTCCCAGCTAATGGATTCCTATTTGCTCTCAACCCCACGTGCCCTATCCCATCCCTGGGAGATAATTCCTAAGCCTTCCCCCGCAAGAGAGCGCCCTGTAATTACTCGAAGGTCTCCTAAGCGTTTTCTCTCAAACGTTGAAAAGAGTCGTTGAGGGTTTTGAGACAAAAGTTATAATCGGATGCGGTTTAATTCGATTCAGCGGGGAACAATGTGGATGATTGTCGTTTTATTCTTCCGCGTTTCAGTCTGAGGTGACAACGACGGGAGGAGGACCCGGTGGGGATTAAAGTCTCAATTCAATTAAATGTAGGTAGTTATGTGAGGGCATATTCAGTAGCACACAACAGCAGCATTTTGCTAGATATACATACAGGGAGGCCTAAATTACCCGTAGGTACCTACAATCTTCCAGGTCACATAATTAATTACACGCTCATCACGAAGGGACAATAAAGCTGATTGCCCGTCCGTAGCTCGTTCACCCATAAAACAGATCATTCGAAACAGATTTTCGGGTTCCTACTAATTGCTACAGTCACTCATTCTTTTAAACTTGTTTCATCCGCTGAGTTTCATTCTTGAGCTTCATTATTGCACGTCTGGCTATATCTTGGATGTTGTGGTTCCTCCCAGACCCACAACCATTGTATTCGCCAACTTTAGATCTCGCAAATAAACACGCAGAAGTGGGGACGAAAGACGCAGGAGGTAGAAGCCCAGCCTGGTTCCCCACCATCCCCTACAAACTAGGGGATGGAGGGAGACAGCAACTGGGGCCT
The DNA here is from genome assembly GCA_954871275.1 of Leptopterna dolabrata. Lineage (NCBI taxonomy): Eukaryota > Metazoa > Arthropoda > Insecta > Hemiptera > Miridae > Leptopterna > Leptopterna dolabrata. The sequence continues at coordinate 8,407,876 of OX940986.1, read as the reverse complement.
ATAAAACCCCGGCGCCTGCCTCTTTTTCCTCATTCTACGCTCTCCTCTAGTCGCTGACTACTCTCTCTCCTCCTTACCTCATCTCTCTCTCCTCTCCTAAAAGATGCTGTGTGCGGTGGTGGTACGCCCATAACCCCCAGCCAAACCCATCTAAAAGATCTCAGGAATAAGGATGGTGATTCGCTCATAACCCGCCTGAGCATATCCAAAAAGATCCTAGTGATGGTGGTGGTCCGCCCATAACCTCCTAGGCAACATCCACAAAAGAAGCTGTGTGAGGTGGTGGTATGCCCATAACCCCCAGCCAAAACCATACCAAAAAGATCCCAGGAATAAGGGTGGTGATTCGCTCATAACCCGCCTGGGCATATCCTCACACCGCTCGTGATGAAATACGCCAATTTAAATTCATCACATTGGAGAACCTCATTTGTTGGATAAACTCGGTTAGCGAATTAACCTTAACCTAGGTACGGTTACATGAACTTCCCTCTCACATATATTCAGATGTATGCATGGATTGCTGGATTTTGTTGTTTCAAAATACTGGTTCAAGCTATGAATGTTGGCTATGAATAAGTACAATACACCTCTAGGAGCACATACAGCGTTTAACGTGTAGAAGTTCCCAAACGTGAGGGACTAACAAAGGTCTAACAAAGGTACTGACATAGCGGGACACTGTGATGGCAGCTCCCAGCACACTTTACATCCACTTGTTCCAACATGTCGTTTCTGTCTCTCAAGATTTCGGATTCTGCGCGTACATTGTTGGACTATGACCCGATAAGTCGGCATTTAACCCTCAACAGACTAAAATGACTTAACAACCTAGGAATATAATCCATCTCTCCTGGAAATAGGTAAATTTACAAGCGATGCATAACACTATAATATCCATGATCCGAGGGAATTCTCCAGTTCTCCATGGGAATCGACAATTTCCATTCAGTCCAGTCTTCCAGAAGATGACAGGGACTCATCAACATAACTCAATTCGACGTCAACGTCCCAAACATAATGCGTATTACCGATTTTTTACGATCTTTTTCGTTCGCGAAACCCGATCAACGGATCACGAAATAGTTTTGACTTTCTTTGCGTCAAGTGATTTCCAGCATACTCCATTTCCCAGCCATGTGACGTGAAATAAAGTTGAAAACTGTCTTAGTTACCAATTTATTTATCAAGATTTTGTCGTTTTGGACCGTTGTCAGTTTTTGGAGAGGAAGAGGATTAGAAGAAAAAGAGATTCTCGTGTAGACTTGTGAATGTGGCCAGGAAACCCGCTTCAAAATCGGTGTTGCCATTTACCATAGATTCATAGTCACTGTGGGCTAACGGAAACGAATGAATACACACAACTTCTCTTCATCGCTAGTGTGAAAATACCAGGTAACAAATATGAACAGTTTGCGAAGCCGAAATGGCATGGCAGACGCCTGGCAAAGATCATACGCAGCCATATCAGAATATGACGACGAATTAAAAAAAATCCCACGGTTACAAAGTATGAAATTGCAAAAAAACCTCCTGAATCTCATCGGAATCAGGACAGGGCATGGCAGAATCAACAGAATTTTGAAAATCTACGGCTACGCCACGAGTCAACTCTGATGATTGGGAAATTCTGGAGAATGTAGAACAACCATTTGCAGACTGCAGAAAATATATATGGTCACTGCTACGAGACGCTTCTCGACCAGACTTGCTGAGGGGTTACGACTGGGAGAAATATCACTACACTTCGATTCCTTGAATCAGCGGATGTTAAATTTTGAACAGCATCTGAAGCTACAGAATATTATCAAAGGAGTGATAATATTTTTGATAACCAATTACTTGATCAATTCTTGACCAATTACTATTTAGTGACCATAGATGAAAATGTTAGATTAATCTAGTAAATACAAGGGTGTAAATTTTGAACCTATTGCCATCAAATAAAGAGAAGAAAAAAACGTTGGAGCCCGAAACAAGTACGCACCAACAGACGTACACTTGGCCTTACATAATATTCTTATTTTATGATGCTATACCGAGATAGATCAACCTATCCACTGCTGGATGTTACTACTACTGCTAATCATAATAAAGTATCAATGCTATCAAATTCCAAGCTTTTTTTGCCGAATTCACGTGAAGATGGCGAAAATGTAACGTCGTTGGGTACTCAACTTGCGAATCTATATAGGTATTTGGCTCGGATTCCTGCGCATGGCTCAACCGACGTGGTGGTAGCTATGGTGCCCTTGGTGATTGATTGATTTCTGAAGTACGGATGGGTATCGATGAATCGATGTTTCAGAAAACATCGATTTTTTTCTTTGTTTTATCCCTGCGATTTTTCTATTTTTCGTTCTTTCTTACTTTTTTCGATTTTTTGATGAATAATTACTTTTCACTAGGTAGGAACATCTCAGAATCTACTATCATGCCAACAACCAAGATTAATTATCATCTGAATCACCACCTACATACAACATGATGTCATCAACCTGTTATCAACCTCAACCACCCACGTCTTTCGTAAAATGTTTATCGTACAAATTATTTTAAAATAATTTGTTAAAGGTTATCATATCCATCGCCTGAATTTCTCCTTCTGCTAGTTTACAGGTGGGAAAAAAAAAGATAACTGAACTGTCAGCTACCACCAACCTAATAACAAGTTGCAAAATCATTGAAATTCTCGTTCAAGTGGTTTTTAGAGGAGAAAAAGGGTGGATAAATAAATTAATTTCTATTTCTGTTGGTGTAGTGATGAAAAAAATGAAAATTTAATTTTCAATTACCACCAACCTAATAACAAGTAGCGAAATCATTGAAATTCTCGTTCAAGAGGTTTTTAGAGGAGAGAAAGGGCGAATCAATCAATCAATTTCTCCTTCTGTTAGTGTATAGGTGAAAAAAGAATGAAAATTTAATTTTCAATAACCACCAACCTAATAACAAGTAGCAAAATCATTGAAATTCTCGTTCAAGTGGTTTTTAGAGGAGAGAAAGGGCGAATAAATAAATTAATTTCTCCTTCTGTAAGTGTAGAGGTGAAAAAAGAATGAAAATTTAATTTTCAATAACCACCAACCTAATAACAAGTAGCAAAATCAATAAAATTTTCGTTCAAGAGGTTTTTAGAGGAGAGAAAGGGCGGATGAATAAATTAATTTATCTTTCTATTAGTGCAGTGATGAAAAAATGAAAATTGAATTGAATTAATTTAATTTTCAATAACCACCAACCTAATAACAAGTAGCAAAATCAATAAAATTTTCGTTCAAGAGGTTTTTAGAGGAGAGAAAGGGCGAATCAATAAATTAATTTCTCCTTCTGTTAGTGTAGGGGTGACAAAAATTAAAATTGAACTTTAAATTACTACCAACCTAATAACAAGTAGCAAAATCAATAAAATTTTCGTTCAAGAGGTTTTTAGAGGAGAGAAAGGGCGGATGAATAAATTAATTTATCTTTCTATTAGTGCAGTGATGAAAAAATGAAAATTGAATTGAATTAATTTAATTTTCAATAACCACCAACCTAATAACAAGTAGCAAAATCAATAAAATTTTCGTTCAAGTGGTTTTTAGAGGAGAGGAAGGGCGAATCAATAAAATTCAGAATTTGAAAATCCATTCCTACGAAACACAACATAATCCACTTCATGTTATTCATCTACTGGATGCGAGGTACACATAAATGATATTGGTTGACGTATCCAAGTCGAGTAGGGACGGAGTCTTTGTTATTTTCATTTGCGCACAAGTCTCGAGCGGGAAGGAATCGCAAAACGGTTGTCAGGAATTTCGGCGGTTGACACGAGAGCCAAAATTGCCAATGGCGCCGGGCTGCAAGCGGTTGGAACGTCAGTTCAACAAGTCTGATTGTGGGGGTTGATGGGGGACTGATTGTGGGAAGTTGATGGGACGAGAGGCGGCTACTCCGGCTCCGAACGGATTTCAATTCGGTTGAAAACCGTTTTGCCTGGTGTGGGACAGGGCGAACTACCCACCGAGAAGTAATTACTCCGTTGCTCTCTCGGGCGGTTCCAGTTGCGAGGGTATTTTCTACGGGGTTTCACGCTGTTTGCCAGTATCCTTGCAATGGAGAGTGTACCCCGTCATTTTAGCGGTTTTTCGGTGTGCTATTGTGATGGGTCCAAAAGCTTCAGAAGGCACACATACATGGATTTTGGTTTATTATTCTGTGAATAATGCACCAATACGTATGCGCTCGTCAAAAAATTATTATAACACCATTTTTATAAAGGAAAAACTTTTTCTTTTACGTTTCAACATCGCCGTACGACGTCTGCCGTATCATGCATACCTTCATTTTCGGTCTAAAAAATTCGTTCTTTCGAACACAGGCTCCATTTGGGCCCTAGTTGTGTCCCGAAACTGCAGCCCGAACGGAATATACCCAGAGGTGCTATGAGTGAAACACTCTGCAAATCCCTGTACAACGGTTTATTATTTTGTACAGAATACCCTTCTGTTACAGATCACAGTTCTCTGTATAGATAAACCGTCTGTATAATATAATATGTACTATTCTATGTATGATATTTTAGAACCCTCCGTAGGTTAGTACCTAACCCCGTACTCGTTACTAGGTACATACCTACCTAAACTACGAGTTACATGTTGCTAAAATAATTCTGTCGATGACATACAGTAACTAAAATGGCAAAAAAGGAACGCAAATAATGAAGATCTGAAGGGAAATTGCTGATGTGGACTGAAAAAAGTTGCAAACATACCTACCAACAAACTCCAGCCCCTTCTGCGTAGATGGTATAATGAACCGTTGTGTAATAATTTACCGTTGCGTAATGATTTACCGTAGTAATAATTTACCCATCAAGAATACTTCAACGTTTGTTCAAGTTTCACTACCTACCAACAAACTCCAAAAGAGCCATCATTTTTCAAATTAAATAATATCACAGAACCACCAACTCGACTTCATACTCCGCCAATATAATCAGGTGATCCCTACCAATGATTTTATCTCCGCCAAATTTCCTATTGTGGGCGCGTCTCTGGTTACGAGATTTGGTTTGAATTGTATACAATTTCATTCACACTGGAGTCGAAAATGCCTGTCGGTGCAAATTTCTGCGCCTTACTGTGAACGAACGGCTGTACGTACGATGCTCCGAGTGGTCTTGAAAAATTCCCAAGTTCGAGAACTATTTAAAACCGTAAAAAAAATCGAGGAAACGGCGTTCTGGAGACTTCAACCCCTATTTTTCATCCCTTAGGGATGACTGACATTAACGCCGAGCTTCGAGGACCAACTAGACCCCAAATGGGACCTATAAACCGAATTTCGTCAATTTTCGTTCACGATAACTAGGAAAAGTGCTCAGTACGGCTTATGGCTGACGGACAGAAAGTTTCTTTTTGCATTTTCGGCTACATACCTTGAAACGGAAACCATCAAATTTTGAGGGGGGGTTAAAAAAACTTTTTCCATGCTCAATTCCAAAGGTTCATTAATGATAAAAGTAGGTATTTTTTGTGTTAAATTCGTCTTTTAGTAACATGAGCTTTTGAGAAATCGTTTTCCACGTTTATGAGGACGAGAATAGACCGAATATGAAGCCAGTTTTGACCAATAAGCGGAAACAGAGGTTCTAACGAAGTTTCAGCCTTAAATTTTGGTCTAAAATGGTCGCTCTTCCACACACAGTTTGGGTCCCCATTCGGGAACACATTTGGGTCCTAGTTGTGATCCAAAGCTCGGCAGCCCGATCGGAATACACCCAGGAGCGTTATGGGAGAAAACAATTTTTTTTTGAGGTTTTAGTGAACACGAGCTTGTGATGTATCGTTTTCCATGTTTTTTAGGGCGAGAAGACCGAATATGAAGTTGATTTTTATCAAAGAGTGAAGAAGGTTGTCACAAAGGTTAAGCTCCCGAAATTCATTTCTTATGAGTAAAAAACCTATGAAACTGTCTGAAATCACCATAAATTTGTATAGTAACACTTGAAAAAGTATTAGCAGGTGAATCGAGACAGTTAAATGGCACTACAAGGCCGTGGCAAGCCAAGGTCGTGTTGTTGGGGGACCAAAATTGGTGGAAACCATCTAAAATATTTATTGCAATTACTGCGCATGAAAGAAGCAATAAATGAACAGCAACATTTCTGCAGGTATGTCCAGTAGAATAATAAACCCATGTGACTTTGCAGCGTTTTTCTCGAGTTTTTCGTCACATCCATTACAAGCCATCGTTAATCCATTGCCAAAAGGTTTTAGCAGTAAATTACAAAGGACTGAAAGTTATTAGAAATTCGAAGTTTTTGGTTTATTATTTTCAAATGAACCTTTGGAATCGACCATGAAAAGAAAAGTTTAACCCCCCCTCACGTTTTGATGGTTTACGTTTCAACGGACGTAGAATACGAATATCGAATTTAAAAAAAATGCCGTCTGTCCACCATCCACCGTCCGCCGTCCGCGGCTTTTTCCTTCGTTCCCATGAATCAAATCTCACGAAATTGGGTATACGGGTCCCGTTTGGGCTCTAGTTGGTACTCGAAGCTCGGCGTTACTGTCACTCAACTCTAGGGGTGAAAAATAGGGGTTGAAATGCCCAGAGTATCCCTATCGTGGAAAATTGTATTTTGAGGCGTGGGTTTTCTCGCATTTCTAAATAGTTCGATTTTTTATGAATTTTTGATACCATCCGGAGCGTTGTACGATGTTTCCATAAAAACTGCTATACAATTTGCCGTAAAGAGCAGGGTGTATGCAGACATCAAGCCGCCTTGAAAGCGCACATCACTGGCCTCCTGCTAGCTTGACGATATAGCGTAGTGGTCTAACTGACGAAATGACACGCTAAAGTTCCCAACATCGAATCCCAACCGGGACTGAATATTTTTTCGCTCCACATCAACAATAATTTCCCTTCAGAACTTCATTATTAGTGTTTCTTTTTGCCATTTTAGCTACTGCTTGTCATCGACAGAATTATTTTAGCAACAAATGTGATTTAGGCAGGTAACTAGTAACGAGTAGAGGAGTTACTAAGGCACGAAGGATGTGCGGTCTACATAATATTAGGTATAGAATAGTACATATATTATATAGAAGGCTTAGCTATACAGAGAGCTGTGATATGTAACAGAAGGGTGCTCTATACAAAATAATAAACCGTTGTGAAGGGATATGCAGCGTTTTTTTTCCAAAATCAACTAGGTAAATTTCATTAAAACAGAAAAATTGCCGATTTTCTGCGTTTCAGTAGGGTAAACATCCTTTTAGTCTTAATCAACGCTTTAACCCGCCATGGCATGCATTTGCAATCTCTAGGTCTTGAAGCCACATTCTGATAAGCGCAACGATGAACTCCTTCTTCGCTGTTATCTTCTTTCTTCAATTTCCTCTTTAGAAAAGCCCACGAATTTTCTACTGGATTCATTTTCGGGCTGTTCATAGGCCATGAAAGGATTTTTATCCTCTTTTCAGCCTGCATATTGGGCATGATTCATCAAGCCCTCTATAATGCACAGACGAGACCTGTGCAGTAAGCCAAATTTCACAGACTGGTACCCAAACTACGATGCGGTTTTCACGCATGATGGAGCCTGCTGCCACAAAGCCATATCCATAAACATGATGAATCAGATGCTGTACGAAGGCCGAAAAGAGAATACACATCCTCCCATGGCCTAGGAATAGCCCGGACATCAATCCATCAGGAAATTTGTGGGCTATTGCGAAGAGGAGATTGAAGAAGGAGAAGACAACAACGAAGGTGAAGCTTTTCTCTGCGCTCATAAAAACGCGCTCATAGGCATCATGCCTAGGCGGTTTGAAACACTGATTAACAGTAAGGACATGTTTACCCAACTGAACTGCAGAAAAGTTTTGAATAGACAGTTTGAATGAAATGTAGTAGTTTTTTGTTAAAAACCCTAGAAATTTCTAATCGCATTCACGCCTCTGTACATATTTCCATTTCAAAAATTAACCTTTTATAAAATTTGATCAAATTTGAGTAATTATGGGTCAAAATCCGCTTAAGTCGTAAAAGATAGCTTGAAATTATCGAAACCATTTCACATTCACCACAATAGGATGGTGACTCGAGACAGGTGGACTTTTTCACAAGTCAGGTTTCTCTTCAGTTTTAAAATTGTCTATAATTGGAAAAAAAAATGCTGATTTCAGCCACTTCCGATCTACGCAAGCTCATGTCAGTTGAATTATGTTACAGGCTGGGCGATAGCACCCGAGGAGAGGGATTGGAAGTACAGGTTATCGATCTACTACACGAAGCCCCAAGACTCGGGCGTGTTTACTTGCGCTACGCCCAAAGGGCTCACCAACAGCCTCAATGTCGTCATCACCGGTAAGACACGGAAATTCATCACTTCAAGTTACGAGCGACTGAACCCATGGAATCGGTCTGAATAACGAGGCATTTATTATCAGCGAATTTTCGAGAAAAAAACCCTGGGTTTTTGATAAAAAGATCGAATATTTAATTAGTTTTTCTTCTTTTTTTTCAATTGCCTAAAATAAGAATATCTTCATTAAATCAAGAGAAAGTAGGTGAATGTATTGATTTTACGTGATAAACAATAGCTTTGAATAACAACACCATTTTGGAGGCAAACGATTTATTCCCAGAAAAATAAAACCATGGAAATATTTGACAGTTGTAGTAGGTATGTTACTTCCAAAATTCACTCATATGATTATGCTGCATGGCGAACTTTTCTCACCTCGAAATTTTCATTTGAAGGTACAAGACTTTGGAAGTTATTTGAATATATTTCATAAGATTTGATGACGTCATTGAATATCACTGGTTGATAATAAGCATAATAAGTATGACTCACTCGAGGCTATGTTAGCCACAAGGTCACTCGGTGTATTCATGGTACTGGATCACAATATATTACATTGTCCAACTTTGGAACTGCAAAACGAACTTGAATAATGAACGGATTTGAAGCTGTTTACATTCTAACTTAATCAAATTCACCTCAAAAACGTTGAAAATTTACGTTAATTTTGATTGACTACGTGAACATGGGTAGTCTTCATGTCGTCGATGGAGTTCAACGCAATTCAAGGCGGATTTACAGCTGGTCTTGTTGAATCGAAGTTGAGCGTGTAAACCTTGCCGAACACGAGATTTGAACGTGTAAACATTAGATTCCAAGGCACGAAACTGAACACACTCGTTCGACACGTCCTGCTCCTATCAGCTCATCATGCGGCACTGAAAGCGGATTGCTCGTCGCTCGAGATTTGTGTTCATATTTCAAATACGCGTCAGTTTACTTCCACGAGATTCTGAACATGAGGGAAAAGTCCAATTTTCTGACAAACCGACATCAACACAGTACTAGGTACTTCTAATATTATAGTAGTATTACTAATAGATACATTAATAGTTTATCATTTTACATATTTATTATACTAGCATTTCTATTACTATTACACCCTTTTTAATCATACTCATTATCATACTGTAATACTCCCGGAGTAATGACTGTAATAACCCCAACGTAATTATTCAACTTTCTCCAATTTTATTGCACAACGCAAACACAACCAGAACCATAACACAACAACCACATTTTCGGGAAAACACACCCACGTAACTACACAAACACCTGTAACTTTTAGTGGGTTTACCACACTACCCCCCTTTTCCTTCCTTGAATAGCCCGACCCCGGGCTTGACGTCCGCTGGTGCCAGTCTATTGGCATGGATGAGGCGACGTTTCCTCCCCAACTGCACCAGGAACAGCACGTCACTCCTTTTCTTTGCCACCACCCAGGGCCCCGTCCACTGCGGCTGGAGCTTCGGGCAGCGACCCCTCACCCGCTTCGGGTCGTGGACCCACACCCAATCCCCTACGGCAAAGGGAGGCACTTTCGCTCGCCGGTCGTAGCTTTCCTTTTGTGCTCTCATCTTGATTCCCGCATTTCCTTGGGCAAACTCCCGAACCCTCTCCAAGTGGCCACGGAGCTTAAGGCCGTAGGATGTAGTCGGCAACGGTGGTTCTGTAGCCGGAGGTCGCACCAGGGAGTCAGGAAGGTGCAGGTCTCTACCAAACAGGAGCTGCGCGGGCGAGAATCCAGTCGTAGAGTGGGGTGCTGAGCGGTAGGCCAATAAAAACAGTGGCAGCTTCTCGTCCCAGTCAGTCTGCTCTTCCTTGACAAACATTGCCAGAAACTTTGTGATTGACCGGTTCATGCGTTCCACCATTCCATTCGACTGAGGGTGCAGCGGCGTCGTCCTTGTCTTCCGGGCTCCCAGGATAGTGGTGACTTCCTCCATCAACTTCGCTTCAAAGTTTCTGCCCTGGTCCGTATGTATTTCCCAAGGCACCCCATTGCGACTGAAGATTTGTTCAACCAGGGCCGTTGCCACCGTCTGAGCCTCCTGATTTGGAATTGCTACCGCTTCGGGCCATTTAGTAAAATAATCCACTGACACCAAGACAAAACGGTTGCCCCTCTTTGATAGTGGGAATGGGCCCAAAATGTCCAAGCCCATTCTGTCAAATGGGCCCCCCACAACAGACTGCTGCAGCGGTGCTGGCTGGCGCTTGCTCGGCCCTTTCACTTTGTGGCACTCAACGCAAGTGTTACACCAAGCCTTAACATCATGTGCCATACCAGGCCAAAAATAGGACAATCTAATTTTAGCAAGGGTTTTCCAGTAACCAAAATGTCCTCCGGCAGGGCTAGTATGGCACTGGGTCAACACTTTATCCACATCCGCTGAGGGCACAACCCACTGCAAGTGATGCCCTCCCCCAACGTTTTCCCACTTGTGGAATAATTGCTCACCTCGTACTACGAGTGAGTCCCACCGAGCGATCAATTGGCGAATACTTGGGCTCAGGGCCGTTGTCAACTCTGGCTTCTCCCCGGCTTCCAGCTTGGCAATTATCCACTGAATTCCGCCATCCTTTGCCTGTAACGGCTCCGCATTCAGAGGGCAGAACTGCAGCAGGTTAACTTCATCTGCCTGCTCCCGTTTTTCACAGTACCTGCAATGTCCTGAGCATGGGCGCCTTGATAATCCATCCGCATTGCCGTGCCTCTTTCCCGCTCTGTGAATGATTGCGAAATTATAGGTCTGCAGGGATTCCAACCACCTAGCTAGCTGCCCTTCTGGCTTTCGAATGGTTGTCATCCAAGTAAGTGCAGCATGATCAGTCCTCAGGGTGAAGCGCGATCCATAGAGGTACTGGTGGAAATGTTCTACACCTCGAACAACCGCTAGTAGCTCCCGCCTCGTTGCACAATAGTTTTGCTCTGCCTTACTCAATACTCTGCTGAAATAGGCTACCACTCGCTCATGCCCGTCGACCTCCTGCGAGAGAACTGCTCCGATGGCATGAGCACTCGCATCACAATCAAGTACAAAAGGCTTGTTGAGGTCGGGGTAGATGAGAATGGGTGCGGTTATCATAGCTGTCTTTAACCGTGCAAAGCTACTTTCACAGGCGCTTGACCAAACAAAAGGGGTGTAAGACTCCGTTAGCCGATGGAGGGGTCGCGCAATACCTGAGAAACCCTTCACAAACCGTCGATAGTAAGAACACATTCCCAGGAATGCACGAACTTGCCTCTTGTTCTCAGGGGTTGGCCATTGCTCTACTGCTTCGGTTTTCTTTGGGTCGGTGCTGATTCCACTGCTCGAGATAATGTGCCCAAGGTACTTAGTTTCCCTCATGAAAAATGCACACTTATCCGGTCGTACTTGCAGTCCTAACAGAATATAAATCAAACTTTGGACCGCAGTCGACTTGATGGGCTGAAACAGGGTCCGTTGCCTCAGCCTGAACTAGTTTTCCGGCATACGATTATTATTGTGCGGAATAGCGTTAGCACCGGCCCTTATAGCATTTGGGCATTGGGCACGTACATGGCCAACTCCGTTACACCCCCAGCAGCGCACAGCCTCAGTTCTTGCATGTGGAGGGACAGTGTGTGCTTGTGGCCTCTATCCTTCAACGAGTTGCGCTTTTGCAAGGGCTTCTTGGATTGTCTGTGGCATGGCCAAAGTTAGGGTCCGACTCAGATCTTGATCCCGTATGGCCTGAAGAAATGCTCTTACCCCTGCCCTATCGCGATACCCCCTTGTCTCCTCCGAGTAAGCTCCACGGATCAATCTCTCGATGTCGGTGGCCAGCTCCCCAAGCTCCTCATTTGTACCCTGCCGTCTCTCTTGGAGAATCATCCTCAACTTGAATGCTTGGTTACGCTGACCGAACCTACTTGCCATGGCCTGGGTTACATGGGAGTAGCTTGTCCGCTCGTGTTCTGGTAAGTCTGCGAGAACAGTGAGAGCGGGGCCCCTGAGCATACTCGCTAGCTTTTCCCCTCTTCGCGCAACCGTCCATTCGTTTGCTGCCGCGGTCACCTCTAAATGTACCAAATACTCCTCCCAGGGAAGTTTACCATCATAAGGCATCAAGCTGCCCTCATGCGCCATGAGGCCAGAACGTGCAGGCTCAGGCTGTGTAGACAGTTGACAGACCTGCGGATGCGGTCCTTGAGGTGTGCCTTGAGTGGGCCCATTAGCGAGCTGTTGTTGGCTGATAGAAGTCAGCTGCTCATGGATTCCTGACAGTAGGGCTTCCAGCGTGGCGACTCGTTGGGTTAGCGTGGAACGCCTAGGTGGTGCCTCCGATGGTGACGGCGGACGCGGGGTACTGGTGGCATCGGATTCACTGCGTGCTGTCGCGCGGGTTCGTGGCATAGCTCACCTCCCCCGGAACGAGAAGTTCGGACGGGCCCCCAAATGTAATACTCCCGGAGTAATGACTGTAATAACCCCAACGTAATTATTCAACTTTCTCCAATTTTATTGCACAACGCAAACACAACCAGAACCATAACACAACAACCACATTTTCGGGAAAACACACCCACGTAACTACACAAACACCTGTAACTTTTAGTGGGTTTACCACAATACCATAAATGATTTGAGTTCAGACTGGTGTGAGCCAGGTTGGTTTCTATCCATCAATATAAACTTTCAGTATGAAAGGAGCAAACGTATATAATTAATAATAATTAAACTATTTTGGCAGGTACTTTGTGATAGGTACAGTTAGAATTTATTTTACAAAAAAGATTAATTTTCCTTATAACAACAAATATTAATTATTTTCTGACTTTATTAATTTTTGTTTTAGTGTCTGAAAAACCCTAACAAAGTGATATGGTGTTCCTAGGGCGGGCTCACGAAAGTAAAAATTCTGCTATCTACGTAATTAGTTTTAATATTTATGAAAACTCTAATGAACAGGAAACTGTATTATATAAGAGCGTGGTAACCCTAGACTTGTACCCCCCCCCTCCCGCTCAAAAGCTCTGATGTCCATTTTCGCCATTATATGGAGTTACCCCTCCTGTGCTCAACTGTTAAGCTTTTATTATGTTATCCAACGACGTTACTAGCTGAAGTATAGTAAATTAATACAAATTCCCAAGGAAATCTTCAGTGAATTATACATACTTGAGGAAATCTGGTACTGAGAATGTAATATTTATGAGACTTTTACGCACGTCCTCTTTCACACCCCTCTATGCCCGTTGAAATTTGGTACATAATGGGCAATTATCATGAATTCCGTTCGAATTTTCTCAAATTTTTATGATGTGAGATAGACGTTCATAGGACGGAATCGAAAAATATGCCTCCTTCATATTTTGAGGAAACTTTCAAACTTCGAGATTTCAAAAAGCGGTTGCGGAGCGGCGGTTTCCTGTGGCGTTGTACGGATATGGGTTCTGATTGGATGGCCTGGGGTAGCAGACGGGAGATGGCCAGTCGATGCTTATTGCCGTGTGAAGTAACCAAGCGGCTTCTTTGAATCGCCTTTTTCTTTTACGTGTTTTTCTTCATCCATAAAGCAACTTTTCCCTCAAATTTTCAACTTTTTCAAATGCGTAGAGGAAGATGATTATAAAATCAGTACAAAAAGTGTTCTTTTTGAATACATGTACTGCCCATTATTATTATTATTATTATGAGCAAGCTGCTGTAGGTTCTGTAGACCTCAGACTCGTCCTGGTTGGTGCACATGGGTCCACCACCAGAAGCCCTGGTACGAGCACGTGGGGGTGCGATATTTATCTTTGCTCCGTAGTCAACCAAAGTTTCTTCCGAATTCCCAGGAGCAGGGGCATTGCGTCCATAAGGCCACTTGGGCCACTGCCCCGGCACTCAGAAACACTAAGAGTGAGAAAAAAAACTCAACCATGTGTTCAGTTGGCATTTGAATTTCCCTCCGTAAACTGTTTGTTTTTCACAAAGCTCAACAGCGACTCGACAGAGTTCTCTGGCTATGGATATTCAATATGTTGTTAGGTCATGTTGGCTCCCTGTAGCTCCACAGACGGAACATGTTATCAGAATATAGCGACAGTAATCGATGTCGTGCAATCGAAATCGAAACATAGGCTCCTGAAACTGGCAGATTCTGGGACCTAGTGTCGCCATGGCAACCGAGAAAAGTGGCCCGTCCGTACAAGCTCAGCCCAGTAAAAATGTTGTTTGCCACTCCTACTTTGGGCCATTTCAACCAGAAAATCGTTCATTTCACAATCGATTCGATCCCCTCGATTCAATTTGTCATCTCGATACGGGATGCTTCTTCTTCTGACTTGTTTTTCTCTCAATCACATTCGCTTTCTCTGTCAGTTTTCAATTTTTTTGCGTCAAATTTTGCGTGTTTTGCTTTCAGTCCGATGACAGACTTGTATTTGTGGTACCTACGTGCGTTTTGTCCTGTTTGCTGTTTGTGGTTTGTGGATTGATCGGCGTCAACACACAGATAACTTCTAGCTTCTAGTCAATAGCTACTCCATTCAAGATTCAAGTAGGTACCAGCCGACGGGTCATTGTTTTGTTGTATTTTAGTTTACTATATTTTTGTAACACATGAATTCGGTGGCTAATTTGCAGCAGAAATTGCAGACGTTTTCGTATGACGATAGAGTGGTGATTAAAAGAGATAAGCTTTGCTGAATAACAACGCTATCAGTAAATAAGGGAATATCAGTAATATCAGTAAATAAGGGAAGGGTGTTGTTACCTTGGGGTATTTTGCAGGCAAGTCTGTTGGTTTGGTGGTCTGGTCTGGTGCCCCACCGTTTTCAGACCCCACGCACCCCTACTGCCCTGGAGCCATCACAGCCCAGGCTTATAGTAATATACCTACCACTTGTGCTGCACCGTTTGTTTCAACGGCCAGTCGACGTGGACTGAACCAAAATTGAACATTTATTTTTTTCCCTACTTTGCTCAACAGGAATAATGCATCTTGTTCGACTCAAATCCTTCAACCTGTGACAGAGTGTAACAGTGGGGGCCCGAGAGTCCCCCTCCTAGACCAGCGAGATTATCACCGGTTAAGAAGGGATATCGATTAGGCTTACGCTCACCGATCCCATCTCCACCGGAAGAAAAAATGTATCGAGAACAGCCACACTGTTACACTCCTCCCCACATGACACACTTCTGGGTAGCAGAAGTATGAGAGGGAAAAGGGGGAATGAAAACTGGTATGAAGTTCTGGTTCAGGAAACGACATCTGAACAACTTCAAGGTGACTAACCCCAATAATATTTTCACTCAATAATATTTTACTGGTGGAGAACAAAGCTCCTACATACGAGTATTGGTGGATAATGTTGTCAGAGGTTGCTGTCCAGTGAATTGTGCTCATCTGGGCAACCTCTAGGTGATCAACCTCCATCGTTGGGATGGACCAACTGTTGGGACTTGTAAATTGGGACATGGCATCAATCGCCTTCTAATGAGCTCAGTATATTTTAATTATACTGACACTCTGAAGGGAGGAAAGGGGGTGGGGAAGCCAATAGATGTATGTATTTGTCAAAGGGACAGGGTGTTAGTAAAGGAATCCTTCTGGGAAACCTTTGGGCTTATCCTTCTGGTAAGCCCACAAAAAGTGGATGGAGTATGGTGAAGTGCTCAGTGCATACTACCGAACCACTCTCTGCTACCATGTGACAAGAGTGTAACAGTGGTGGTGGACCCTCGAGACCAGCGAGATTATCACCGGTTAAGAAGGGATATCGATTAGGCTTCCCCAAACTGATCCCGTCTCCACCGGAAGAAAAAATGTATCGAGAACAGCCCACACTGTTACAAACCACCGTCGACTAAAAGTGTAAACCCCGCTTTACTGTCATCCACCTCGTTCGGGGAACCTCGCTGAATTAACCATTTTATTTCGAGCCTAAAATTCAATACCAAAGTGAAATGAAATGAATAATTCACGAATCGGTACTTGGAAGGACCTCTTAAATATCGCTAATCTATTTAACTTTGTGTGCCCCCTTTTTTCATGATAATTAAGTATTCTAACCTTTCTCTCGCCCTCCCGGCGTCAAGTATCTGTTTTATTATGCCGAAGCACATGAACAGAACGAAGAAAAAAAAACTTCCTCTCTCCCAATCAGCACTGACAGATATTTACATAAAATTGTTTAAGTATCCCTCGTCAATGGCTATAAAACCAAGGCGTCATAAAACTTACGTAATAACTAGTTGGATCACCCTTACGTTGCACAAGACATTATTGCCAAAACTGATAAAATTGAGACGGGTCGAGGATGTAATAACCTATTTCACCCGATTCACTCAGAATGAAACACAGTTGGACCGTTTTAACATGGATATGTTTTTGGGCTGGAGGAAAATCCGAAATTTCCGAAACCGAAAAGCGATACGCGGTACCGAGAAACAAAATTAGCTAGAAAGGTAGGGTACCAAAACAATGCGTTTGACCGTACGTGGATGAAATTCGAAATGGAGGCTCTGTAGTACAGGTGAGTAAGAATGACGAGGTGACGACCCTTCCTAATCAGCTGAGTGAGCTCTGAGGCTAATTTCACTCCTGTTTGACCTGCGGGGATGAAATTCGAAACTGAGCCTCTGCCGATTGATGAATAAGAATGACAAGGTGGGGGATTCTACCGAATCAATTGAAGGAGATACTTTAACACCAAAATTTCTCCGTTTAACGCAAAAAAATTAAACCGTTTTCGAGGAAAAATATTGAATTTGGATATGCGATATATCATATTTTCAATTCGAGCGTGCCAAAACATTTCCATGATTCTACGTTTTTCCGTGAAAGCGGAGAAAATGCGGTTTAATTTTTCACAATAATTTGGGTAATCAAGATTTGGATACAATACAAACCCATGTAGGCGCCCTTCGAGTTGGTTGAGTAAAGTAAACGCTGCAAAGTCCTTGTCACATGGGTTTATTATTCTATCGGACATACCTACAGCAATGTTGGCTGCGTTCATTTATTGTTTCTTTCATGTGCAATAATTGAAATAGATATTTGCGATAATTTCCACCAATTTTGGCTCCCAAAATCACAAATTCCGTTTTTTTCTTTTTTTTTCAAATCTTCTTTGATCATTTAATTGTCTTGATTCACCTGTTGGCACTTTTTATAGTGTTATTAAACAAGCTGATGGTGATTTCAGAAAATTTCCCAGGTTTTTGACTCATAAAAAAATGAAGCAGAACCTTCGTTTGGACCTCAATTTACCACTCTTTGGTCAAAATCGACTTCATATTCGGTCTTCTCGGCCCGAAAAACATGTAAAACGATACCTCAAAAGCTCATGTTACTAAAATACAAATAATACCTCTTTTTGTACCAATTTTTCACTGATAACACCCTCCAAATAGGACATCATGGACACGCGTTTTCCCACACTTAGCTATCACGCTAATAAAAACTGGTAATTAAATTTAGTTATGATTTAGTTACCTACGATTTGGTTTTATTTATGATTTAGTTATGAGTTAGTTATGATTTAGCTTTCCAATAATGTTTAAATACCTACCCACCCTCAGATAATTAGCGGTTTGATGATAATTCGAATAGGCTGCTAGCACAATTTTTCGGCATAACCAAGTGCTCTCCTGAAAGCTCGTCAGCGTCGAAGATGATAACATAGGCAATAACCCGCACGACCGTTGGGTCTTGAAGGGGAGATATAACTAGTGCGCTGTGAATCAGAAAGCAGATTACATTGGTTAAGTACATCGCGAGCCCTTCATCCTATCATAACTCCTAGAAGTTCATACTAAATCAACCAATCGTACCTGAAACTATATGGATACATAGTAATATAGTTTGATGTAAGGCTTAATAATTATTATTGCTGTTGAATCCCACTCCTCATCACTGTTATCGTGCTTTCGCTGCAGTTTATTGTTCTCTGCTGTTTGGTTTGCCTGCCTGTTATGATGATACTCGCAAACTCCCTTTGTGATTTCTCAATAATTACCCAACTAACTGTTTCTAATTACCGTAACCAGTCGTGGTATTATGTAAAATACCAGGGTGGAGTATCAGGAAGCCCTATATATATATATATATATATATATATATATATATATATATATATATATATATATATAATGTATTGGCAGAAATAAATTAGAATTAAATTAAGTACCACTTATGAGGGGGATGACCCCTGATAAGTCCAACTAAAAATGAGTAAAACTTCACGTCAGACGAAGCAGAACGCCGAAGCAAGGTGTTCCAAACATCGTAAATTATTCGAGAAATCGGTTTTAGAAGTGTTTTCGTCGGAAAATCGTTCTTTTACACAAACACTTGAATTTATCATCTATTTACTGATGCTTTTCTATTTTTGACCCCTCTTTTGAAAACTAAGTTAAATTTCATGTTATATTCGACCATCAGTATTCCCTAGAGCTCACAAAAAATAGAGCTTTAAGGAGCTTCTACTTACACAAAACAAGAAAATAACAATTCTGCAAAACTTTGGAAAAAATCAGCAGGTGTACTGAAAATACCTGTAGCACTTCGGAAATCTCGTCAAAACTTCTCCCAAATCCATAAGCCATGCTCAAATTTACTTCTACAATGACATTTTAAAGGGAGAAAACAGAGTGTGAATCTAAAAAAAAACGTGGCATTTTCGCCAAAAATCAAGAGTTTTTGCATGTAACAACACTCCCCCAAAACCTGATCTCTAGGAAATGCTGATGGTCGAATATAACGTGGAATTGTAATTTAATTTAACGTGAAATTATGACTCCTCAAAAATGGGATTAGAAATAGAAAAACATGAGTAAATAGAGGAGAAAATCAAGTGTATGAGTGTAATAACGATTTTCTTTTCTGAAGTGGAAAAAAAGGAAAAGAAAAGATTTCTCCTCTAATTTACGATTAGGCATTCTTCTCCGTTTGATGAGGTGAAATTTCACTCATTTTTTTTTCAGGACTTATCAGGAACCAACCTGTTTTTATTATTGAGTTGCACCTGGGCTGGATTTCATATGCAGCCTAAATTTGCATACGATAGATAGCCTGCTTAGGCTAGGTAGGCTATTTAGGCTAGGTACGCTAAATTTGCATAGACCTAAGGGTGTGACCGTATTCAAGAGGGTTCTGTGTTTCCGCATAATAACAGCGAATGGGTTGAAATCGATTTGTGGAGGAGAATATAATCATTTAAATATTAGTAGTATCTGTAGCAGGACTCGTAGTTTACCGTGTACCTACGTCTGTCGTCCTAACTGTAAGGAGTTTGTGTAATCTACAGGGAAGAATCACGAATAATTTCTTGTTGACAGATGCCCAGTGCGAGAGGGTTGACGCCGACACGCTGAGACCTAAATTCAGACACCTTCGTGTGAGGAGCGAAGGCACCAAACTGGGCAACAGCGTCCATTTCCACTGTCCGACGGGTTTCAGGCTCAACGGGACGGCCAATCTCACGTGTAGAGCAAATGGTGAGTCTCTTTCAATCACTACGAACCACTTCCTTTTGGTGTATTATTTTCAACAGGTCACAATCCTTTAGAATCATACACGAAAAAAAAATTAGGTTAAAAAAAAAAAAAAACGGTTTCCTTTTCCAAGGTACGTAGAATCCGAAAATGGAATTGAAAATGGAATTGATTGATTGCGGCTGTCCGCCGCACTTATATCTTTTTTTTTTTTTTAATTCTAGTTCTAGGGAACTAGTTGGTCCGCTAAGCTCGGCTGTAGTATTGCACGTCCAGCCGTTCGTTTAGAGTAAGGCCCTCAAGAATGCACTAAAAAAAAACGTCGTCAACATGAGTGTGAATGAAACGGTATACATCCAGCCCTGAAATCATTGCTAGGGAACAGCCGATTATAATCACGCATGGCTGTATGAAATCGCGTTGATTGTTTAGCGATATTATTTCATTTGAAGAATGATGGCTCTTCTGGATTTTGATTATTTGAAACTATTATTTGAAACTACCGTAACTTGAACGAATAAATAAAATATAATATCATAAAATAATTCATGATAAAATTCTTGAATCCGTAATTTATGAAACCGTAATTGCCCGACCGGCTCCAGTACTCGATTTACGGCTTTTCTGGGGGATGCACGAGGGTTGGTATTGACCCGAGACAACAGCGTTAACGCAGACGGGGCATCTATACAGGTAAATAATAAACCGCTGTGTAACAATTTGCTGCATTTAATTTCTAATGATTTATAATGATTATTACCAACGGAATGAATCTTATATTATGTTGGTGTACGCTAAAATAAATCATTTAGGTAACTTTGATTATTATAATTTAGGATACATCTTTAAGGAGCAAACGAGGAATGAAATTTAAATGAAAAATACTGACAATGTTTATTTTATACCGATAAGTCCTACTTACGTATCTACCTTTCATTTCTGCTGTGGAATTATTAGTAGAAAGTTGAGAAATTAGAAAAGAAGAATGGATAATTACGAGTATGTATGTATAGCTTGTTCCTGATAACTGGTGGAATAGGTGGTAGTTTCATTTGGCCAAAATAAATCAAGACGCTCAGAAAATGGGAAAGACGGATAAACAAATTGTAGTGAAATAGCTGAATCAAGAGTTTGAACGCTAGAACAACACGTTTTCCCTTAATTTGGACGTATAACCAAACTGTAGTGAAATAGCTGACTCAAGAGTTTGAACGCTAGAACAACACGTTTTCCCTTAATTTGGACGTATAACCAAACTTTAGTGAAATAGCTGAATCATGAGTTTGAACGCTAGAACAACACGTTTTCCCTTAATTTGGACGTATAACCAAACTTTAGTGAAATAGCTGAATCATGAGTTTGAACGCTAGAACAACACGTTTTCCCTTAATTTGGCCGTATAACCAAACTGTAGTGAAATAGCTGAATCAAGAGTTTGAACGCTAGAAAAACAGGTTTTCCCTTAATTTGGACGTATAACCAAACTTTAGTGAAATAGCTGAATCAAGAGTTTGAACGCTAGAAAAACAGGTTTTCCCTTAATTTGGACGTATAACCAAACTGTAGAGAAATAGCTGACTCAAGAGTTTGAACGCTAGAACAACACGTGTCCTTAATTTGGACGTATAACCAAACTGTAGTGAAATAGCTGAATCATGAGTTTGAACGCTAGAACAACACGTTTTCCCTTAATTTGGACGTATAACCAAACTTTAGTGAAATAGCTGAATCATGAGTTTGAACGCTAGAACAACACGTTTTCCCTTAATTTGGACGTATAACCAAACTTTAGTGAAATAGCTGAATCAAGAGTTTGAACGCTAGAACAACACGTGTCCTTAATTTGGACGTATAACCAAACTTTAGTGAAATAGCTGAATCATGAGTTTGAACGCTAGAACAACACGTGTCCTTAATTTGGACGTATAACCAAACTGTAGAGAAATAGCTGACTCAAGAGTTTGAACGCTAGAACAACACGTGTCCTTAATTTGGACGTATAACCAAACTGTAGTGAAATAGCTGAATCATGAGTTTGAACGCTAGAACAACACGTTTTCCCTTAATTTGGACGTATAACCAAACTTTAGTGAAATAGCTGAATCATGAGTTTGAACGCTAGAACAACACGTTTTCCCTTAATTTGGACGTATAACCAAACTTTAGTGAAATAGCTGAATCAAGAGTTTGAACGCTAGAACAACACGTGTCCTTAATTTGGACGTATAACCAAACTTTAGTGAAATAGCTGAATCAAGAGTTTGAACGCTAGAAAAACACGTTTTCCCTTAATTTGGACGTATAACCAAACTTTAGTGAAATAGCTGAATCAAGAGTTTGAACGCTAGAAAAACACGTTTTCCCTTAATTTGGACGTATAACCAAACTGTAGTGAAATAGCTGAATCATGAGTTTGAACGCTAGAACAACACGTTTTCCCTTCATTTGGACGTATAACCAAACTGTAGTGAAATAGCTGAATCATGAGTTTGAACGCTAGAACAACACGTTTTCCCTTAAGTTGGACTGACTTAAACTGAATTTCATCTTCATTCGTTCAGCACGAGCACGGGAAGGAACAATTCCATCCAAAGGCACAAACCATCGGGAATGGGACAAGGTGAAGCCCAAGGTACGGAAGCAATATCCCTTAATCAACCACCTTACGATTGCATGGGACTAACCCCCCCTCATCACCCATCTTCACCCAAACTAACAGCACAGCCAATTAGCCTTTCTCCGGTAATATCTAGGAACAGACCCAACTCCCGGGCTCCAGCTCCCGTCGATAAAGTTATAAAGTTGGGTTTTGAAGCGGATTAAATGAGTTCTTGGTCTTTCGCAACGGAAATTGGAAGTAGCCTGAGTGAATGAATTGGAATCATGCAAAAACTCATCTTCGTCTCGAAGTTCGTTAAATGGTTTCTATTTAGCAGCGGATTTCCGGACGGAGATTCAACGCTCCGTCTTGAAATAGCTGTTTTTTTTTCTGATTCGACGGGAAATCATGAGTACGAAGAACGCCGCAACGCGCCACAATAAATCCAGTCAAGCAGCATGGCACGAGCGAATTTTTGAAGTACATCTTACACCTTTTCAATCTACGTATTATCAAACATTTTCGGCAAATTTGAGTTAAACGCCACAACTCCAAAATTGCCGAAAATGGGATTTTCACGTTATCCCCCTAATTCCATCCCCACCTTTCTGATGGTCGAATTTGGAAAATCGACCCGGAAGAGGTTGAAATTCAAGGGAAGATGCTCAATTTGGAGGAAAAAAAGCCAAATTAAATGCAGCGTTTTAACATTTTATATGCTTTTGCGATGGGTAATTGAAAAAACGCTTGCGTACAAATCCGCAACACAGTGAGACATTTTCATGTTGTAAAGCTTTATCTTGACAGTAGGTAGGTAAATAAGAATCATTCTCGCTTGTTCTTTCTTCATAGTCAGAAAAGAAATTGTAACGCTGTGTGGTGTGATTTCTTCATTTTGCGCTCTTTCGCACAACTTAGGCTGTTTTTTACGCACACGACATTCTCGTTGTCTTTCGGCTTGCAATTTCCTTTTACTCTCGGATGACGATCGCGTTTGTAGGAATCGCTTATTGGTTTATTATTGTCAATAATGAACCTTTGTTTTTCTTTGTCGGTGGTGTCTGGAGAGAATTGAAGTATCGATAATGAACTGACGAAACTCTTCCGAATTCATCGTACACTACGTAATCGCAATTTACAAAGGAACCTGTTCACACGCAAAACGGGTAATCGCAATTAACAAAGGAACTTCTTCTTAATCTTGACTCAGGACTTGAAAAGAAAAAAACGCTGCAAATCCCTGCACAACGGTTTATTATTTTGTATAGAATACCCTTCTGTTACAGATCGCAGCTCTATGTATAGATAACCCGTCTATATAATATGATATACATGTACTATTCTATACATATTATGTAGATCGCAGACCCTCCGTAGGTTAGTACCTAACCCCGTACTCGTTACTAGGTACCTACCTAAATCACGGGTTAAATGTTGCTAAAATAGTTCTGCCGATGACAAACAGTACCTAACAAAAAGAAACACACATAATGAAGTTCTGAAAAGAAATTGTTGATGAGGAGTGAAAAAAGTTGCAAAAGTACCTACCAACAAACTCCAGCCCCTTCTACGTAGATGGTATAATGAACCGTTGTGTAATAATTTACCGTTGAGTAATGATTTACCGTAGTAATAATTTACCCATCAATAATACTTCAACGTTTGTTCAAGTTTCACTACCTACCAACAAACTCCAAAAGAGCCATCATTTTTCAAATTGAATAATATCACAGAACAACCAACTCGACTTCATACTCCGCCAATATAATCAGGTGATCCCTATAATGATTTCATCTCCGCCAAATTTCCTATTGTGGGCGCGTCTCTGGTTACGAGATTTGGTTTGAATTGTATACAATTTATTTCATTCACACTGGAGTCGAAAATGCCTGTCGGTGCAAACTTCGGGGCCTTACTGTGAACGAACGGCTGGACGTTCGATGCTCCGGATGGTCTTAAAAAACTCGCAAGTTCAAGAACTATTTAAAACCGTAAAAATATTCACGTAAAAAAATGGTATAGGCGTTTTGAAAATTTCAACCCCTATTTTGAACCCCTTAGAGATGACTCACAGTAACGTCGAGCTTCGAGGACCAACTAGACCCCGAACGGAACCTATAACCCGAATTTCATCAATTTTCTTTCATGGTAACTAAGAAAAGTGGCCCGTACGGCGTACGGCGGACAGACAGAAATATTTTTATTGCAGTTTTGGATTCTACATACCTTGAAACGTAAACCATCAAATTTTGAGGGGGGGTAAGAATTTTTTTTTTCATGCTCGATTCCAATGGTTCATTATTGAAAATAATAAACCAATACAAGAATACAACAATTTAGGGATAATTTACGGAATCATTTACGTGTTGCAAGGGTACCAAGATCTGGGTTACACAGTGGTGCAAGGTTACCACATTCGATACAAGTAAACAATGACTTTCTTCATTACCTATGTTGCTGACTACCTTGTTTACCCACCTTTTTTTCATCTTGCTCAGCTCAGCTACCGCGCAAGGTACGGGGGTGCGGTTAGCAAGAAAATATTCAATAAAATCACACGATTCCAGCGAGTGGTGAACGATTTTTGTACGATGAAAAATGGCAAACATGAAGTTCCGTAGAAACGATTCGGTTGTAAGCGAAAATGATCAGAAATGGTGCATAACGCGTTTTCCTGTCGCTTTTTGGTAACGCTTTTCGAGTTTGTATGCCGAAGTAAAGACATGCGCAAATGTCAAAACTCAATATTCTTGACCTTATTGGTGAGAAAAATGAATAGGTACGTGTGGCTTACGAACTTCCGAATAATACCTAATTATGTTGAATATGTGTGGTTTATTCAACTTCCGCCTCAAGTCGCAATCTTACACCATGCTTTGTGAATTAGGGTCGTTTGAACCGAATCTCTTCGACTTTTTACGATTCTTTGTGGTCACTTGACTTTGTCGAAATTCGAGATTTTTCATAACGTAGCCCGTTATAGTAAATCAAGTCCTTTCCCGGACTGCTTGGTCCACACGGTGTAATAGCTCTATGAACTAGAGCTACGCTATGCAAAGAAACTGCAGAATCGTGGGACTGGACAAGTTTTTCTTACTCCTCGTGGTCGTCTGGGCTGCTAACCCCTTCGACGCCGCCAACGTATCAAATTCACTATTTTATTAAATTTATCGATTTTGTAAATTTGCCCTCAACCCTCCTACGAACAACCAATTTGCACGGAGGACTGCCACCTGCTGGTGCCTTCATCCCTGCCCGGAGAGGAACTGGACGGAAGATCACATTCCCTGGAACATAATGCAGCCTCTTTTCGCGCTCTCAAAATTCAGTCGACGTCCCAACCTCTGTTAGACTCGGTGAGACGCCTTCTCGCCTTAGTGAAAATGTTTAAAAATGTAGAATTTTGAACACTCTCTTATAGATTATTTTGCCCCTTTCAGCGTCTGCTTGCACTCTTCTATGTCAATTCAAATTCCATTTTTGAGGCCAATGATCAAAGAAACTAGTTTTAATGAATTGCGTACCTACTAGGAATAAATATTGTTTATTGTGCCAGCGAATTGGTCTCGGATTCCCCTTAAGATTCAGATTTAAGATTTTAATTGTTCATTTATTATTAAATTTAACAATAAATCTTACATAAACAAACAGGTAAATGATCCAACAATAAGTAACAATAACTTTCCCTGTGGCCTGTGACGTCGAGGTTTTGGTGAGTTGTCATACATTTGGTGAGTCGTCATACATAGAAAACACGCAAAATAAAGTAGAAATAACAGTAAATAATACTACGAGTATTTAGGTACTACAGAACGTTGACGAAACCTAAGTGCTAAATTATCATAATTACCTACTGTTCGCACTGAGACATACTAAGTATTAGGTAACTAGGTATGTGCTCAGGGACTGTAATGCACTAAAAGTATAAGAACCACTCGCTACATTTTTCTAGATTTTGGCTGCCAAGCTTCATTAACCGAGTGAGCACCGTGGATTTGTATTTCCTCCTAAAGAAACCTCCCGGGTGCTTCATATTAGGATCCACTCTTTCATGTACCATGTGCGATATTTTACATACAAAAGGCTTTGTGTGGTCAACTGAATACGAGGCCTCGGGGCTAATACAATATGCCGCATAAAACGAATCTCGTTTGGTAATTAATTTCAAGCGCACTCCTCACCCTGGTTAGATTCTTGTGATAAAAAAGTGCTATTTTGTTTTATAAACAGCTGGCGGATCGTGAAAACCTTTGCCACATCGTACATTTCATTTGACGGAGTCAACCCAGGCAATGAGTGAATGATTTTTTTTAAATTTTTTTTGCAGGAGCGCAATTTTATTTGAATGGTTTACGTAAGTCCTACTACGATGCCAATCTGAAGGACAGATTGAACCAAGCTTGGCACATCTGTTTTAATACTTCTCGAGGAAGTATATTCCGAATTTTGTAGAATATATAGACGAATTTCTCAAGCTTATTGTGCACATATTCAATATTTGGGCGCCTATTTAGATCTTGGTACTTCTGCTCCTATTAGGCGAGTGTGTCCTCAAGACCTTGATATGATTCAAGACCTTGACAATTCATCGTTCATTGACAATAACAAATCTACGCGCCTAACCCTCTTAGTAGCAATTTTGTCATCGAGACCCTTGAGTGTGCCATCAAGCAATTTAGTGTGTCATCAAGAATTTTTGTGTGTCATAAAGCAATTTTACGTGTCATCAAGCTATATTGTGTGTCATCAAGCAATTTTGTCATCAAGACCTTGAGTGTGTCATCAAGAACTTGATATTATTCCTCAAGACCTTGAAATTTCATCGTTCATATATCATAACAAATCTACGCGCCTAACAGACTAAGCAGCAATTTTGTACGCTCTCGAAAAACATACATTCACATCTGGTCCGTAGACGGTTACAAAATGCGTTAAGATGGATTTGCATCAAAGAAAAATGTTATAACATATTGTACTTGAGTACTAAAATTACGATTCATTGCAGAAACGAAGCTACGTATCTTTTCCTAAAATTCGCTGAAAATCGACAAAATGGCACACAAAATGGGACCAAATTTCCAGAAAGACGTCGTCTTTTAGGTCTATCGACAGCTGCTCTCAACGACTTGCTTCAAGCGAATGTCGACATCAACGGAATGATGTTTAACCCTCTCAACACCCACGGCCTCCTGTTATCTTCCTTTATCGGCCCGATATTAGTTCCCTCACCATGTCCCGCGCTAACTAATCGATCCAACTTCCGGCAGCGATCACCCGAGTAATTTTCCAGTGTCTTGCCTGCGGTGGGGGGGTTGTACTTGGTAATAACTAACTGTATCAGGAGCACTTAGCGAACTACCAAGGCTCAACTCCCCGAGCCGCTCCTCGCCATCGCTCATCCTAATTCCCGCGAATCCAACAAAGTGATGCAGAAGATGACGGCGTTGTTCCCACAACTTGCTCAACGTTAGTGAGGGTCTCGCTTGGGTCGGATTTATAAAAATCGCGCCCAGTGAAAATCTGTGTAAATCGCGACGAGTCTAGAAATCGTCCGAGTGACTAACTGGCCCATGAGTCACAGCGTGCTCACGAGGTAAGCCGTGACGAGCTACAGTATTAATTACAGTACTAATTATAGCATACCGATGGTTCGCGTTTTGTACTGTACGGGGAGCATCCGTCGTGCTGGTACAAATTTGTCAAAACCTCTTCAATGGGAAATTTTCGTCAACAATTTTTCTTGGAAAAATATATTCAGAGCTCTTGGAAAAAATGGTACTAGTTTGAAGCCTGTTTTCAAAAATAAGCTACTTTTTTTTTAACGGAAGTAACTGAAATTGAAACTTTGGCAGGAAATGACGTGTCAGGTCTACTGATCTGATTGGCTATTGATCCCAAAGAGGAGGAGCGAAGATACGGAGGCGAAGGTTCTCAATGCTGCTCACAACCCAGCATTAGAAATGCAGAACCTTCTTGACAACCTTCAACAACCTTTGCTGTACTTGTCATGAACTTACCCTCGGTTTGATTTTGAGGACGTATTTTTGGTTTATTATTTTCAATATTGGAATCGAGCATGAAAAAAACAAATTTTTAATCCCCCCCCCCCCCCCACACCAATCAAAATTTGATGGTTTATGTTTCAAGGTATCCGTAGAATCCGAAAATTCACTAAAAAATTTCTGTGGCACTTTCCTTAGTTACCAAGCAATCAAAATTAATGAAATATGGTTTGTAGGTCCCGTCTGGGGTCTAGTTGGTCCTCGAAGCTCGGCGTTACTGTCAGTCATCTCTAAGGGTTGAAAATTAGGGGCTGAAATTTTCTGAACGCCGTTGCTCAAAAACTTTCAGTAGAAGGGTATGATTTTTTTTACGTTTTTAAGTTGATCTTGAACTAAAGAATTGTTTGAGACCACCCGGAGTATTGTACGACCAGCCGTTCGTTTGCACCGAAAATCTTCGTCAACATGATCGTGAATAAACGGTATAAATCCGGCCCGGATATCATCGCTAGGGAGCACCTGATTATAATCACGGATTATAATCAAGGATTTTTACCAGACAGAAGTCGTTTCGACAAAAGAATTTTCGCTCGCAAGTTGTTTCGACAAATTTAAAAAAAAAACAGAAAATTACAATGAAATAGGAAGAGATCACTCACCTAAAATTCTTGGCAGTAGGAACATGCCTTGATTGCAGAGGAGGACTGCAATAGGAACACGCTGCGTTGATTGCAGCGGAATGACTTGTCCCTGTCTTTAGTCGTTCGCATTTCGTTTAACTTAAAATTATTCACAATTTTTGCAACATTTTCCCCTTTCACTAGAATATTTATTGTCAATTTGAAGATCCATCACGTACCGAACAACGCACTGAACAAAAAAGAGGAGACACAACACTGGATGATACGCGGAGGCGAAGGAAAGGAAACTGACAACCGATACCTACATAATGAACTCGAGTTCAGCTAGTTAAATCACCTTTGTCCGGAAGGTTTAAACAACTGATAGTCTACCGAACATGTAGGTAAACAAAAACACTTTCATCACCCACTGTTAACGTAGGTTTGTCGAAACAATGCGATCAGTTAGAGGAATCTCTTGTCGAAACGATAGCTACCAAAATTATCGTTTCAACTAAGCTTTTTTTTTTGGGTATATATTTGAAAATTCAAAACCAAAACAAAAAAATATTAAGTACGCATAATACGCCTAGGCATATTAGCCGTTTGGTGGAGGGAGGCCACTACAAGTACAGAACGCTGCAAATCCCTGCACAACGGTTTATTATTTTGTATAGAATACCCTTCTGTTACAGATCACAGCTCTATGTATAGATAACCCGTCTATATAATATAATATGTACTATTCTATGCATATTTATGTAGATCGCAGACCCTCCGTAGGTTAGTACCTAACCCCGTACTCGTTACTAGGTACCTACCTAAATCACGAGTTAAATGTTGCTAAAATAATTCTGCCGATGACAAACAGTACCTAACAAAAAGAAACACACATAATGAAGTTCTGAAAAGAAATTGTTGATGAGGAGTGAAAAAAAGTTGCAAAAGTACCTACCAACAAACTCCAGCCCCTTCTACGTAGATGGTATAATGAACCGTTGTGTAATAATTTACCGTTGAGTAATGATTTACCGTAGTAATACCTAATTTACCCATCAATAATACTTCAACGTTTGTTCAAGTTTCACTACCTACCAACAAACTCCAAAAGTGCCATCATTTTTCAAATTAAATAATATCACAGAACAACCAACTCGACTTCATACTCCGCCAATATAATCAGGTGATCCCTACCAATGATTGGCCGTATTCACAAATTCCTATTGTGGGCGCGTCTCTGGTTACGAGATTTGGTTTGAATTGTATACAATTTCATTCACACTGGAGTCGAAAATGCCTGTCGGTGCAAACTTCGGGGCCTTACTGTGAACGAACGGCTGGACGTACGATGCTCCGGATGGTCTTAAAAAACTCGCAAGTTCAAGAACTATTTAAAACCGTAAAAATATTTACGTAAAAAAATGGTATAGGCGTTTTGAAAATTTCAACCCCTATTTTGAACCCCTTAGAGATGACTCACAGTAACGTCGAGCTTCGAGGACCAACTAGACGCCGAACGGAACCTATAACCCGAATTTCATCAATTTTTTTTCATGGTAACTAAGAAAATTGGCCCGTACGGCGTACGGCGGACAGACAGAAATATTTTTATTGCAGTTTTGGATTCTACATACCTTGAAACGTAAACCATCAAATTTTGAGGGGGGGTAAGAATTTTTTTTTTCATGCTCGATTCCAATGGTTCATTATTGAAAATAATAAACCAAAAAACAAAAAAATTAATCAGATTATCCAGTTTATCAAATTATTATCAAATTATCACATTATCAGTTCAGGTTGTTACCATAAGTCCTTCCAGTTCAGTTCAATTTTTCCTTTTTTTATTTTTTATTTTTTTATTTTTAATCCCTAAGTTTTCCCGTTCTTCATTACCAAGTTCCACACTTCACACCACACCCATCGCTGCCTACCCAAAGTTAAATTCAGCCACCAACATCCTCCTGTACCACGAAGTTGCTCTGTCTGTAAAAGCGGGTCAGGTCAGTGCAGTGGTCCCCATTTAGCAGCTCTCTGACCTCTCGCGTGGTAAGTTGTGGCTTTCCCAAGAAGCGGCTCTTCATACTGCGGAGTATGGCACACCTGCCCAAAAAGTGCTCCGTGGTCTCGGGCACCCAAAGACTGCACACTGAGCACAGCTGCACAACGTTCCGGTCCCATGGTTTGCTGTTCAGCGGCAGTCCCCTCGCAGCCTCATGATTATTTTCATGTCGTTAGAACTGAGTTCCGAATTGATATATCTGGCGTCTCTGTCCAACCGCTTGTAGAGCAAGTGGAACTGTGCTTGATTCGAGTTCTCCATCACGCTTTGCCGTATGTCAAGCTTGACCTTCTCAACAATTCTAGTGGTCATGTTACTCCAGGAGGCCGCAGTACTTGGGTCAAAGGGGACTTCATGCTTTTCAGCTAATTTCCACCAATTCTCTCCCAAACAGAGCTCAGCTGTCACTCGCGTCCACCTGCTGTCAGGCGCAGCCAAAGCTGCGGCAATGTACCGGGCATTCAGTGCCAATGTGTGCGGCAAAATATGCTCGACTCCAGTCCCGAGGAATAGGACATAATTTGGTGTGTTCTTGGGAAGACAGAAAAGTTTTTTAAGGAAAAACCTCTGAATTTTTCTAGTTCGTCGAAAACCGAACAGCCCCACACCTCGACTAAGCATTATTATGTCGAACAACTTGCCACAAGACATGAAACTCCTTCTTATCAAGACACTAACTGTACCCCTAATAACGTATACTAACTATAACTACTCCCTTTATGTTCTCTACATGGATGCCTGCTCTCTCCGCAAACTTGAGGTTATTATGTACCTGCTCTTGGTACATCCTGGGTTTAAAACCACGAATTCACATTCCTGCCAATGAAAAAAAATAGGATCTTGGGGAATAGCCTTGTCTATTATTTGCAGAGTAGATGCCTACCCTTCATCTACAAGCTTATCAGCTTGTTGGTTTCTTTCCCCTTAGTAAATCCTGTCGTTCCCTACATATCGAACGCCAATCCAGCAGTAAAGCATTCCACGATTCGTTCAAGCTCGCTGGTGCAAGACTATGAAACTGGTTACCTCCTCGCTTGCGCATGCGGCCCTCTATTGGTTCCCTCATTGAGCTCTTTAACAGGCAATACTGATCCATCCCTCTACCCTTCTATCTCCTTCAATCTCACCCCAAATTTATTCTTTCTCCCCTGCTGTTCTGTTCTTTATTCTCTCTTATCTTTGATATGTATTTATTGATGTAAAATGTCGCCGCTTTTATATCTACCGCCATTTGGTCTTGTTCAACACTAGGAGGGACCTTTGGTTCTATGTTGTACCCAGGATTTGTAACTAAATAAATTAAATAAAAAGAAATGATTTTAGTGAGACCATCTGGAACATTCGCGTGATTCCATCTTCAGTAATTGAAGGCCATTATTGCTTTCTTTATTATTTTCTTTGTCTCTTTTCTATTTTACAATCACTGTACATATGGCCCAAGATGGATACTTGGAAGGAAGAAGTACATGAGATCACTGTTGTCCTGAAAGAAGAACGGGTTACCTTCTTACCCATTACGAGTGCCTGTTACATCAAAAAACCGTCTGCCGATAGTTGAGTTCAGATCTCAAGGTTACCTACCAAAATTCTACTACACTACGGGTACTTAGTGATTTTCAGTAGAACGCGTAACAGTATGGCATCCCTCCACTAGAAGCAAAACTGTAGTAAACCTTTTCGAATCAAAGCAAGGCTTTATTCATCTTAATTGATGATAGATACAAAGAATCACTGAATGGAAATATTAGGAATGAAATTTACACGTCATACAAATTGAACTCAAAACATATGATTCGTAGTGGAGTTGAATCACAGCACATTCTTCCACCCTCTAAGGATTAAGCTCGTAGTCCTTGAAACGTAAGGGCAATCGTCGCTCTCTTGAGGATCGTCGTAGTTGATGGGATGATTCAGTATTTGCTGTTGGAGCAGCTTCTTTGGGGGGAGTTGAGGTTTGTTCTGGTGATCGGAGAGGTTGGCAAGGAGGAGGTTGATCAATGTCGTGGTCCGCTTCTTGGGCGTCAGGAATTTCATTGGTGATAGGTAATTCACAAGAATCCGATGAATCCTCCCCACAAGGTGCTAGGTGTTTCAGGGAAACGGTCACCTCCCTGCCGTCGTCCAGCTGTACCCTGGCATATTGCGGATTGACGTCCACGAGTTTCACTTCCTCTACGAGAGGTTCGTATTTGTTTGAGCGCACTTGCTTCTTCATCAATACTTTAGATGATGGGATGAGCCAAGAGGGTAGAGAGTTGCCATTGGTCGATCTACGGTTGTGTCTAAACATCCTCTCATGTGGCGTTTCGTTAGTTGCAGTGCACAGCAAAGACCTTATAGAATGGAGAGAATCTGGGAGTACTGATTCCCAATCCGAAACATCGCGATTTTGTTGTTTGAGTGCGAGGGAAACAGTTCTCCAAATCGTTCCATTCTCTCGCTCGATCTGCCCGTTACCTGTAGGATTGTATGGTGAAGACATCGATGTTGCTACCCCGCGACTGTGGAGAAAGTCCTGGAGTTCTCGGGAGGTAAAAGAAGTCCCTCTATCAGTGTGTATGTATGCAGGAGTTCCAAAAATCGAGAATAAGTCGACGAGGCAATCGATCACGGTAGAAGAATTAGTGTTGGGACAAGGATAGGCAAATGGAAATCTGGAAAACTCATCGATCAGGGTGAGCAGGTATTTATTTCTGGATCTAGATGGGAGAGGGCCTTTGAAATCCATACTGATTCTTTCAAAAGGATGAGTTGCCTTGATCAGATGGGAATCGTTCACTCTGAGAAATTTTGGTTTTATTACATTGCATGTAGGGCAGGAAGCTGTCATTTTACGAATTTCGTCTACTGAATACGGTAAATTGTGAGTCCGAATCCAGTGCACCATCCGGGTCACACCAGGATGGCATAAGTCACAATGAATTGAGTATAGTTTGTTGGGCTGAATTGAATTGCATACCCTCGAGAGCGCATCAGCAACTTGATTTTGTCTTCCCGGCCTGTAGATTATGTCGAAATTGTAACAAGACATCTCGAGGCGCCATCTCTGAATTTTCTCATTTTTTATTTTATTCTGATGATGCATATCAAACATGAACGAAACGGAGCGCTGGTCAGTTAAAATTTTGAAATAACGTCCCAAAAGGAAATGTCTCCATTTCTTCAATGAGCTCACCACTGCGTACGCTTCTTTTTCTATAGCCGAGTGATTCCGCTCGCTATCAGTCAGTTTTTGTGAAAAGAAAGCCACAGGTCGACCAGATTGGGAAAGTACAGCTGAAATTGAGAAGTCTGAAGCGTCCGTTTCGACAACAAACGGCTCCCGATCATCGATAGTATTCACCATTGACTTTGATATCTCGTGTTTGAGAGACTCAAATTCTGATACAACCTCAGGTGTTAGGGGGAAGGATTTACTGTTTAATAATTTCCGAACCTTGTCTGAATAATTCGGGACCCACCTAGAGTAATGAGCAAACATGCCGATTGTTCTCTGAAGTTCTTTCGCTGAGTTGGGGGGAGGTAGGCTGAGGAGTGGTTTGAGACGATCAGGATCAGGAGAAATTGTTTTATTTTCTATTTTATAGCCGAGAAGTTTGATTGATGTTTGAGCATATTTACTTTTATCTTGATTAATAGTAAACCCGTATTTCTGTATTGCATCCATGAGACGTTTGAGATTTTTGTCATGCTCATCCTTGTCTTCCCCGCATACCGTGACGTCATCCAAATACGCGTAAGTTTTCTCAAGCTTCTCTTTTAAAATAACGTCGTCTATAACACGCTGGAAACAGGGGACCCCATCTGTCAGGCCGAATGCTAAACGCCTAAATTGATAGAGCCGACCACATGCCTCAAACGCTGTATAAGGCCTGTCGTTCTCCCTCAGGGGCACCTGATGGTAGGCACTTTTAAAATCTATAGTGCTGAACCATGAGTTTTGAGACACTTTAGCGACTGTTTGCACAATATCGGGTAGAGGATAGGCATCGAGAAGAGTGTATCGGTTGATCGTTTGGGAGTAATCGATCACCATACGTTTTTTACGATTTTCGTTGCTAACTACAAAAGCTTGAGCTCTCCAGGGGGATCTGCTCTCCTCTATGATACCATCTGCAAGTAGTTTCTCAACTTCGCTTTTCATAAATTGATAATTTTCAGCCGAATGTTTTCGAGATTTTGCTATAATTGGCTTGACTTCACCAGTAAGGAATTCGAAGAGGGGTGGAGGCTCAATCTTTGCAGGTGCTAAATAGCAGACTGTCAGTGGCGACTTCGATCCACCGAATGAAAATTTTAGTTCTGAATGAAGTTTAAGTAGGTCATGACCTATAATGACATCGGAGCATAAATCAGGGAGTATATTAAGCTTGGCGTTAGCGTAACTATGTCCGAGGAGTTTTAAGTTGGCCAGACAGTAGCTGGAAATAATGGTATTAAGGGAAGTGGATGCCATAGAAACTGATCCCGTGGTGGGATATGTTTTGAAATTGCATTTTTCTACGAAAGTTTTGGAGATGAAAGTTTCGGAGCTCCCGGTATCAATTAAAGCTTGAGTGGGTACATTGTTTACCTGCATTGAAACTGTGGCCCGGTCGAGTGGCGATGGAGAGGCTGCAATTAGGGCTGCTGACTTGGTTGGAATTGGCGATTTCGTGTGTGAAGATCTACAGACCGAAGCCCAATGACCAATTTTTGAGCATTTATTGCACTGGGCATCGACTGCTGGACATTGCTTAC
Source organism: Leptopterna dolabrata (assembly GCA_954871275.1). Classification (NCBI taxonomy): domain Eukaryota; kingdom Metazoa; phylum Arthropoda; class Insecta; order Hemiptera; family Miridae; genus Leptopterna; species Leptopterna dolabrata. The sequence goes on along the minus strand of OX940986.1, from coordinate 8,372,035 downwards.
GACTCCTATGCCGAGAGCGACCGCAGAAGAAACACTTTTGATTAGGAAGTATGGCTGCTGTTAGGCTCTGCGACGAGTCTGTTGAAGAGGGCTCTGGTGGGAAAGAAGGAAGAGCGTTAAGATTTGCATCTTGGCATGAATAGGAGGCTGACTGATTTTTGGCCGACTCTAATGCACGGGCCTTCTCAACCGCCTCATCAAGAGTGAGTGAGTTGAATTCTAGCAGTCTTAGGCGAATCTGATGAGAACAGATACCTCGAATGAATGAATCTCGGACATAGGTTTTACGGTGAGTCTCCGCATCGACAGCTGGAAATTCGCAGTTCTTGCTTAGTAACTGTAATGACTGGAAATATTGGTCAATAGTTTCCTCGGAAGTTTGCTTTCGAGAGGCGAGCTGATGTCTCGCGAATATTTCATTTGTGGGCTTTACATAGATTGTTTTCAATAATTCTACTGCTTCTGCAAATGTAGTTTCGTCAGCAATTAGTTGGTATACTGAAGGAGACAGGCGATTGATTAACAGTTGGAGCTTACCCGCATCGTCGATATCAGCGAAAGCAGCAACGAAGTTCTCGAAAGACTTCAGCCAATACTTCCACTCCAGTGTGGCTGTTGGTGAATGTGGGTCGACATCAAACTTATCAGGTTTCAAGAATCGATCCATGCTTGAGTTGAATTAAGATGAATAAATTGTAGTAAACCTTTTCGAATCAAAGCAAGGCTTTATTCATCTTAATTGATGATAGATACAAAGAATCACTGAATGGAAATATTAGGAATGAAATTTACACGTCATACAAATTGAACTCAAAACATATGATTCGTAGTGGAGTTGAATCACAGCACAAAAACTAAACAGAAAAACTCTTAATTGATGGGATTTCGGTATACTACCTTTCAAAACCGCCAAGTTCTTGCCGTTCAAGTTCTTCCGTCATCGGTGAAACGGGGATTCCGATGTATCGGATTTTTCCCTTCAACTCACGCCGTTCTTGTTCTCTCTCACTAGCAGTAACAACTTTTGTGCGTAGATCGCAGTACAAGACTTTTCCTCCACAGAACGCCGTATTCTTCTCTTAGGAAACCAAAACTTGCAGACGCTTTTCCCTTCTCTACTCTGCACTTACGCGGCGTGTTTGAGAAGTCGCATTACTGTAGAAGGGTTTGCTGGGTTTTTCGTATTATTTTGAACCGTTTGCCAAACTCACCTAGTTTGTGAATAATGCCACCAAATCGGCCCGTTTAGTGATATAAACGGATTTTACAGTTTTTAATTATAATTATAACTAAGTCATTATTTTTTAAGCACAACCATCATTACAATCAGGAAATTTCATGTTTTTTCTCCGTTCTATGTCACTTAAAAACGATCGGGACCAATATCCCACTTTTGTCTGTCTAACATTTCGCATCTCCTGGTTTGTTCGCACATCACCGGCCAAACGTATTATCCAGGTTAGAAAGATGACGTGCCCCACTGTGACGTCAGAATTGGTGGAAACTTTGAAAAATCATAGAAAAATAACTACTTATCGCAGAACAGTGCAGTTGGCAGGTACCGAAGTTCTCAGAATGGAATCTAGTTTCATTCAAGAATGTAACAGTGCGGCTGTTCTAGAGTAGTTTTTTGGTGCGGTGGAGACGGGGTCGCTGGGCGGAAGCCTAATCGATATCCCTTCTTAACCGGTTATAATCTCGCTGGTCTAGTAGGAGGACTCTCGAGGGTCCACCCCCACTGTCACATGGTAGCACAGCGTGGTTCGGTAGTAAGCGCTGAGCACTTCACCATATTCCACCCACTTTTTGTGGGCTTACCAGAAGGGTAAGCCCAAAGGTTTCCCAGAAGGATTCCTTTACTAACAACCTGTCCCTTTGATAATACACAGATCTATTAATTGGCTTCCCCACCCCCTTTTCCCCCTTTAGAGTGTCAGTATAATTAAAATATACTGAGCTCATTTGAAGGCGGCTGATGCCATGTCCCAATTTAAAAGTCCCAATGGAAGTTGCCCAGATGAGCACAATTCACTGGACCTCTGACAACATTATCCGCCAATACTCGTATGTAGGAGCTTTGTTCTCCACCAGTAAAATATTATTGAGTAGGCATAAATTCATACTACTTCTCACTCCCCCTTTTCCCGCTCATACTTCTGCTACTCAGAAGTATGTCATGTGGGGGAGGAGTGTAACAGTGCGGCTGTTCTCGAGTAGTTTTTTGGTCCGGTGGAGACGGGGTCGATATCCCTTATCAATCGGTGATAATCTCGCTGTTTTAGGGGATATAAACCGCTTTTGTGACCCACGCGCACACCTTATTGTACATTTCAGCCCCATTACCAAGCCCTAATATTAATATCCATCCTGTGCAACGCACGGGTTACATAAGGAGGTCATACGAGAGATAAGGCAGAATAAAGTAATAATTAACTTGTGTAATGTGTGGGGTCAACGAGCGGCGTGATTGTGAGGTACTGCTCCAGCAATCCCCCCACAAGGATTTCATACGCCGTATTAAACGAATATTTACGCCTCGAGTATTAAACTCAAGCGTTTTTAGCGGGAAAAGCCCTCCAACAAACAAACCACGCCCAACGCAGTTTTAGCGTTTACCTCCGGTTTTGTGCTTGTTCAATGAAGTCACGTAGTGAAAGGGCGCAAAAACTAAAAACAAAGAGCGAATAAGAAGAAGGGTTTTTTTTTGGAGGAGAAAAGCAAATATTATACTAGGTACATCCTCTGGAACAACTCAGTTTTCAAGGGCTGTGGCGTACGGAACATAATAATTGAATGGAGGTCGGTTGAAGTTGGGAATCTCTTACAAGTTAACGACGGAGTTTGGCTTCTTCAGGTTTTGTACAGAAAGCGCCTCAGGAACCCTACTGAACACCTTGTCAAACGTGCCCCCTTTACAACTGGTCTAGCGTAATCCTTGGATTTCTTGCCTCCGTCTGGAATCACGCAGTCATTTTTTAGACCAGCTTTAAACCAATCTACAGGAAGAAAAGGATGCAGTCAAAATTTGATGAACTTTATTTCGTAAAATTTGAACATCAACTCAAATAATTACCTGTGAATTTCAGCATTTAGAGAATTTCAAGTGGAAACTATCTACAGCGAGGGTTTAAAATGTTAAGTACAATGAATTTGAAAAATACCTGAAAATATTGAGAAGATCACACAAAAGAAATTGCGCTAAAATTTATGAAGAGTTGAATTTGAGTTTTTGATTAAAAAAACTGTAAAAACAATTCGGTAGAGGTGGCTAAAAATCATAGAAATTGCTAATCTTCTTAATGTATAGAACATGGTACGTCGAGAATTCGCTCTCTTGGTGGGTGGCTCAATTTTTTCAGTACCACTGTATGTTACGGACGTTTCAGGGAAGACGATAGTTACCGTCTAAATTCCGATGATCAAAACACGCCTCCCGAATTTATGCATTTCGACCATTTTTGGGGATGCTCATTGGCAAGTAAAGACGACAGTTGCTACAGTCGGGTTTTGATTAAATTGCTGCGGGACTATCCCCCATAAGTATGGGCATTCAAGCATTAGCTAAGGTACATGCATATACACTGTGAACGTTTACACTTACTTGGTGCCTTTTTGAGGTATGTGAATTGGCTGAGTCCCTGATCTGTAAAAGAGATGATAAATGTGAAGATAGATGTGTGAAGACCAAAGCACTAAGGCGTTCGTAAAACGCTGCAAAGTCCTTGTCACATAGGTTTATAATTCTATTGGACGTACGTACAGAAATTTTGGCTGTTCATTTATTGTTTATTTCACGAGCAGTAATTTAAATACCTATTTCTGATGGTTTCCGCCAATTTTGGCCCCCAACAACATGAATTCCGCTCCTTTTTTTTCAAACTATCTTTCATCAATGGTAGCGCCATTTAGTTGTCTTGATTCACCTGTTGATACTAATTCTAGTGTTATTATACAAGTTTATGGTGATTTCAGAAAAATTGACCAGGTTTTTGAATCATGAAAAATGAATTTTGGGAGCTGAAACTTCGTTACAACCACAATAATTATTCACTCTTTGGTCAAAATCGACTTCATATTCGGCCTTCTGGCCCTAAAAAACATGGAAAAAGATACCTCAAAAGCTCTTTTTGCTAGAACACTCCAGGCTCATTTTTCATCCTTAACACCCCTGGGTATATTCCAATCTGGCTGCGAAGTTTCGGGACACAACTAGGGCCCAAATGGAGCCTGTGCGCGAAAGAACGAATTTTTTAGACCGAAAATGGCGTAGTTGTGCATGATACAGCGGACGGACATTGCATTTTTGGAATCTAGGCACCTTGAATTGCAAAAGAAAAAGTTTTTAGGGTTATAAAAATTGTTTGCTGACCTAATACATAGGTGTAGCGTTATTGATAAAAATATTGAAGTGCTTTATTGATCAAATTGCTGAAGTTTGTATTTGATCAAAATTTTGAAGTGCTTTATTGATCAAAATGTCGAACAACTATCAAAACCGCTTCATAGCGGCGGAACCTACAAAACCCGAGTTTATTATTTCCAGGAATTTTTTATGAATTCAACAATTTTCGCCAAATTGATGATGGCGCCACCACTGTGTCCTTTGATGCCAGTATGAATCATGTGTACACACGACACCCGAACATCATAGTACACAGTTTAGTATAGTATACCTACGTCTGTGTATGAGCAGAACATCGTATCACTAATATACCGCTTCATGTAATTAATACTAAATCCCTGAGGAACAATGATGACTCGTCAGATGTCATTAATACAGACAAGTTTTTAAAAAAATCAATGAGCTGTTTTATAGGTGAAAACTACTATGGCCGACGTCGAAGATGGCGAATGATTTATCGGTTGGTGAAAAACTTTCTCAATTATGAACTTCGGCGAAACCCGCTTCTTGCCGTGCTAAGCCTTGCAGTGTAACAAGTGGCTGATTCATGAGTTGAGAATTATTTTCAAAATATTCGGAAATTATTCGTTTTGGAAGTTGCTATAAGGTGAATGCATTACGAACGTGAAAACGGCGCAGTCCAGAACATAACCCGTAAACTTAATTCAATTTAACAAAACGATCAATTTTCCAAAGAGAGGTATTCAAGATAACCACTCTGTTTAGGTAACTGTTTGGTACACCATACACTTGAAATGCCATCACTGCGCGAAAATGAGTATGAAAAGTGCTTGAAGTGAGCAAAAAATATATTATTTCGTATTTAAGAAGAAAATTAATGCAAAAAACAAAATGGAAATCCGAAAAGCCCGGGAAAATACGTGAATGTCACACTCCAGCTCATTGGAGCATGGATGTTATGAGATGATACCCATCAGTACACGAATACTGAGCCATTACTAATGATAATAATTCTTTATTGGTTATTTTTGTTACAATAAATTAGGCCTACTGGTAGACTAGGACTAGAGCGTGCTGTCCACATTATAGTCCTTTTCACGTTACTTTATCATTAAATTTAATTTTCATCTCTCGCCAGCTTACTGTTTTTGCTAGTTTCGTCAATATGTATTATTAACCTTATTTACTATTAACCTTCTTCACTTCTCACTTCCTTTACAATTAACCTTCTTCCCTTCTTCCTTATACTTATTTACTATTAACCTTATTTACTATTAACCTTCTTCCCTTCTTACTTCCTTTACTATTAACCTTCTTCCCTTCTTCCTTAACGTTATTTACTATTAACCTTATTAACTTATTTGCTATTAACCTTCTTCCCTTCTCCTAGCATGGATACTAATGTTTCCAAAGTCGTTATATTCCAGTATCCATCCGAGCGAGGAGGCTCAGATACTCACAAGCCACACTCGCTTTTTTTAATTACCCAATTTCCATTCTTGTTTCACCAATTTCACGTTTATGATTTCCCGGCCAACAGACCCGTTTTTCAGCAACTGCAAGCAACAACGCACTTTCTACAAAGAAATGACCAGAATATCCCATCAGCTAATTACACGAAATATTTATTCATTCGAGCGACACGCGAACATTACCGCTTCCGAATACTAACGCACGTATTTCATTCGCAGGGCGAGTAAAACATCCCCCCCCCCCCCTCACCAAATATGTCTTTCTCGAAAGAATTTAATAAGATTTTATGTGTAGTAATAAATTATGTGGAGTAATACAAAAGGGAGGGGTCTGCTGGACGCCCAAAGTGATATTGCCGAGTTCATATCTCAGGCCGTCAATTCTTTCATATTTCAGGTCTCGGGGTGGCGGTAATATTTCAGTTATACCTTCCAACATTTCCACGGACCAGCCGCCCTTTTTCATCGTTCATATGACTTTGTCGCTAACGTTTAGGAGACGACGAGGGATGAGCTTTGCCTTGGCCCATATATTGCTCCGACACATAAATCCTAGATTATGAAAAGAGAGAAAAAAAAAAAAACTGGAGAAAAAAACTCAGAATAGAAAGGGCAAGCCGTTGACAGTGAAGAAAGGGCGGTTTAGTGCTTTAGCGCGGAGCGGGGGAGGGCCGATATTGGAAGGGATTTACGGGGTCCACGTTGTCACAGCTGTCGGAGAGGAATCACAGCTTTTGTCGGAATCGTTTTCAAGCCGTCACTGGGAGCAGACGGATTCCGGGGAGTTCCGGTTCTCTAGGATGACCTGTATTCCTAGCGACGTCCATATTTCGGGGTCACGAGCTTGTTGGAAATCTTCTGTGGAGCTTGCAGCGACCAGGCAAAGCGTATACGAAACGACGCAATATCAGGAATCAGCATAAACATTATCATAGATAATAATAATTAAAGGCGCCTTTGGAGATTTCAAACCCCCATGTACCGAAGAAAACCCTCGAAATTTGCCCGGAATCGACGGGTTTCTCCGACCGCGCAGTGGTCCAAAATCGTCAAAAAGCGCTCAAAACTCAATAACTTTTGAAGTAGTTGAGCTAGAAACCTGAAATTTTGCACTCATACCAGCCTTATAACCAGAATAAAGGTATTGACAAGTCAATCAAATGTTATCAATGTTAAACGTTTTTATTAAGGTAACAATGACGGATAAGAAAAATTGAAAAATTAAAAACTACAATAAAAATCAAATTTCTTCTAGATTTGCATTCTGCTGTGGTAAAATAGAGTATACTTTTACAATGGAGTGACCATAAAATGAAATGCGTCAAAAATTAATTCCTAAGGACAACAATTCTTAAAATATTCTGGTGAAACGTGGTTTTTGTGAAATGATCGTCTTTTCTTCACCTAATCAACCTCCATGACATCAAGGGCAGCTGGTTCTACGTCCAAGGTGTCATCGGTTTCATCCTCACTTGATTGTCCATAATTGTCGACAGCTAGCAGCATTCTCAACTTCTGATGCTGGTGCTTCGAGTAGAAGTTTGGCTTTAGCTTCCAGTTCTAAAACAAGTTGTTGCCACTGAGGCCGGAATGAAGAGAGTAGAGGGGTCAGACGATACCAACAGGTTTTGAATGATGTCCTCATTGGTCGATAGACGAGAGGGTTTTCTCGAATTATTCAGCCGAAATCTTTATTTCTTGCCTCTTAGGCTTCCTCTGACAACCACCCAATTGGCATGATCACAGACATCTTTTCCGGTTGGCAAGATTTGAATACTGCAAAAAAATAGCAGTCGTCGACCGGTGATTTGTCCCATCACGTTGAAGACCAAAGGAGCGTTCCATTTACATAGTGAGAAGTCTAGTCTGGACATGTCCGTTGGCAGGTGGCAGGTGGATGCAGCTATTTTCGGTCTGGGGTCTTTGTATACAAGTGTACGGAATATTTATGCCCGAAATCAGAGAGACGCAAAAGTTGTAGGACAAAAGGAAATCTGATACGTGTAATTTTTTACTTTTTCAGTAACCCCGTCCTTAATGACGTTTCGAAAAATAAAACAATATTTTTTTCGCCCTTCGAACATTCACTAAAACATAAAAAAATGGTCAACCTTGTCTGTCTGAAAAAGTAAAATTGAATGGACAATTTTGGTACATGAGGATTTCGGAAACTTTCTTCATTTTTGGTAATTTAATGATTAATCACGGTCCTGCAATCAACTGTGGGGGCCTGAAACTCAAGAAATAACCCTCTCAGGAGGCATAAAACACATATTTAAGGCCGACATGTTTGGAGAAAATACTTCAAAAAATCAAGTTTTGAGCGCTTTTTGACGATTTTGGACCACTCTAACAAAGCACGCGCCATCTTTATGGGAGTACGATACCACCGGACGGAGATTTAACAGCGTTGAAAGGACGGACAACATCCTTCCCTCTTATTTATACTTGGGCCTGCCACCAGAACCGTTTTCCGACGGAATAAATAAACAGACAGATATTGTAGCAAAGGCCGTCCAAAGTCGAAGCCTCTCGAACGTTCTGCAATTATAAGACTCCTGATAGTTCAAGTGGTTGGAAAACGTCCTAATTTATAATCAAACTCGCTTCAAATAATCGCCGGGCGACGGAGAGACGCTCCTCAAGTATTGAGTTAATCGAGAGAAATTCTTGTCAGGCCTTCATCTCCCCCACTCCCGCCCTCTTCACCACCTCACTATTCACCACTTCACGAATTATTCCACTAAACACCTTCTACAGGGAAAGGCTAGTCGTTGATTAAAGGAATCGTTTCATCGCGTACCCTTCCGGCCTTTTATCTTCAACCAGGCTGGTAATCTCAGCTTCAAAGGACATCTTAACTTTTCAATAAAAATCCGCCTCCAGCCCTCCCTCCAACACGATCTTGGAAGTTTCCAACTCTTATCGATTCAAATCTCAAAGTGTCGATTTAATTCCCGAAACTCTCGAATTAAAAGCCAGTCATTTATACCGGTCTCGTTTCCCTGATCATTTCTTAGAGCGTGCTGGATCGACTTTGTATTACTGAGAGATAAGAGATAATGAGAAGAGTTAAGATGGGATTCGAATACATACAAGGAAACACCAGTTAAATTATGGAAGAAATTTAAACATTTCAAAGGCACTTTCTTTTTCTGTACATTCCGCATTTACTGAATTAAGATAATTGATTAGTACATGTCGTGGTATCCTCCCAGAACCACTCCCTGTAAACTTAAGATCTCGCAAATAAACTCGGAAGTGGGGACGGAAGACGTAGGAGCACCGAGGAACCTAGTGGGGATCCCCACCATCCTCCACCAGCTGGAGGATGGAGGGAGGTAGCCTCAGGGCTATAAAAACTCGCCTCCTTCGCCTTTCTAGCCATTCTACGCTCTCCTCTAGTCGCTGACTACTCTCTAACCTCACTCCTCATCTCTCTCCTTACCTAAAAGATCCCAGGCATGGTGACAGCCTCTGTGTTGGAACCAGACCAGGCAAGCGAACCCTAAAAGATCTTGGGCATAGTGACAGCCTCTGTGTTGGAACCATACTGGGCATAACCTAGCGCCTCTAGTGGTGAATGTGCGCAAACCATACATTCACTACAGTATAGTTATCATAATCTCCAATTTTATGAATACTAGAAGATTTAGGTGGAATGGCCAAATGTTCTAAGCTTTTCCAGATTTTCAGCAATTTGTGACTCCAAAAATGATATATATGCACTCAGTGAATTATGAACTCAAGTTTGAACAACTTTTCATGTTTAAAAATTGTTCATCTTCGAACTCTTTCCCTTTCATTTACCATTACCAACATTTTGGAAAATTTTGATATTTTCATCTCTTAGCCAAGGCCCAATACCGTACGGGAAGAAACAAAATTTTAATATATTGGTCTTACACTCACTAAACACCTCAGCGCCCTCGAAAGCTTTTTTTTCGCTGTGCAACTTTTACGGTGACTTGCAAACCGCTAGCGAACCGGTTTGTGAACCCCCCCCCCCCCCCCCCCCAGTGCTCATGCGCGACGGACACCAACTTGGAGACCACTGGAACATTATGAGCACCGCGAACGGGTTTTGCCGGGACTGCACAGAACGGGGAAAAGGAAGCTCAAACAACGGCAGGGGTTTCTTACCCCCTTAACATTTGTCTCCATTTGATATGAATGCAAAAAAAGTGTTGATTTCACTCAAGGCGTTCGGGGGTTATGCTGGAACACACAGACAAACGTCCATTTTGTACAATAATATAGATGTATCAGGGAGTTGAGTTCTACAGAGTAAGAAAATTTTCCTCATTTCTATCAGCATCAAATTTCAATTTATCCACTTGTTGCTGATCATTATTGCCTTTTTTTCACAACGTCGTGAAAACTCAATATCGAGGAAGAATCAAATATTCAAGTCTTACTCGAAGGATTCAATTTGTGTGGTATTTGCCGGTGCCATCAAGCAATCACCCCCAAAACGATACTTTACCGCTTTATTAAATTGGCTGTCCTCAAGCCCAGTTGATTTGATACTTCCAAGTGAGTTTTAAGTACATACAAGAAGGAAAATATAAATTACTTTCGCGACATTAATCTCTTTTTGAAAATCTAATTCCGGAAGGTCTCGGAGAAATGGAATTTATGAGCTTCCTATTAAAACAGGACTGGGTTATACATTATAGGGGTATATCAGGGTCCTTGGGTGGTGGGAGGGGAGGGGGTAGCTCCAAGTGCTTTTGCCGTTTCAAAATATTGACAATGATTTCGCGAGAGATAATATTCGGGACGTGGTAATTCGATTTTCGAGGTGCAGTTCCTTGTTCGGCTGAGCGTTCCACGGCAAAATAAACTTTCGAATGGTAGGTATTGGATATTTGAGTAGAACAACAGAGTAAAAATAACACTGGGTCCGACCGAAAATCCACTAACGGCGGGTTAGTAGTTACTTTTGGGATGAGATCGTGACTGCTTGTTGAGTTCACCACATGGTATATATCTGACGCTGGGGAAAATAAAGAGTTGGATACTTGCAGAGCTTGAACTGTGTGTCAGCGGTGATTATTCGGTTTCAGTTCCCCTGATACATCATAAGGTTTATACAAGGTTGTACCTGCCATGAGGTTTATCCAACTGGCTGTGATTGCAAGATGATGATTCCGCATTCAGCCTCTCATCAGTTATATGCGTTTGGACGACGCGTGTAAGCCATCCCTGACCATGTAAAAGGATTTTAAAGTCGTAGGACCTAAAACTACCAACTTTTGGTTTATTATTTTCAGTAATGAACCTTTGGAATCGAGCATGAAAACAAATTGTTTAACCTCCCTCAAAATTTGACGGTTTCCGTTGCAAGGTATGTAGAATCCGAAAATGCAATAAAAAAATTCTGTCCGTCCGCCGTACTTCGTACTTTTCTAGTTACCGTGAACCAAAATTGACGAAATTCGGTTTATAGGTCCCATTTGGGGTCTAGTTGGTCCTCGAAGCTCGGCTTTAATGTCAGTCATCCCTAAGGGGTTGAAAATAAGGGTTCTCGAATTTTTTTACGGTTTTAAATATTTCTCGAACTTGGGAGTTTTTTAAGACCACCCGGAGCATCGTACGTCCAGCCGTCCGTTCACAGTAAGGCCCAGAAGTTTGCACCGACAGGCATTTTCAACAGGATAGTGACTGAAATATTGTATACATTCAGCCCAAATATCATCACTAGGGACGCGCGAACAATCGGGAACTGGCCCGAGATCATCACTGCTAGGGAGCACCTGATTACATTCACGGAATATGAAGTCGAGTTGGTTGTTCTGTGATATTATTTCATTTGAAAAATGAGGGCTCTTTTGGAGTTTGTTGATAGGTAGTGAAACTTGAACAAACGTTGAAGTATTACTGATGGGTGAATTATTACACAATGCTAAATTATTACACGACGGTAAATTCTTACACAACGGTAAATTATTAAAGAACGGTAAATTATACCATCTACGCAGAAGGGGCTGGAGTTTGTTGGTAGGTACGCTTGCAACTTTTTTCACTCCACATCAACAATTTCCCTTCAGAACTTCATTATTTGCGTTTCTTTTTGCCATTTTAGTTACTGTTTGTCATAGACAGAATTATTTTAGCAACATTTAACTCGTGATTTAGGTAGGTACCTAGTAACGAGTATGGGGTTAGGTACTAACCTATGGAGGGTCTGCGAGCTACATAATATGTATAGAATAGTACATATTTATATTATATAGAAGGGTTATCTATATGGAGAGCTGTGATCTGTAACAGAAGGGTATTCTGTACAAAATAATAAACCGTTGGGCGGGGATTTGTAGCGTTTTGAATCTTATTGCGCCATCTAGAAATCTAGAAGCAACATGATCTAGAAATTCCAATGGTCAACGAGTGCAGGTACCCTCCAAATTCGTAAGATTCTCCGTATCAGCCTCTCTAATGTTGATTGATCAACTCGATTATTAGCTATACCTAAGGAAAATAATAAACGGATAATGAGCGCGCGTTTTGGGGACATTTTCCTTTTGCTCGATGCACAGAAAAACTTAAAATTACAGAATACGAGTACCTGCTGTTTTCTGTTAGGCAGCCATGCGTCAGGAGTGATATTTCTTGTATTGGGTTATCTGATATTATCTTTAGTTGTGAAACATACTTTTTTTACATGTATAAATAAATAAGTAACATGGATTTTTTTAAATAAAGCCTTTATTCACAAGAAGAGCCTTGATTCACAATAATAAGTTATAAGTATAAGTATGTGATACTATGCATTAAAAGCAGTAGGAATATTGGCAATTTCCGATTTCCAAAATTTAGAAAATTGTCCGGAGATCAGGAGTTGCTCATTAAAAAACCTAGTTACAAAAATATTTTCATCATAATACATATATAAACTTATTCTACTGAAAGAGACGTACGACTTGGATAAACACGAGTGATGACGCTTAAATTAAGGAAAGGATTTACAATGAAAGACAGGGACAGGACATGTAGTTATTAAAGCAGCTAAGTATGGATATACGATAATTTTCCGCGTACTGCTTGTTAAGGAAGTCATTCAACCCTCTCTTAAATTTACAAAACGATTGAGTGATTCTAAGGTGCGGTAGTAGTTCCATGAACAAACGAGGAGCCAGGTAGCCATACTGCTTTTAAAAAGTCATGTCGTGGGGTCTTCACAATGGGGGACATTATGAAGAACATTTGTAAAGTAACGGTGAAGTGCCTTCGCAACAAACATAAGTTTTGGAGGCAGGATTCTTAATCTTAAATACACTGCCAAGGTGATGGCACAGGAGCTTCCTCGTCACAATCAGAGTGACCCATTATAAAATAGAACAGACTCGGAAGCAAAATAACATAACATTACATAACATAACATATACATATACATATACATACATATACATAACATATACATATTACATAACATTACATTACATAACATAACATTACATAACATTACATGAAATATACATATTATACATAACATGACTTCCATAATACATTACGTCCATTATACATAACTAGCCTGACCGCTCGCTTCGCTCGCTATCCGAGGTTCGCTGTACGCAGTATCGTGGAACCAACAAACGACGGAAAAATCCCATACCCTACCGGGTATTTGTGCCCAATTTTATCAAAATCCGTCAAGCCATTCAGGAGTTGACCATGGTCGACCATATTTCCGCTATGGTCAGGGAATTAAAAATGCGCCTACGTTCAACTTGGGAGGCAACCGGATATTGGTGCCAAATTTGGTCGATATCCGTTGAGCAATTCGGGATTCGACCATGGAGGGGCCCATGGATGCGCTATGGTCGACCGCGGGGGTAGTCCGAAGGGTCGATCGTAGATAGAATTTCACGTAGATTACGAATACGCGATAAAAAATAGGGGTTACCATTTCAATTAACGAAGTTGACCATGGTCGACCATAGTTCCGCTATGGTCAGGGAATTAAAAATGCGACGTTGCACAACTTGGGAGCCTACTGGATATTCGTGCCAAATTTGGTCGATATCCGTCAAGCCATTCAGGAGTTGACCATGGTCGACCATAGTTCCGCTATGGTCAGGGAATTAAAAATGCGACGTTGCACAACTTGGGAGCCTACTGGATATTCGTGCCAAATTTGGTCGATATCCGTCGAGCCGTTTGGCCGTGCATAGAAGGACAGACAGACAGACAGAGCGCATGCGCAGGGCGAACCGCTGGCTCTATCATGTTGAAATTTATATGGGACCTCAATGGGCCCTACCCGCTTAATCCCTGAGAATTACATTGAAATTGGGTGAAATCTTTGGTTACTACGGCTGTAATAAGGAAATTGAATCTATTTCACGCCAGCGCATGCGCAGAGCGCACCGAGGGTCCGATCATGCTGAAATTCATACTGGAACTCACTAGGCCTTGTCCAAACAAGCCTTGAAAATTTGAGCGAAATTGAATCAAAATTGTGAAAGTTATGCGTGTTTGTTGAATTTAACGTTAGCGCATGCGCAGGGCGTACCGCTGGATCAATCATGTTGAAATTTGTATGGGACCTCAAGGGGCCTTATCCGCACCATCCCTCAAAATTTGAGCTGAATCAATTCAAAATCGTGGAAGTTATGGCTGTAACAAGGAAATGCGGACAGACTCACAGACCCACAGACCGACAGACACGGAACCAAATTTGTTCAGTAGGCTTTGAAACGCAAAATGCAAGTGGAAATTTTGATTTCTGAAGACAAAAATTTTTTGGCTCACGAAAGTGAACACAAGGCTTCCGCTGCTTCGCAGACTCGGAAGCAAAATAGAGGTTTCGTGTGGCTAAGATAGACGGATCACAGATTTATTTGACCGCTCTACTATATTAAACGGCGAATGATAAGCTCCGCCCCACAAGGAAATACAATATATCAAGATGTAGTAAACAAAGGCGTGGAACATCATTTCAACAACCGTTAAAGGCAAGATTTTATTGAAGACGTTGCTAGTATGAATAATATATGTGGTTTCCATTTCAAAAATGTATCTATTAGGACGCCGAGGTATCTTTGGCAATCAACTCTATGTATCAATGGACAGATGCACTGTTGTCCCCAACAGACACTGCCAGAACGCAATGAAAAGGTAGCTCCGAGGAGTCCGGTTGTGGAATGGAATGGAACAAATAAATATACCCACTATCGATAAATAATATCTATAATATCGGTAAGTAACTTAGGGTTTATACAAGGATGTACCTACCATGAGGACTACTGTCCAACGGACTACTCAGCGATCATTCTGAATTCAGGTCCATAAATTCTATTCGTGTTCGGACGACACGTGTTTGCCATCTCTGACATTGTTAAAAGGGATTGACTCCCCCATTCCTTCCGTGTGGACGTGATGTCTGGTTGAGGGGCAAGGAAAAGTTGCGTGAAGATTCGATAAGGGAAAAGATGATTTACCGATGCGTCGAAGGGTCTAAATGTATCTCCAAGGCAACTGGAAACCCATGAATATCTCGGACTTGCAAGGCGGTACCTACTTTCTTTCTAGAGATTTCTACGAGCACATCTCTTCCCAATAGTGCGTGTGGAGGGAGGACGAAAACCTTTCGACGTAGGTCTATCCATTCCTCGCACGTCTCGTTTGCGGAGAAATAAGAATAAAGGCCGGGACACACATATCCGCATCACGGCCGAGTCGGTGACGGAGGTGAGAGGCCACACAGTTTCGAGTGTTGGCCGCGCATATGGTTCCGGCTCAGTACTCATTTGCCCTCCAAGACGCAGATATGTTCAGGAATTTTTCAGGGATTTGGGTATTTTGGCACTCGCATAGAGGAAGAAGACGAGGGCTGGAGGCAAACTAGTCCCCAAAGAAGAACGTGGGTTCACAGTGCTTGGAAGAAAAGACGGTTTGAAGGGAATTTTTCTCGCTGCTGCCTCATCTGATGCGCAAATCAGACGAAGTTTTACGAATATTTTGGAATGTCGATGTACACATTCAACCAGCTGGAACTGAGATTACTGGAGAAAAAGTGACAAACCTGTACTTGGTAAATAAATAGGGAGAGCAAAATTTGCTGCATGATAGGCAGTTTGGTTTCCGAGCTGGACTAAGCACCCAAGATGCCATAGCCTCATTAACAGAAAAAGTAGTCTCTGAGCTTGATAGGGGTAGAAAACCATTAGCATTATTTTTGGACTTGAGGAAGGCTTTTGATTGCGTCTCGCATGCGAAATTAGTCAGGAGTGTTAGGGCTATGATGGGGGACGCTTTCGCTAAATGGGTGCAAAGTTACAGTGACAGACCGATGTCAAAAAGTAAGAATTAACTCGACTTTGAGCGATAAAGCCACTTTTTCCTTTGGAATTCCGCAAGGCACTGTCCTTGGACCAGTGCTTTTCATCTGCTTTATAAATAGTTTGTTTGAACTGCAAGTAGACTGAGATATAATTACCTATGCTGACGATACGGCAATAGTTGCCTCGCGTAGTACATGGGACGAATCCCAACAAGCTGCTTCGAGTGCCTTACTTACAGTAAAGAATTGGCTTGAACGTGTTGGTCTAAAGCTGAACTATACTAAGTCCAATTTCATTGCTTTTTCTTTAAGAAATATATCTATCCCGGCTTTGGAAACGATAAAATGTCACGTTTTGCCCACCTGTCCAGGTGTGGACTGTGTTTGACCTAGTATCAAGCAAGTATCGCACGTAAGATATTTGGGGGTGTTTGTGGATCAGTGCTTGTCTTGGGATTACCACATGGATAACCTTGGTAATAAGTTGCGCAAAGTCATTCCTATGTGTTTGGAAATTAGAAATTTCATGTCTGTGGCAAACTTGCGAATGTTTTATTTTGAACTAGTACAATCTTTACTTTCGTATAGCATTCTCGTATGGGGATCTGCATGCAAAACACACCTTGAATCTGTAAGTGTCATCCAGAGGCGAATTATTAAAATTCTGTTGCGCAGAAAAACGCGCTTCCCTACCTCTCAAGTTTTTAAATTATTCAATGTATTGGATGTTCCTAACATATATAAGAAAACTATACTCATCCATATTTATAAAAACTTATCGCAGTATGAGACAGTGGCTGGCCACACTCGCTCAGCTGATAATCTGGCTTTAAAACTCCCTTTCCGACTCACATCTAAAAGTCAACATTTTTTCTCCTATGAGGGACTCAAAATGTTTAACGACCTTCCTAATAAAATAAAATGTGTTCTTAGCTCGAAAAATTTCAAGGTACTTATCAAGCAGTTCATTTCTGACGAATTTTTTTGTAGTTTAGCAGATAGCCAGTAAGCAAGTCCCAGTGTAAGCAAGTGTAGTGACTTTAATTTGAAGGTAGATTGAAGCTATGTGAATAGGTTAAGGCGACTCCACCCTCCCCCCCCCCCCCCCTCAGCACAAGTTATCTAACTTAGAGAGGGGGGAACGCATTTGGTGTTTACTTTTTCTAGCATTACTTGTATACGATTTGTATTTTAAGGTTATACTGTGTGTGTTTTTTTTTCCAAATAAATGCATTTTTTTAAAAATAAATAAATAAATAAAAAATGAGGGAAGGAAATCCTGATCCGCACCGTGTCCGCGGAAAACTAAACTGAACTAGTCGGATGCGGTGCGGACACGGAAAGGAGGTGTCGGAGAGGTGTCGGCACGGAAAGGTGGGGACTTCCCTGTAAACTTCCTTCGTGTAACTTTCCATCCGTGTGTTGTCCAACGCACGGCCGTGAT
This sequence comes from Leptopterna dolabrata, assembly GCA_954871275.1. Taxonomy (NCBI): domain Eukaryota; kingdom Metazoa; phylum Arthropoda; class Insecta; order Hemiptera; family Miridae; genus Leptopterna; species Leptopterna dolabrata. Next base: position 8,354,468 of record OX940986.1, on the reverse strand, counting down.
GTGGTGCGGATATGTGTGTCCCTGCTTTAATACGTTGTCGAGATCTAACAGCTCGTTCGGTAACCAAGGGATCTGTCCCTATCGCCAGTATGACCACTACCTCATTTGCGGCATCTAGTTGTGGCTATTGCTTCCTACTTTTAGGGAAGCGCGGCTTCCGTACCAATAAGTCTTCTGTACTGGTAACTGTTCTGTGTCGTATGAACCAACGAAATTACCACCTTATACACAAGGAACTGAAATACCCTCAAAATTTCACTTCATAATATCGCAGCCTTGCGAGAATAGTGTTACAACTAAAAATTTGGCGGTTTTGCGATTTTGGTATCAATGGATTCAGAATAACAAGCTGTATCGATCTCAAAGAACTGTTTCAAGAAGGATAAAAATAGAATAGTCTATTTCCACGTAAACTAACAAACAACTACAAATAGAATCTATTGTGTACTGACGATGGTTTAGCAACCGAAACCGGTCTACAGTTTGTTTGTTTACGTGAAAATATACTATTCTATTTTTATCCTGTAGTTTTTTGCCATAGATTTCCACTACTCCGCCGCAAGTGATTTAAGTTATTAACTGTTTCAAGTTTAGTGCCTCTACTGGCTGCCAGGAAGCAGTTGAAGCACTGTTGACGGCTCACCATTCCCACCATTCTTCGATAGGGTCATAACCAGAGACGTCAACTTTATGATGTTATTTTTTTCATTTCATGACATTTGTGATGTTTATTTTCATTTCATGACATTTATTTTCAAAAATTGGCCATTTTATGTTTAAAAAAAAGTATGACATTGCACGAAGCTTGAGGGGACGTCTTCCTTAGGGGAATCACACTCACTCAGCAGACGTTGACGTACTGTTCCGTGCTTGCTGGCATTAGCACTGTGTGAAACAGATTTCTTGTGCTGGTCCAGCTGGGACTTTCTTTCAAATTCATACTAGAACAACAAGTAATAGTTATGCAGTTGCAATATTTTGAAACAAAAAAAAGTTGTATGGTTTACTAGTTATATTATTGTACCTATATTTTTGTCAATCGTACTCTTTTTATCTGACATTTGTACGCTGACGTGGATACAAAGTTATATTATGGAGCTTACCTTTTTTTCCACACGGCCTGCAGAAGATGGATTCTCCCTCAACAGAGAAGTTCTTCTCGGTCACCATCCACTTTCGCACTAGCACAGATTTACTCGAAGAAACTTTTGGCATGATGTTTTCAGTACAACGATAGATTGAGGAATGATACATACTGCCACTTTTACTGTGCTTTTATACCTACTAATCCTTACACCACAGCCAATCAGGCACCTCAGCTACTGGTTAAGGTCAACAACCGGCCGTTACCTGCCTCTGAATACCGATAATCCGATCATCCAGCGCAACGGGCCCTTCCCATTCACTCATTAGGACACCAGTCACCCACCCCGGATATTTTTGGTTCGAAGTGCCTTACCTTGGCCTGAGACTCAACTGGCTCTGAACTGTCAAAAACGTCGATTTCATGACAAAATAAAAACAATATTATGACAAAACAGCGAAAAACGCCCATTTTTATTATGTTTACCCCCGAAACGGCCATTTTATGACAAAATCATATGACATAATCAAATATGACATTTTGAAGTCTCTGGTCATAACTTCAGTTGTGACTCAGGTGCCGTAGAGGGAACGCGAATTATTTCGCGCGAAACAGTCACAACTCAAAATATTACAGAGACTGATGCCAGGATGAGTCATAAACACAGTTATAACTCGGAAAGTGAACATTTTTTTTTTTTTACGACTACAAACTGTTCTACAGTGAGGGACACAAAAAAGGGTTCAAACCTGATTACTAAAGGCTATCTGATACTAAGGAATGAATTCGAGGTCAAAATATCAAGATTTCAGGACGGGATCAGTTTTTCGCGTTTCATGAAAAAATATGAATTTGCTATATGTAGGTAATATATTTCAGTTATTTGAGGGATCATTTTGATGCAGTATCGACACTCAGAGCGAAAATGTCAACTGTCAGCTTATTATGATGACTTATTATATGCCAACTTCGTGACATCATATAATTTTGGTTGGCAATTCTGCTTATCCCCCAATAATTTTTGAAACAATCAATGAAGAGTAAATATCCTGAAAGGCAGGAATCAGGTGGAAACAAAAGTTCCTCAACACTTCACACCTGCTGCCCGACGATTTATTGCCACAAAGATGACTCTCACAGAATAAGGGAAGGCTCTGGTCTGGAACACCTACCTCAAACAATATGCTATAAAATTTGAGAGCCTCGTAAAAGAACAGCTTCGCAGGACTTGAGTTTGTGTGCCGATGGATGAGATGGCCACTCGCGCGGAAAATACGCCGCATTCACCAAGTCGGCCGTGTGATGGGAGCAATAAAATCAACGCAGCGTTCACAGCCAGGCGGAATATTAATCTTGACGTTAATCATTTCCGATCGTTGTTACAGGCGTGTGAAACTGAGCATAACGATTTCAGCAAAATGAAAAAGTTGCCTATTTTGGTTTATTTTTCAATAATGAACCTTTGGAATCGAGCATGAAAAAGGTAAAAAATTAACCCCCCTTCTCCCTTCCGACGTACTTCGCACTTTCTTTAGTTAAAATGGCCCAAAATTATTGAAATTTGCTTTGTCCCGTTTGGGGTTTAGTGGGTCCACCAAGCTCGGCGCTACTGTCATTATCTCTAGGGGTGAAAAATAGGTGTTGAAATTTCCAGAGCACCGCTATCTCGATTTTTTTTACGTGATCTTGAACTTGGAAACTTTTTGAGACCACCCGGAGCATTGTACGTCCAGCCGTTCGTTCACGGTAAGGCCCTGAAGATTGCACAGCATATTTAAGAAACTGTAATTCCCCGACCGGCTCCAGCACTCGATTTAGGGCTTTCGTGGGGGGAGCACGAGGGTACTGACCACAGAAAACAGTGATCTACGCAGAAGGGGCATTTATACAGGTAAATAATAAATCGTTGTGTAATATTTTGCAGCGTTGTAAAATTTACCTCGAACTGGATAATTTTTTTTTAATCCACCCGGAGCATTGGACGTCCAGCCGTTCGTTTGCACTGAAAATTTCCGTCAAAAAGATCGTGAATTAAACGGTATAAATCAGGCCCAGATATGATTGCTAGGGAACAACTGACTATATTATAATGACGGATGGCTGTATTAAATCGAGTCGGCTGCTCCGAGATATTATGGCTCTTTTAGAGCTTGTTGATAGGCATTTTTGAACTCACGCTTCATTACTAACAGCGAATAATTAATGATGAAATTCTCGATTCCACCGCATATGTATGAAACTGTAATTCTCCAGCTGGCTCCAGTACTCGACATAGGGTTTTCCTGGGAGCACGATGGTAGGTACTGACCACAGAAAACTAAAGCTAAGCAGAAGAGGGATCTAATCAGCTCAATAATAAACCTTTGTGTAATGATTTGCAGCCCCCTCCCCCTCAATGTTTTTTGTCCAAAGTCACTGTTAAGTGGGGTCTGATCACTTTTGCTCACATCGTTGGTGGTCACCGTTTCTGGGAAGTATGTTGGGGTTGTCAGACCCCGTGGAAAGCTCTACTAGATCCTGGCGTTTATATAAAGATGACGGTGAATATATAAAGCTAGATAAGGATGTAACAGTGTGGGCTGTTCTCGATACATTTTTCCTTCCGGTGGAGACGGGATTGGTTTGGGGAAGCCTAATCGATGTCCCTTCTTAACCGGTGATAATCTCGCTGGCCTAGGAGGGGGACTCTCGAGGGTCCACCACCACTGTTACACTCTGTCACATGGTAGCAGAGCGAGGTTTGGTAGTATGCACTGAGCACTTCATCATACTCCATCCACTTTTTGCGGGCTTACCAGAAGGATAATCCCAAAGGTTTCCCAGAAGGATTCCTTTACTAACAACCTGTCCCTTTGATAATACATACATTGGCTTCCCCCCCCCCCCCCTCACGCCCAGAGTGTCAGTATAATTAAAATATACTGAGCTCATTCGAAGGTGATTGATGCCATATCCCAATTGACAAGTCCCAATAGTTGTTCGATCCCAACGATGGAGGATGATCACCTAGAGGTTGCCCAGATGAGCACAATTCACTGGACAACAACCTGTGACAACATTATCCGCCAATACTCGTATGTAGGAGCTTTGTTCTCCACCAGTAAAATATTATTAAGGTAGTACCATTACGATGGAGGTTAGTCACCTTGAAGTTGTTCAGATGTCTTTTCCTGAACCAGAAGTATGTCATGTGGGGAGGAGTGTAACAGTGTGGCTGCTCTCGATACATTTTTCCTTCCGGTGGAGATAGGATCGCTTTGGGGAAGCCTAATCGATATCCCTTCTTAACCGGTGATAATCTCGCTGGTCTACGAGGGGGACTCTCGAGGGTCCACCCCCACTGTTACACTCTGTCACAAGGTATAAATATACACCCTGTATATACCTCCCTGCGTCCTGCTGTGAAGTTTCTAAGCTTGCAAGAGGAAGGTTGCAGTACGATTTTGATGAAAATCACACGGAATCTTGTAGGGGTTTCGATCCTCATTTCGTACAATGAGAATGAACAGACAAGGAAACTTTCTTCGAAATGTTCTACATTCCGATTTCGGAGAGCCACTAGAAGTAGGGACGGACTGGGAATCCGCCATCTTGATAAAAGCCCCCCACCGAAGACCTGGTAGCTTTCTCTGTGTACCTCCTATTCAAGTGTTCCTCGGTTTCCTTTCCACCTTTTCAGTGTAAACGCGGGAAAAACCAATAAATCAACCCAACTTGTTATTCACCTCGCATCAGTCGGCGAGGACTCTCCAAGGTATCCGATATTGAGACTGGCGGTTTCCCGATGACCCAGTTTATTTTAGAATACCAACTCCCCATTAACCGATTTTACATTTGAATCACGAGCAGCTCTAAAAATAAATTATACCAACCAAATTTCGTTGATATGTCTTATTGTAGTTACAAACGAAAGGGAATTTTTAGAATACAGAAACTGGTTAAATTCCACTTTATTTTAGAACACCAACTCCGCATTAACCGATCTTACATTTGAATCACGAGCAGCTCTAAAAATAAATTATACCAACCAAATTTCGTTCACATGTCTTATTGTAATTACAAACCAAAGATAGAGATTTTCAGAATACAGAAACTGGCTAAAATTTTAGTCTGTTTGCCAAAACTCGTGAAGGATGGCTAATGGCCAATAATTTCTGATACGAGTTGTTGGAGTTAAAACTTAAATACTTGGCTGGAATTTTGAATAATTTGCTGGGCCATGCATGAGTTTAGTCGGTTTGTAAAGTAGGTAGGTCACATATTATTGTACCGTTATTAGGAATTTATACAGTCAAAATGCATTTTGGCTTCAAGTGGCAATCAGAGCGACAACTATGGAAAGGGCTACCGCGTTCCAAGTAATGTAGGCAAAACAATCAAGTCGATTTATTTCCACAGAACAAAAAATTAGGCTTCTGAAATTGAAACATCAACAAACCCCCGGACTCATCCCTCGTATAATGAATTCTCCCAACGTTTAATGAATTAGTTTTAATGACTGGAGGGGCGATGAGTTAGTGGGGCGATAGGTATTTAAAACAATAATTAAAACGGAAAAACCTTCAAAGGACGTCTGCTTTGTTACGACTTTCCCCTTGGAAAAATACACTTGAACCCTCGGGAAACCGTATTGCCCCACAGAAATTAGTTGGAAAAGAGGGCCATCAAGGGTTTATATTAGATTTTATAGGTCCTCCGCCGGCTTTGTCCCCCGAAAACCCCCTCTTCTCCTGTTAAGCCTTCTTAATAAGCCTCTTTTAACAGTTGTATTTCTTTTAATTAGTGTCCTTTAGTGAAAGGGCACCACCTCCTCCTTTTCACCAATATTATCCCCTTTTGAGGGACGCGTTTCACTGGTTATAGGCTTTTCGAGATGAACGGTGCCCAATCGTTTTACATTCTGAGTGTTGAACGATAGCCTAGAGTCGATTGTATAACGCCTGCCAAGTATGTGAGCAGTACCTATATTTCCCCCTAATCGTTAGGTATTTTAATTTGATGATGTAGGTATCTTTAATTTATACTATTTATTTAATGTACAGTACCTGATAAAGCGAATGAAGGAGTTCCAGTGATGCATCACGACTGCATGAGTGAATTCACTTAGAACTTGCATAATCTGACCATTTCAATGGTATCAGATTTCAGGTTCAAATACACTGCCAAGGACATGGCACAGAAGCTTCCTCGTGGCCTTCACAGTATGTCACCATTAAATTTTCATACATAAGCATTCAGATTAATTAACGGATCAATTACCATAAAGATTCAGATTAATTAACGGAATTATTTAACTGTTATTTAATAATCAGGGTACCTACCTAATTCGAAGTTAGTATTCATGTTTTAAGATAAAGTAATCAGTCCACGTATAGAAATGAGAACGCAAAGATTCCCTATCAAATTTCAACTTTCTAGGGTGAACAGGAGAGAATTTAGCACATCAGCTGAGCAGGGTGCGGAGCCCGTTATTTCATTCGTCAACGCAGAGGCCCTTCCAGGTTTATAGTTCTATGGTCTGGAATGTTCGACGATTGGAATGTACGCGGTGCCAGTGCCACGTGCCACTGCCACAGCTGATTCAATCATGATGAATGTCGTATGGGACCTCAAGGGACCTTACCCGCATCATCCCAGAAAATCTGACCAAAATCCGTTCAAAATTGATGGGGTTATGACCTTAACAAGAAAATTTCGTTAGCGCCTGCGCAGAGGCTACTGTTGATTCGATCATGATGAAACTGATAGGGGAACATCTAGCGCTAAACCCACACAATTCCTGAAAATTTGATTGAAATCTGATCAAAATTGTGGAAGTTATGGCTGTGGCGAGGAAATGTGGACAGACAGAAGGACACGAAAGTGGAAATTTTGATTTGAGAGCACAAAAAATGTTTCATTTCGATAGTGAAAACAAAGCTTCCACTGCCTTGCAGACTCGGAAGCGAAAATGTTGTAGGTATTTCACAGTTCATCTGAAACCTCCAAATTTTGTGAGTTTTTCGGTTTTGAAAATAATAATTTCCAAATTAACGGTTTATGAAAGTTTTAAAATTCATCATGATTGGAAAAACAGACCTTGAAGGCTAAATTTGGTCGCAATTAACGCTGAATATTATTGCTTATTCATCAATGACAATATTTACCCAATAATAAATTTCTGTCCATAACTACTCGAACCCCCCCCCCCCCCCCCAGAAATTGAAGTTTACTTTTATCAGTGACCCGTGAAATTCGGAACATTCGTGATCAGCGTAAAATTTACAATAACATGGATCGTACGACGGATGATTTGGGACTGCCCTGTTGTCTACAGACGTAGGTCGTCGCTCTGCAAAGGGACCGAAGGACAGGAACTAATCAAGTGGGAGACTCCAGTAGGAAATCCGCCTCAGAGATCCAATAAGAAGTGCATTAGAGGCCGCCATCTGCTAACAGACCTAATGAAGCCCCTTCAAGGCCCGGAGTTCTCCATTAGGAGCAGTTGGGGGATCACCGGATCAATCTATTCGAAGTATCAGTGGCCTCTCTCAAGACTTGCCTGATTGACCCAGAGCTGTTCGGCTTCGTTTCCTTTGGGGATTTCGAGGTCAGTTCCTGACACAGAATTCGCTTGCATCTCCAACGGAATATACAACACTCAATCTCAATCTTACAGGAGAAACATTGTGAATATTTAGGCTAATAAATTAAATTAAATATAAATTAGTTAGTTTGTTATATAAATTAGGCTAATCCGTAAAGGTAGAGGGCAAAAATTGATGGATCGAAAGGAAGAAGATGTCGTCACTTCCGAATATTTGACATGACTGGCCAAGTAAATTGAACCTCCAGAACCAAAAACCAAAGATGTGTGCATAAAACTCATGGAGGTTCGATCAGTGAACCTCCATGAGTTTGATGTACACAACTGCATCGAGCTCCTGTTGATATTCCATCCCCAACCACGAGATGGCCTCCGACAACTACTCCTGAAGCTGCTGGTTTGAAGCGTACGCCTCAATTGTTTCCGTGTTTCCAATCCGCGAACAAAACAAAAAGCGCTGCAAATTATTGCACAACGGTTAATTATTTACCTGTATAGATGCCCCTTCTGCGTTGATCACTGTTTTCTGAGGTCAATATCCTCGAGCTCCCTCCAGGAAAGCCCTAAATCGAGTACTGGAGCCGGCCCGGGAAATACAGTTTCATAAAAATGCGCAGGATTTCATTCAATGATTAATTAATTGCTGTTATTCACGAAGCGTAATGATTGTTCAAGTTACAAAAGTACCTATCAACAAAATCCAAAAGAGCCATTCTTCAAATGAAATACCTAATACCACAGAACGATTTATATCATATCCAAACGTAATAAAAAATCTGCAAATTATTACATAAAGGTTTATTATTTATCTGTATAGATGCCCCTTCTTCGTAGATACCCTCGAGCTCCCCCCAGGAAAGCCCTAAATCGAGTACTGGAGCCGGCCCCGGGATTAAGTTACATACAAATGCGCGGCATTCAATTATTCCATCATTAATTTTGTAGTTATTCATGAAGCATAAAGCATAAACCGTTGTGTAACAATTTACCTGTATAGGTGCCCCTTCTACGTAGATAGTACAAAATAATAAACCGTTGTGTAATAATTGACCGTTGTGTAATAATTTACCCAATAATACTTCTACGTTTGTTCAAAAAATATGCAAAAGTACCTATCAACAAAATCCAAAAGATCCATCATTGTTCAAATGAAATAATATCACAGAACAACCAACTCGACTTCATACAGCCATCCGTGATTATAATCAGGTGTTCCCCAGCAATGATATCTGGGCCGGATATAATACAGTTTCACTGATTCACCCACTATTCACCCACTAATACTACTTCTAGTGTATTTATGGTGATTTCCGACAATTTCCCAGGTTTCTGACTCATAAAAAATGAATTTCTGGAGCTTAACCTTTGCTAAGAAACATGGAAAACGATACATCACACGCTCGCGTACACTAAAACCTCGAAAACCCCCTAGTTTTAAACCCATAACGCCCCTGGGTGTATTTAGATCGGGCTGCCGAGCTTTGGGGCACAACTAGGACCCAAATTTGTTCCCAAACGGGGACCCAAACTGTGTGCGGAAGAACGACGATTTTAGACCAAAATTTAACGTAAATTTAAGGTGAAACTTCGCTGGGACCTCAATTTTCCACTCTTTGGTCAAAATCGACTTCATATTCGGTCCTGTCGTCCTAAAAAACATGGAAAACGATACCTCAAAACCTCATGTTACTAGAACATAAAAAATACCTATTTTATACCAATTTTTCACTCATAACACCCCTGGGTATATTCCGATCGGGCTGCAAAGTTTCGGGACAACAACTAGGACCCAAATGGAGCATGTGTGCGAAAGAATTAATATTTTAGACAGAAAATGAAGTAGATGAATGGATGATGCGGCGGAAGGCGGACGGACAGTGCATTTTCTGAATCTACGCACCTTGAAACGTAAACGAACAAATTTTGAGGGGGTGTTATAAAATTTTTTTGCTGAGCGAATACACAGGTGTGTTATTCACAGAATAATAAACCATAATCGGTCAAGGTTCGGTCAACAAGCTATTAAACACCGGCCTGATGTATTGAGTGGAAACTGAATTGACCCCAACGAAGAGAAACCTTGAAACTTTCGGAAGAAGTCTTGTCGCTAGAGGATTCCAACTAAAATAACTCCAACAAAAGGGGCCACCTGAAGTGACGTCTGGCGTTTAGAAAACTTGACTCGCGAGTGACGTCCCTACGGAGATGATTCACATCGACCCACGTAGGTACCTAACTAGCTTCGCAAGGAAACTTTGACACGTTGAAGGTAATTCTTGACATTTTTCTCCGATAACTACACCGACCCTGCATCACAACCTGCACCCCATACCACGACGCCCTTCTTGGCTTCATCCACTCCGCCAATTTCACTTGAGGAGTTTCCCCGTTTTAAATTTATCTTTTGCCTTCACACTTTACTTCTTAGCCGAATGAAATAAGTATGAGGATTACTAGTAAAATATTAGTTCTTCAGTAACCTCTCAACAAAATTCCTAATGTATGTGTTTAATAAAATCCTCATATATCATGAAAGTCGGAAACCAGCCAAACCTGGTTAATATACACGCGGATACATAGGAACTTGTACAAGTCTTACGAAATTCCTACTGTGGTGGCAAAGGTAATGGTGAGGTGAGGTATGGTAATGGGAGTGAGATGGAGATGAAGGTATTGGGACCTAACGCCCCTGGTTAACACCGTTAGCAAAGCCACGGAGGTTTCCACCACCTTCTTCCAAGACATTAGGAGGTTTTGCCCAGTGGTTGCCACTTGCGGAAGCTTAGCACCTTACCGGTTCACCCATTTTGGGATCTTTTATGTATAAGGTAAGGAGTCGTGAGAGGAGAGAGAGATACGTCATCAACTTGGTTTGAGCGTAGAATGAAGTAACAGGCGAGAACGGCGGGTTTTTATAGGACCCTATCCACTCTCCCACAGTCCCTTGGCGGCCCCTTCCAACAGTTGAGGGATGGTGGGAGAGCTCAGGATTTACCTGAGGCCGATCACGTAGACCACCTTGTTCGTTGGTTTTATTTGCGAGATCTATAATATTAACAGAGTATTGTTCTGGGAGGTTATCGCGACACCTACGTACCCTGTTGAAGAGTGGATACATGCACCAGGTTTTCCTGGTGCAAGGTATGGATCCAAAATAAGAGGAAACGTCTACCTTGTGCCTTACACCGTATTCAAGTCAACAATCCCGGTCATGAAGGTGCCTGAGTCCTGTTACACTCTTCCTCACCACTCCAACATCCAACTAGGGAACTACGAGTACATCGAAACGAGATGGCCTAACAGCCTTGTTATCTACACTGATGGATCAGTCCAAACAAACAAATCAGGATGCGCCTTTTGGTTTATTATTCCGTGAATAATACATCTGTGTATTAGCTCAGCAAACAATTTTTATAACACCCCCTCAAAAATTTTTCTTTCACGTTTGAAGGTGCGTAGATTCCAAGAATGCAATGTCCGTCCGCCGTACCACGTGTACTGGCTTCATTTTCGGTCTAAAAAATTCGTTCTTCCGCACACATGCTCCATTTGGGCCCTAGTTGTGTCCCGAAACTTTGCAGCCTGATCGGAATATACCCAGGGGTGTTACGAGTGAAAATGGGTATAAAAATAGGTACTTTTTGTGTTTTAGTAACATGCTAGTAACATGAGCTTTTGAGGTATTGTTTTCCTTGTTTTTGGGAAGAGAAGACCGAATATGAAGACCATTTTGACCAAAGAGTGGAAAATTGAGGTTCTAAGGAACTTTCAACCTTAAATCGTCGATCTTCCGCACAAAGTTTGGGTCCCCATTTGGGTCCTAGTTGTGTTCCGAAACACAGCAGCCCGATCGGAATGCACCTGGGGGCGTTATGGGAGATAAATTGGTGTAAAAATAGAGGTTTTCAAGGGATTTTTGAGGTTTTAGTGAACATGAGCTTGTGAGGTATCGTTTTCCATGTTTTTTAGGGCGGGAAGACCGAATATGAGGTTGATTTTGACCGAAGAGTGAAGAATTGAGGTTGTAACGAAGGTTAACCTCCCGAAATTCATTATTTATTAGTCAAAAACATGGGAAATTGTGTGAAATCACCATACATTTCTATAATAACACTATAAGTAGTATCAACAGGTGAATCAAGACAATTAAATGGTACTATCAATGATCAAAAATAATCTGTTGAAAAAACCAAGCCTAATTCGTGTTTTTGGGGGCCAAAATTGGTGGAACACACACATGAAAGAAACAGTAAATGAACAGCCAGAATTTCTGTGCGTATGAGCGGTAGAATAATAAACCCATGTGACAAGGACTTTGCAGCGTTTTTCGGTTCTACTCGCAAATCTGCTCAGGGTTTCAGACTGTGGAATAGAGCATCGTTTTATAGTGCGGAGACTTATGCCATTCTGAAGGTCCTTTCATGGATAAAGGACGAATATCCAGCAATTCCAAACGCGGTCATTGTGACTGACTGCCAAAGCGCAGTATCAAAGTTCCAAAACATCTGCCCATGTCCCGTCTGACGTCCACCGAGGCGTCCATTCTTCAAACGTACAACTCCCTGACAGAAGGTGGAACACGGATGGTCCTTTGTTGGACTGGAGGACATCGCGGGATCGTGAGCAACGAGGTAGCAGATTCTGAAGCAAACTCTCCCGCAAACACCTCCGACAGGCTTTCCACCAACAGACCTTATCCAGCTCGTAAGGAATCGCATGTTTACCAGCTGGAACAAGGAATTTTACACCCATGAAACAACTGAATCGAGGATTTTTAAAACAACCTGTAGGCCATTTATCAAATTTTACAAGAGAGCAAAAAAACTTTTTTTCGTATGTTGCTCTAAACATTTTGGAAGTGTTACATGTTTTACTTGGAACTGCACGAGGTACTTAATAATAAGCACAAAAATGGACTCCCTCATTTGCGCAATTTTTGTATGTTTTGAATTTTTTAAATTGTTGGATTTCGGTTGTTTCAAAAACTATTAGTTTGTGTGTTACTGACGATGGTTTGATCACCGAAACCGGTATAACAGTGTTTTTGTCGTTTTTTCGTGTATTAGTGGAAATAGACTATTTTTTCAATAACTCCGTTTTTATTTGAAATGGGTTTCCACGATTTCTTCGCGAGTGATTTAGTTCGTGTCAACTGTTGCAATTTTGAGCGTAGGTTGAGGTAGGCCCCTGACTGGTCTCATTTATAAGATTCATTAAAACCCGAAAGTCAGCTTTTTAATTACAGTAGTAGAGTAGTAACAACTTACAGAAGAGCTACCTATTTGATGGAACAATGCTATTGTCAAATTGTAGAGGGTAGGTGTGAATTTGGGTTGACAATAATTGTATGTATTATAATCTAGGAAGGATATGATCAACTCTCATAAATGGTAATGTTTTATCGGTTCAAAGCTTAACGTGAACGAATGGCTGTTCATATACAGATTAACGCAAATAACATTCGAAGTACATTTCAAGATTCCGATATGAAACATATACCGTAACCAAGTACCTATTTCATTGGGTAATCGTAGAGGTTTAACCAACTTCTCCACGTGAGATAGCGCCCTCATAACCCACTAGGATTAACACAGGTACCATCCGACTTAATCCCGTAACAGAACGAAGGATGCGGCACCGGATATAAAGGAGTAATGCGATTAGGGTTTAATATCTTTGGAGAAAACGATATTGGTGGTGGCAAGGGGATTGGGAAGAAGATTCATCTAAATATTAGGAGAAATCCGCTTTCAGTTTGAGCTTCTTATACACTCGATTGATTTTTGGTTTCCTCTCGAAAACAATGAACTATCTGATCATTCAGGCGAATGAGTTGTTATTGTGAAATCTCAAATATCAACGTATCCAAACATAGTAAAAAACGCTGCAATTCATTTCAGGAAGGTTTATTATTTACCTGTATAAATGCCCCTTCTGCGTAGATCACTGTTTTCTGTGGTCAACACCCTCGAGCTCCCCCCAGGAGAGCCCTAAATCGAGGACTGGAGCCGGCCCCGGGATTAAGTTTCATACAAATGCGCGGTGTTCAATAACTCGATCATTAATATTATTTGTAGTCATTCATGAAGCATAAGGCAAATAATAAACCGTTGTGTAACAATTTACCTGTATAGGTGCCCCTTCTAGGTAGATAGTATAATAAACCGCTGTGCAATAATTTACATAGTTGTGTAATAATTTACCGTTGTTTAATAATTTACAGTTGTGTAATAATTTACCCAATAACACTTCAACGTTTGTCAAAGTTGCAAAAGTACCTATCAACAGAGTTCAAAAGATCCATCATTTTCCAATTGAAATAATATCGCAGAACAACCAACTCGACTTCATACAGCCATCCTTAATTATAAACAGGTGCTCCCTAGTGATGACATCCGGGCCGGATTTATACAGTTTGATTCACGATCGTGATGACGAAGCTCGTCATACAATGCTCCAGGTGGTCCCAAAAAATTATTTAGCTCAAGAAAAATTTCGAAATTTTTTCGTCGGGAATTTTTTTTCGAGCTAGGGCGTTCTGAAAATTGCAACCCCTATTTTGAACCCCTTAGAGATGACTGACAGTAACGCCGAGCTTCGAGGACCAACTAGACCCCAAACGGGACCTACAAACCAAATTTCATTTATTTTGGTTCGTGGTACATACGAAGAAGAAGATATATATATACGATATAAGAAGATAAACAAATATTCTTGTAAAGATGAATTTATTCTAGAATGGCTGTTCGGATTATGCAATGCAAATAAAAATAAAATAACGAATCGAACGGAAAATGCGGTATTTAGTACGGCAGCGAGGGTAGCTCACATATTTGTCCCTGAACAGTCATTCTAATGTTCGAATTATACATAAGCTAATTATTATTTTTCGTTTTTCTGTTCCAGGTAAGTCGTACGAACTTGTAGTATGCATTGTGGGGCGTAGCGTAGTTCGTATGGTGAGTTATGAGCAATCTGTCTTTTGAGGACCCTACCTGTTTGTGTTAGGACGTACCTATGAAACGATAGGCACACGAGAGACAGCTGAGGATTTTTTAAATCTACATTATATTCAACAGCAAACACATTTTCATACAGTTACTGGATACGAAACAGTAAAATCTAAGCCTCCTTATTTTGTTACCAACAACACTAGACTGTAAACTGTAATTACAGCTATAGAAGCTGAGAAACTGAACTATTTCTAGGGTTTTTCCTTTTTTTACGATTTATTTTCAGGAACAAATGTGATTATCCCATCGTTGATTTTGGTCGATAGTGATTTGCTGCCTGTTTAGTTCATCCACATTATTGGATAACGGAAGCATAGTACACGCGTGACAGCGGATTTAGTAGTTTCATATCGGAATCTTGAAATGTACTTCGAATGTTATTTGCGTTAATCTGTACGAACAGCCTTCGTTCACGTTAAGCTTTGAACCGATAAAACATTACCATTATTAGCGTTGATCATATCCCACCTAGATTATAATACATACAATTATTGTCAACCCAAATTCACACCTACCCTCTACATTTTGACAATAGCATTGTTCCATCAAATAGCTCTTCTGTAAGCTCTTACTACTCTACTACTGTAATTAAAAATTTGACTGTTGGGTTTTAATGAATCTTATAAATGAGAACAGTCAGGGGCCTACCTGAACCTACGCTCAAAATTGCAACAGCTGACCATAGACAATGGCAACAACTACTTACAGAACAATAGTCAGATAGAAATAATTTTGTTGATGCAGGCAGAGGTAAACGTATATAGTATGATGGAAGTTCTGTTACGTTGAAAATGTAATTTTCCGAAAAGAATCATCATTTTCTGTCATGATAAGTAATTATTATGTCTTATCGTTCTGGCTGGAGTTTGGTTTGAAATTCTGTCCGACTCGGAATAAATTCACGTTGGAATTTCAGAGGCATCTTGAACTGTGCAGTTTCTATCGAATTCGTTTGAACGGAATCCTAACGAGGCAGAGGTATGGAAAGGAAGTAGAACACATTTAGAAATACTGGCGGTTAGTATGGGAAAAGGTTCAACGAAATAAATTCCGAATTATTTACGTTGGAACACACGGAAGCCGTTAAGGAGCGGTGCCGTTCAGGATCATTAAGCCAAAACTTAACCTGGAAAATGCTCCCTTCCCCTTCGCCCTCACCGCTACAACTCCCCGCCCTTACTCCAACCGCTGCCCTTCTCCGAAGGAAGTTGATCAGGTAAAAGGGAAGTTGGCCTGTAGTTGAGGTCGCCATAGTTCGCAAGGCCCTTTATGGCTGGAGGGATCCCACCTCGGTTCAATGACTTTGTAATGCAGTTTCACAAGCCCTGTTTTCATTGTACGGACAAAAGCTTTTCGCGGAGCGTCCGTCAGTCGTGGGAGGCGCCGCGGCTCGGGTTTCAAGATGACAGGTGAAATCGGATCAGAAAACGCTGATAAAAAAGTGCAAATTATTACACAAAGGCGTATTATTTACCTGTACAGATACCTCTTCTGCGTAGATCACTGTTTTCTGTGGTCAGTACCTACCCTCGACCTCCCCCCAGGAGAGCCCTAAACCGAGTACAGAAGCCGGCCCCGGAATTAAAGTTTCCTACAAATGCGCGGGATTCAATAATTCAATCATTAATTATTTTGTAGTTATTCATGAAGCATAAGGCAAATAATAAACAGTTGTGTTATAATAATTTACCTGTATAGGTGCCCCTTCTACGTAGAACCGTTGAACCGTTGTGTAATAATTTACCTTTGAGTAATAATTTACCGCTGTGTAATAATTTGCCCATCAATAATACTTCAACGGTTGTTTAAGTTGCAAAATTACCTACCAACA
Source organism: Leptopterna dolabrata (assembly GCA_954871275.1). Taxonomy (NCBI): domain Eukaryota; kingdom Metazoa; phylum Arthropoda; class Insecta; order Hemiptera; family Miridae; genus Leptopterna; species Leptopterna dolabrata. The sequence continues at coordinate 8,337,954 of OX940986.1, read as the reverse complement.
AACTCCAGCCCTTTCTACGTAGATGGTATAATGAACCGTTGTGTAATAATTTACTGTTGTGTAATAATGTATCCATCAGTAATACGTCAACGTTTGTTCAAGTTTCACTACGTATCAACAAAATTCAAAAGAGCCATCATTTCTCAAATGAAATAATATCACAGAACAACCAACTCGACTTAATACTCCGTGAATATAATCAGGTGCTCCCTAGCAATGATTATCTCGGGCCGATTCCCGATTGTTGCCGCGTCCCTAGTGGTGATATCTGGGCTGAATGTATACAATTTCATTCAACCGCCTGTTGAAAATGCCTGTCGATGCAAACTTCTGGGCCTTACTGGGAACGAACGGCTGGACGTACGATGCTCCGGGTGGTCTCAAAAAACTCCCAACTTCGAGAACTATTTAAAACCGTAAAAAAATGCGAGAAAACGGCGTCCTGGAGACTTCAACCCCTATTTTTCACCCCTTAGGGATGAATGACATTAACGTCGAGCTTAGAGGACAAACTAGACCCCAAAAGGGACCTATAAACAGAATTTCGTCAATTTTGATTGATTGTAACCAAGAAAACTGCAAAGTACGGCGTACGGACAGAAATATTAATTTTTTTATTGAATTTTCGAATTCTACATACCTACCTTGAAACGAAAACCATCAAATAATTTTGAGGGGGGGGAGGGGGTTGAACTTTTTCTTTTTTTTTCATGCTCGATTCCAAAGGTTCATTTTTGAAAATAATAAACCAAAATCTATCAGACAATTTTGAGAGCCGGGATCAAGCAGCATTGGATAGTAATATGTATTCCTGCATCAGCTAGTTCTCAGTCCTCTTCTCTATATAGCGTGTAAATTAAATTCGAGTCCCAGCAGACGCTTGAGGGCCGGTTTCACCAATACTTCCTAACCCTGGTTAAAATAGATAACTGTTTTATCGGCCACCCAAAATGGAGGCATTGGAGGTAATTACGATTGATAACGTAGTTGGTAACGTGCATCGTTAAGTCAAGTACATACTTGTGCTCATTTGTTTTTTGGCGTTTGGTTTGTCGTTTATGATTGTAGTGTAAAGAATGTCTGCTGACTGTTGAAATCGCGGAAACCAGCTTGGAGTCAGCGTCACAAAAACGAAAACGCAGACCAAATTTTGAAACCAGTGAAAAACAGATTTTGGTTGACGCTGTTCGCAAGTATTTCAACATTACTGAGTGAAGAAAACCAACGGTGCTGTAAATATCGTTTCTGTTATAAAATATATTTGTTACGCAGTAAATTATCAATAACAATGTGCCCCGCTGACCCTACCAAGGTAGGTAGATAATGTAGACACAATTTCGCACTAACAAATGGTCGGATTTCTCTCAAATGTGGTGGGCCTCTATGAATTTCATTGCGATTGGAATTGCATAGTTTTATTGCTAATTTTAATTTTTTTAGCACAACTACGCTTGCGCAAATGCAAAATCCCCATCTCTCGAACAATAAAATTGGTTTAAAAAAATCTCAATATTAATTATTCAAAGAACTCCATGATCGACTAGAACGTTTATGTTGACAGGGAGGTAAAGCTGATTCTCTCTCCCACGAATTCAAAGAAACGAGAAAGCTATGTGCCTTTGCACTCGGTTATAGTAGGTACCTCGTCACAAAATGGATATAATCGAGCTCAAAATAACATACATGTTCTCTCTCATCCATCGAAGACGGTGAATTGTGAAATTTTCATATCCGTCCTCCAGTACCAACTGAAATGCCCTACTCATTCTGTGGATGCAGAATAATAATAATATCAATAATAACAATACTAGAAGAATGGTTCGCATGAAAACTGTCGAACTGGCAAGATGGCGAACTGGTAAATCGTTGATTTAGGACGCTGACCACCCAAAATCGACTTGTTAGTTTTGATCACCTATTTGTCTCATTTGATAATTTTGTATTTATTTTTATTTATCTACTCACTTAGCAAGATAGATGTTAATGTCTCTTATAAAACGCTACTGAAGTTTTCAAGTCTGGAGTAGGTAGACACTGCTGAAGGTCTAGGGTGTAACATTTTACTGTGACTCGTTGCCACTAATGGCGCTTTCTTTGGCAATTTTTGTGTCGATCCTCTTCTCTTCATACGCCCGCGCTTGAGCTGAATGATGGTCGTTTCTCTCGTCTATAATTTTATTTTTCTCGTCGGGATCCTGAGAAACCTTCAGTTTCATTGCAAAAGTGTCGCAGGTATGACATGTGTCCACGTATGGCTTCTTGAGTTTTAGTTTCATATTGTGAAACTCACGATTGTATACAGTCATACTGACAGGGTTTTCAAATTCGTTGCGATATGCATTATACATTTTCTCGATGGTCAAATGCGGCTGGAGAAACAAGCAATCATTCGTCCTGCGTGTATAATGGCTTTCATAAGCAGGGAAACTGTTCAAGTGCGATTTGACCTGCTCTATTTTCTCTGAAGGGTGGGCTCTTGGGTTTAGTTGGCGACCTCTTCCATCAGGTTCGATAATGCCCGATACCTTTTTCTGTTTTTTTAAAGCTACTGTTTTGATGAAATTGTCTCCTTCTCCTAGAATTTTAAGGAAACATCCTTTGCAAAACTGTACACGTTTTCCGTTTACATCTAGATGGTAACTGTAGGTATATGTTCTATTCCTCCTCTTTGTAGGTGAGACATTTTCACGAAGCTTACTACTTGATTTTGTGGCAATGTGGAGTGCCGAACCAACAAAAGCTGCTCTGCTGTCATAACATCCCAAACTCCAATAATCATTAAAGATGTTTTGTGCGTTTTCCTCCCTAATTTTCGTGCTGCACAACGAACGACAGGCTTCTATAGGCTTGCGTACCCTTTTCTTTACTATTTTGCCCTTCATCGTGACATACTCTTTACCAGAATTTCTTTTCGCTTTTCTCTCCAATCTTTGTTTTCTACTGAATAAGATCGTTTTTTCAGCCTCAACTTGAACCTCATTCCTTACTAGAGAAATACCTGCACTCCTCCGGGGTCTTCTTAAACTTTGAAGGTAGGCAGCCTCCTCATCATCACTTGAGTCTTCTGTTGAAGTTACTGGAGCGAAATGTTGCATCCCCGAAGTCGAAGCTCCAGCATTCATCATATTAGAACCTTGTGCGTGGAGGACAATAGGGGAGCCTGTAGAGTGAGAAAAAATCAACTAAATGCGATAGCATAGGTTTATATGCCAGAATAGTATCATTAAAAAATGATATGGGTACACATACACTTAATAGGTGGTACGAAAATTGTGCATACCTTCTTCATTTCCATCAATCGTTGAGTCTTCTGTTGAAGCCATTGGAGCAAACTTTTGCATCCCCGAAGTCGAAGCTCCATCATTCAAAATATATTGGAATCAGTTGTTTGAGTCTTTCCAAGCAAGGAGAAGATTTTTTCAATGTTCTGGGATTCAACCGCCCACTACAAACGTTGATGAGATTCATATTGAATAATCGGAGGTCGATGGTTTCGAGAACAGTGGCGATTGGCGAATGGCAGGCGAAACGCGGGACAGATGAAACTGCTAGGAGGTCACTATGTCAACAATATGACCAATATGTACACAACTGGAGGAAGCTGATTCCCTATGAGCTCGAGGTGAAGGCTCTCAAGACCTCTGTAAAATACTGAGATCCTTGTTTAGGTCGAATAAGTCAGAGAAGTCACCGTTTTCCATCTGGTAAAAAGTACATAAGTTGACTTTTGTACTTTTTCGCGATTATTTTTTTGTCCAAATGACTTACGTCAGAGAGACCAGTGCATCCTGCAGTTTTTTAAGGGGGGGTTTTGATGTGGGAGATAATATATCGAACTGTGCACTATGAAGAGGCCTACCATATATACCGTTGAAAACGAAAAAAGTGAATTTCTGGACTTGAGTGGTTTTTCGCCGAAGCCAGTGATATATTTTCGATACAACTCTCTCTCTTGGCAAAAAACATTCTTATAGTATTTTGTGGCAGGGTTATCCAGTAACTTCTAAAGAGATAGTTGGGTAGGTGTCTTTTCTTGAAAGACATAATATAATCTTTCTCATTTCTCGTTTGTCTGATTGTGATATCGTGTATCATCCTTCGTTCATCACATCGACCATTTTGATAACTCATCAAAATGGTACACTATTTTGATGGTGTACGTTTTTTCATCTCATAAAAGTAAATCGATTGTTCATTAAAAATATATACAACAACTTTACTACACTACTACTACTGCCACTCTACTGCTACTCCTCTGCTACTGCTCTGCTCTCTGCTACTCTACTGCTACTTTACTTTGACTTTACCTTGTTATATACAACTTTATTATTGATTCATGAGTTATCAAAACGCGTTGAGGTAGGTCAACAGCTATTCAGTAAAATAGACGAACCCGGGGGAGACATCGGAAGGGACTGTCTCCCGGGAGACTTTCCAAATAGATAACCTCTTTTCATCATCTCTTTTAGTGAATAGGCCCATCTGAGGTCTTCTGTTTAATATGTAAATGGTGAGCAAAAACATGGGTGAAACTGGCCCTGAATGTTGTGTTTTAGAGTTCCATCTCAATAATCAGTGAGTTATATCATCTGAATTTCAAGTCAGACACTCAGTACGACAAATGCTGCCCGAATCTAATTACGCATAAGCTTCTATAACATCCGGCAATTAATAATTAATGCTTGAAACTCGTAGTTTGTTAACCAGTCTTAATGCTAGCTGAATCATGAATAAGAGCGAACCGTACGGCGCCTCGGAAGTTTCCTCGTTCGGTATTACCGTAATCAGCGCTATCTGTGAGTGTTTCACCCTAATCGCCTCAACACCCGCACATCAGTCCCGTGTTTCCAGAATTCATTTGTCTCAACCAATCACCCAGTGAGCTCCGAGACGAAACTGTCAAGAACTCTTGTTCTCCATCCCGGGTCCCACAAACGGGATGTTCTCTCGGATTAGTTTGCCGACCTGCCGCCACCAACTGGTGGCCACCGCCTCCTGACAGGTTGCAAAGGGCTGGACGGGTTGGTTTTCCTCTCGTTTGAACCCACAGCGGTTCTGTCACTTGAATTTATTGACACATCAGACCTTTTTTACTCTCTTCGAACTATTAACACAAATAAACCACACCTATTATAAACATAAATATAATTATAATCAAGTATTATGGGAGTTCGCATAACGAGATCGTGATAAATACAGGGTTGCGATCATGACCGCAGAAAACGGTGATCTACGCAGAAGGGGCATCTATACAGGTCAATGATGAACCGTTGTGTAATAATTTGCAGCGTTTTAACATGGAACATGTTTTCACGGGAGTAAACCGGGCAGCAGACTGTCCTGTCCCGTCCATGTAACACGGCTCCCCTCCCCGTCGCCCATACAGTTCTCCCTCTACCCCACTCCTGCCACCCAACTCACCTCCTCTCCTACCACACCTTCGCCGAGGAGAGCATGGCCAGACCCCACTCCTACGAAAACTGCCGAGGGGGTTCTACCTACCCGAAAAACGCCGAAAGCAGCTGACGACCTGTATTACATTACATTGCGTTAGGTCGCTGGTCCAAGGCTTGGAAATCCCACGAAGTTATTTTGCTTCCTCACTACCGATGGCAGGGAAGCCTTGGATTCGTCATTGAGTAAAAAAAAGTTCATGTCCTCCAAATTGAAAATTTCCAAATACCATTTTCCGTTTCAGACATCGAGGAATATATTTGGTTCTGCGTCTGTCTGTCGGTTGTAATTCCTTGCAACACCCATAACTACCCGAAATAATGGTCGAAGTGGGCTGAAATTTTTAGGGTAGGTGTGGGTTGAGTCACAGATGGTCCCATACCAAAATCATTGAAAAAGTACCGTAACTTTCATCTGCGCATGCGCAAGCGTGAAATAATTGGAACACCCATAACTACCCTAAATATCGTTGAAATCAATTCAAACTTGGAGGGTCGGTCAGGAATTGGAATCGTAACTTGATCTACGCATGTGCGAAAATGAAATGTTGACCATTTCCTTGTAACGCTTCTAACTACGCGAAAAATAGTCGTAGAGAGATGAAATTTTGAGGGTACACGCAGGATGGATCGCAGATGGTCCCGTATCATAACGAGCCTACCCAACTAGTCTATACGTTCATGTGATTCAAATGAGGAAGCTATAGTGCCTCCTCGACTTGGCAGACGTTTTTCTACATATCAACCACCCTCCCCCCCACCCCTGCCTGTTATCATGTACCTATTCGAAAAACATGTTCCATGTTTCCTTGCTTTGATCCTTGATCTAAACTGTTATAATCCGAGGGTCTGGGGATGTCCCCCAGATTTCATTCGACAATAAACTTACCGTCATGAACACAAACCACTGGCGGCTAGACGCCGGTACGGCAACGCTTTTTTTAAATTTTTGGTTAAGTACAAATCGTTCCTGTGCAGGTGTTTTGTCGTTGAGCTCTTGGGCAGCGCTGAACGACAGGTACAGCCGCCGCTTCTGCATGCGATTTCGTTTCGAACTACCGCCATCCAGGGCTCGGAATGAACCGGGAAATGACAACTCAAAATGGGGAATTTGCCGCGAAGCGCGTTGAAATCGGTGGAAAAGGACGCCTGATGAAAACACTAATCGAAAATCTGGAATCGCGTAACCGATGGAAACGTCCCCCGCATACAGCGTTTTTCGAGGCAGACGGTATATTTCGGTCAACACGATTGTTCGCCCTTCTAATGTGATGTTTCAGAAACGATGGAATTGCCATGGGTGGTGGAGAGGGGGTCTGGTAGAGGGAGGGGGGGACCAATCAATCCTCTGTCAGGTAAAAACGAATTATCCGAAAACAATGTTTGTCGAGCCCTAAACCCGAATATATCCCCCAACCATCAGAAGCAATCAATTTACAGAGTGCGAAATCAGTGAAAACGTTGTGATTGATCGTATGGAAACACGTCGAACTGTGCTGGCGTGTTGAGAGGGCGTCGTAATGGACGTCATCCGTGAAAACTATATTTTTTCTTTTAATGAATATGATCCTGTTGCGGTGACGTATCGCGTCAGAGATTGACAACTGAGTCGGACTCGCTGGATTGAGCCCGTCGGATCGTGTCAACTGAAATTGAGCGATGATAAACCTGTAATAGTCGTCGCCACGGAATTTCCAAGCCCCATCCACCCGACAACAAGCAGCGATGCGGGAAAGCAATCAGTGTTTTCATGCAATTGAGTATTTTGATGTCCTGTGACGTACTTGAGAATGTGCACTTTCACGTAATATTATGTAAGGTCTTTCATATGCAATTGGGACCCCATTTTTTCTTGCTTTCCCATCTAAGGTCCCGAAAAGTTTCAGTGATTATCCTTTAACCACTTCAACTCATCAAACTTAGCCCACACCGCTTATAGAAAATTGTCATACTCAATATCAGTAGTTCATTATTGGAAAACGTTGCAAATAATTACACAACGGTCTATTTTTGACCTGTATAGATCCCTTCTGCGTAGATCACTATTTTCTGTGGCCAAACCCCCCCCCCCCCCCTCCAACAAACACAAAAGCCCTAAATTGCGTACTGGAGCCGGCCCGGGAACTATAATATAGTATATATTGTATTCATTATTATCATAATATATTATATTCATAAAAATGAACGGAATTCAATAATTCAATCATTGACTGTTTTTTTTTTTTTTTTAAATGAAGCATAACCTTTGTTCAAGTTGCAAAAATCTATCAACAAAATCGTAAAGAGCAATCATTTTTCAAATGAAATAATATCACAGGACAACCAACTCGACTTCATACACCGTCCGTGATTATAATCAGGTGCTCCCTAGTGATGATATATGGGCCGGATTTATACCGTTTGATTCAAGATCATGTTAACGAAGGTTTTCGGTGCAAACGAATGGCTCGTCGTACAATGCTCCGGGTCGTCTCAAAAAATGCTTTAGTTCAAGATCAACGTAAAAAAGTTGAAAACCCATACCCTTCTATTGACAGTTTCGGGCTACGGCGTTCTGAATATTTCAACCCCTATTTTTTATCCCTTCCAGATGACTGACAGTAACGCCGAGCTTCGGGAACCAACTAGACCCCGAACGGGACCTACAAACCAAATTTTATTAATTTTGGTTCATGGTAACTAAGAAAAGTGCGAAGGACGGCGTACGGCGCGGCGTACAGTTTGGTTTATTATTTTAAATAATGAACCTTTGGAATCGAGCATGGAAACCCCCCCCCCCCCCTCCCACTTCAAAATTTTATGGTTTGCGTTTCAAGGTACGTAGAATACGAAAACGCAAGAACAAAATTTCTGCCTACGCCGTACGCCGTACTTCGCACTTTCTTTAGTTACCATGAACCGAAATTAAGGAAATTTGGTTTACAGGTTCCGTTCGGGGTCTAGTTGGTCCTCGAAGCTCGGCGTTACTGTCAGTCATCTCTGAGGGGTTCAAAATAGGGGTTGACATTTTCAGAACGCCGTAGCTCGAAAACTTTCGATAGAAGGGTATGGTTTTTTTACGTTTTTAAATTGGCCTTGAACTAAAGAATTTTTGAGATCACCGGGAGCATTGTCCGTCCAGCCGTTCGTTTCCACCGAAAACCTTTGTTAACATGATCGTGAATCAAGCGGAATAAATCCGGCCCAGATATCATCACTAGGGAGCACCTGATTATAATCAAGGATGGCTGTATGAAGTCGAGTTGGTTGTTCTGTGATATTATTTCTTTGAAAAATGATGGCTCTTTTAGATTTCGTTGATAGGTACCTACTACTTTTGCAACTTGAACAAATGTTGAAGAATTATAGTGGGTAAATTATTAAACAACGGTAAATTATTACAGAACGGTTTATTATACTACCTACGCATAAGGGGCAGGTAAATTATTACACAGCGGTTTATCATTTGCCTTATGCTCCATGAATAACTACAAATAATTAAGGATTGAATGATTGATTCCGCGCATTTTTATGAAACCTTAATTCCGGGGCTGGCTGCAGTACTCGGTTTAGGGCTTTCCTCGGGGGAGGTCGAGGGTATTGACCACAGGGTTTTGAAAACAGTGATATATACATATATACAGGTATATATTATACATATACATATATACATATATACCGTGATATATACATATATACAGGTTAGTAATAAAACGTTGTGTAATCATTTGCTGCGTTTTTTCATTCCATTTTCGGATTCTACGTACCCTGAAACAGAAACCATCAAATTTTAATGGTGGGGGGGGGGGTTACTTTTTTTTCCCCATGCTCGATTCCAAAGGTTCATTATTGAATATAATAAACCAATAAATAACCAATATAATTGTTGCGTAATGCATGACACAGTGCTCCCACTGGACGTTTTGAATATTACTAATAATACCAGTTTCTCGGCCAACTCACCATGAATGGATTACGGAAGAACCATTAAAATTTGATGAAAATTGCAGCTCGAGTGTTGTAAACTATGTTGGCAAACATGAGAACCCAAAATTGATTTCGGGGATCGGATTTTTCGCACCCAACTACCTTCTATGTTGTTTTTTCCCCAAAACTGCCCGTAATTTCAACCCAGTACATAGTAAATCTTCTTGAGCAGTATGTAAGAAGTGAGCCTTTGAAAATAAAACAGCTTCGAGAGGTCCGGAATACATTTGGAAGGAATATCGCCGGAGAAGTTATAGCTATCGGCTGAGATTGCGCTTGGGGCTAGCCAGAATTGAGGTCACATCCCGAAGGAATCGCCCTTTCCTGCATTTCTTCTCAGTGGAAAACACCTCTCCCAGCCCCAACCGCCACAACCATGGACCTCGACACAGACAAGCATTTGGATTTCTAATCAAAATCTCAAGGGGCGAGCGCCCGAGCACAGAGTGACAACTACCGGATTTCCTATCTATATGATAACTGGCGATCGGGTATCTCGATTTTATTATTTTTTCTTCTATCCGCCTATATTTTCTTTTAGGGTTGGTGGTTGAAGGGAGAGGGGGCACAAAAATTGCAAGGAACGGAAGAAAGTTCCAGCCAACGGTACAGAATTACCGTCTCTCCACTTTATTTCTCTTGTTGGCCTTCCGGTATTAGTTGTCTGGAACAAAAACGCAGGCACTGCTACAATTTTGGTTTATATTTTCAATAATGAACCTTCGAATAAAAAGGAAAAAAAATTAATCCTCCCACCATCAAAATTTGATGGTTTCCATTTCAAGGTACGTAGAATCTGAAGTTAATACACGACATTTTATTAGGTATTTACTTCTATAGATGCCCCTCCTGCGGTTCTTCGTTTCTTTACTTTTTCTGGTCAAATAACTACCCTCGTCTTGACTATCCTATTGACTGTCGTATGGCTATCCCCCCACGATAGCCATAAATCGAATATTGGAGCCGGCCCGGGAATAATAGTTTCATAAAAATGCGCGGGATTCAATAATTGAATAATTAATTATTTGTTGCTATTCAAGTAGCATAACGTTTGTTCAGGTTACAAAAGTGCCTATCAACAAATTCCAAAACAGCCACCATTCTTCAAATGAAATAATATCACAGAACAACCAACTCGACTTCTTACAGCCGTCTGTGATTATAATCAGTTGTTCCCAGTCAATGATATCTGGGTCGGATTTATACCGCTTGATTCACGATCATGTTGACGAAGCTTTTCGGTGCAAATGAACTGCTGGATGTACAATGCTCCTCGTGATCTCAAAAATTGTTCAGTTTGAGATCAGTCTGAAAAAAAAACCATAAACTTCTATTGAAAATTTCAACCCCTATTTTTTTCACAGCATCGCGGACGAAATAGGCCCAAATAGGACCGACATACCGAATTTCATTAATTTTGGGTCATGGTAACTAAGGAAAGTGCGAAGTTCGTCAGACAGTTGGTCGTTCTGTGATATTAATCGAGTTGGTTGTTCTGTGATATTATTCCATTTGATGAGTGATGGTCATTTTGAATTCAGTTGATAGGTACTTTTTCAGTTTGAACGTACGTTACGCGTGAATAACAACAAATAATGAATTATTGAATTATCGATTCCACTGCATATTTACGAAAAGTGATTGTCTGACTGGCTCCAGTAATCGATTTAGGGCTCTCTTGTGTGAAGCACGAGGGTAGGTATTGACCACAGAAAACAGTGATCGACCCAGAAGGGGCATCTATACAGGGAAGTAATTAACCGTTGTGTAATAATTTGCAGCGTTTTTGAAACGTGGCAACCATCGACTTATGATTTCTGTCAGACGCACACCCTTGAGTAGCATCCATGTGAGATTGTCACGTGGTTCTAGCCTCCTGTGCTGTTTATTTGCATGTAACATGTAAGATCGTAATCCCTCCAAAGTCTGATTCTACGGATTTAATAACCTATTTTCATCTGGGAATGCAAAGCCAATTAGCGTCTCTTCTGGGCCAGAACAGCTTAGTTTGTTTTCTATTTTTATTTCCGCCCTCCCTCTTCCCTCACACGGATTTTCTCTCTCTGTTGATTCCCCGAGTTAAAATATCTTGCTGGAAGTTAAGGAAAAAATTTTTTTTTTTCTGGTTTGCTATATAAATTAGGAAGTCCCACGAACTACCGGCGGAAGGTAGTTAGCGAACTTTTCCTTCTCAATCCTGTTTCACCGCAAATGCGAAGGAGCAGAGGAAAAAACGAATGTTTACGATTCAGCCCACACCAGTTTTGCGCTATTCCCAAATCTTGGACACAGGTTTTTGTTTATAATATCCTCTTTCAAGCGCATTACGCTGAGATCGAAAAATAGCCTATGTGTGGGAAACGATTGATTTAGTTCCCAAAGTGATTCAGGAGGGGGTAAGTTTGGATTATTATTATTATTTGGACCACGCTGAAGAACCAGCAGTCTAATTGGTTCGCAACAAGAAATTGAAATTTCTAAGAATAAATAGTGTTCTATTTCACTAATTCACGAGAAATACACTGTTAATAACTGGAAAAAGTTATAACAGTGTATTGTTCATGTATTAGTGGAAACATTTAACCTTTCAATAACTCTGTATTTTTTATTTGAAATAGCGAGTGATTTAGTTCCTAAAGTGAAATTTACCCAAAACAATCGTTATCAATATGAGCATGAATCAACCGGTATTTTAGCTGACAGAGAAAACATACGGCTGATTCAGAGGTGGTGGTTTGAAATTAAGTTATAATTTTGCACTTCTGTGATAGGTGCTTATAATGCTTATCGTGCGAAAATATGGTAATGGGATATGCGCAAAATTTATTTTATTTTTTTAAATGAAAGTAAATTCTATCCTGAGAATTTTGACACCAACCGCACTGTCCTACGTTAAGTACCTTCTTTTTCTATGATTTTTCAAAGGTTCAGGTAACTCTGACGTCATTGCACCCCTCTCCACTGGGCGACCTCCCCCCGCCTATTGTGACGTCAGAATTACTGAACGCTTTGAAAAATCATAGAAAAATATACTGCTTACCGTATGACAGTGCGGTTGGTGTCTAGAACAGTCGGCTGGGGTTCTCTGAATGGTGTCCAGTTGCATTAAAAACTAATATAAACAGCTTTTGTGACCCCTTGCACCATTTTTAACATTTTTTGTTGTTTGAAATTTACCTTGTGTACTTGGTGTTCAGTACAAATATATACCTTGGTGTTTATTGTAATGAATGCATATGTTGAAACTTGGTTAGAAATTGGCCCCAATATGAGCCATATCCCAACCACACTCTACTTTTGGTCCCTACGTACCGTGTTTCCAGGGATAGGTACTCTTCCATAGACGCAGATTAATGTTACAGTCGGATTTGGATAAATTTGGTAGGTTCCAAACTGGGACCAACCCGTACCTCACAGTTAGTCTATTGTTATAAGTCTAAAATATTGCGTTACCTTCGCTTTTCTTACGGTTTTCGCGAGCCTAAAACCACCTCCTTGCTATGTTCGCACGACTTTCATAGTTTTGATCCACGAACTATTGCATTTCCAAGTCAAATTCAACCTCTTCCAAACCAAATTCAACCTTTTCCATTTCAAACTCAACTTTTTTCATTTCAAATTCAACCTTCCCCTACTTCAGAAAAATATAAAGTTTAATAAACTGAATTTTTGGACCCCATTACCAACTTTTTGTTGCATTATTTAAGGCTTAAACTGAATTTCTCATGACATCAGATAGCGTCTGCAAAATCCCGCGCTAAGGGATTAAAGAAGTAAACAAGAAGAATTTGCAAACACCGAAGTTGTGTTCCTTACTTCAGTTGAAGGTTAAAAAAAGAAAATTTTAAATTGTAATGAAAAAAAACACACCTACTTGCACTGAACCACTATAGCGTTGTTTAGTTTAAGCCTTAAATAATGCAACAAATAGTTTGTTAATAATGGGGTTCACAATTCAGTTTATTAAACTTTATATTTTTTGCTGAAGTAGGGGAAGGTTGAATTTGAAATGGAAAAAGTTGAATTTGGTTCGGAAAAGGTGAATTTGGTTTGGAAAAGGTTGAATTTGGTTTGGAAAAGGTTGAATTGACTTGGAAAAGGTTGAATTTGGTTTGGAAAAGGTTGAATTTGACTTGGAAATGCTATACATCTTCAGTGTGTTCAAGCTTGGGTAGATTGTTTGAAGTTATTCTATCCGAGTTCCACTCTTTCTTAGTGGTACGTAACAAAACGGAAAGCCTTCAACTGGAAAAACAAGAGGTGAGTAATTCTTTCTGTGGCAGAGATAAAGTAGAACAATGACTAGGTGAGCCAGTAGTAGCCTTCCGAAGGCATTACAACGTTTATCACTCCCGGAAATATGTCCCGTTTCAAGACATTAAATAAAGGATGGACCTATTAAAGGGACACTGACCATTTAAGGCGGAGGATTCTTTTAAAAGAAAAGGAACTTTATGGGGTTCCGCCCCACGCCTGGCTAGTGACAAATATCAAAGAGCCCTTAATCAGAAGGTCGATTCTTTATTTTAGTTGGGCAGTTACGAGTTTTGGGAGGTTCTGGCCGATCGATTAGGGCCCTAAAGAGATCCCTTAGGACCTGAAAAGTTAAAGGGCGAGGCGGTTATGTTACTTAAGTCATAGGGTTCTTTAATATTCGGAGTTAGTTACGACTATGAGGACGCTGTGAGACCCTTAGTGAGACTAAGGGTTGTAAACGACTAAATGGGACTTGCAGATATTCGAGGAATTTTCATAATAAGATGTACGCGGATGCGATGAAGCCTGAAATAGTTGTCCGTAATATGTACCTGAATAATGGGGACATGGCCTAACGAAATTGCCCAGTAGTACAACATATCTATTACCGAGTCGTCCCTTTCTGTCTGATGTCACTCGAGCCCTTCTCTCTTGTTTCTCGGTGGATTTCTAATAGTTTTTCACCAAGATTCTGACAAATGAATTCTATTCTGTCACGTGGTGGTGCTAAAATCCCGCAGAGAAATTTGCGTGGTGCGTAAAGGCGTTGAGAAGGAACTTCAATGGAGCTTTCGCACTGACCACAGAATGATGTGATCCATAAACGTGAACATGATTAGGGTCTCACCAATAGAGGTCGAAACGTTGTTCCAAAAAATTAATATTAACACCAATTGGCTGAGCTGTCCATCCTCTGGTGAAAACGCACCATAATAATACTATCAGAGAAAATGGACTTTTAACAGCGTTGTAGTAATCCATAAAGACAACTAATCTGATCAGTTGCAGTCAGCCCCATAAGCCTCACTTTTTAACTGCACCTTAATTTACTGGCGTAAGTCACAACTCACGAACTATCAGCTACTTTGTGTTGTTCGTTCGACAAAAGATACAACGGTTACAAGGGATTCCGTACAGAAACAAACTCTGAAATAAACTTCTTGCCTGAAGTACGAGAGGGAATTCGGATTTTCGAGGTGTATGCCCTGCTAAATCTTTTCGGTTCTTGTATCCATACAAGGATTCCCTTACTGGCGAGGGTGAAAAACGTTACCTGTTTTCAGATTACTTCAACTCGTTGGACGTGAAAAGATGTCATCCTCCTGACAGACAACAACAATAATTACGCCCGAGTGGGATTGCTGAGTTGATATGAGGACGGAGATTGTTTTGTTTCTGCCTTAATCCTGGAAAGAGACGTTTTGCTCGACATAAATGAGACTGCTGAGCTAATCCACTTTATCATTATGTTATTAGCATTTCAGAGAAATCTCTAAAGAGCGAATACTTCCCGCGGAGTAAAGGAGAGATGATAAGTTTTGTTGTTTTCAAATTTATATTGTGATGAAAACACTCTTCATTAGGTACGAATCCCGGTATTGAAATTAATTTCAGAATTATGGACACTGAACGAATTTTTGAATTATTGCAACGACTTGAATTATTACCCCTCAGTCTATTGAGACCACCAAGCAGACAACATAATTATATCACCCCAAGGTTTTGTACAGGTTGTCCAGCATTCTAAAGACTAATGACCGTAATAATTTGTTGTGGATAACAAGGAAGTCCTGGCTTCCATATAATAAGCTTTGCTAGCAGCCTGAAGCCGAAATTCCAAAAAAGAGATTGGCAAAGGAAAAGCTCCCCTTGTCAAGGCGTCTTTGCCACTTACATTTTATTTATATCACCACTTTCAATGGTGCGGGAGAGGGGGACAACGAGTCTCGTCGAATAAAAGCGTTTTTCCGCGCCAACAAAACATTCTGTTAAACGTCTGAAGCGTCACCTCTAATTAAAGAGATAAATCAAGAAAGGGCTGAGGGTCCTTCCTTGTTCTTGCCTTCCTTTAGACGTTTCCCTTCATTGTGACCCCGGCTCAAAAGGACGAGGGTGTTCCAAAAAGCTTGAAAGATTTAGCCTTCCGCTCTTAATTAGTTAGTTAATCACCGGGCAGAGGGTAATTTCCATGAAAATTCGGGTACTGGAGAGTTTGATAACATGAAACCCACTGGAAAACCCTACAGACATCAAATCAAAATTCCCATTTACTTTTTTTTTTAACCTTTCTGAACAAAATATGTTGCGGTCGGACCGATCTTCCTGGTTTGTCTGTCGCTAGTTCTGTTCGTCGACGTGCCCGCAAATCCTCGCTCCGCTCACAAATGCAGTAAAGATTGGCCATAAAGAACTGAAATTTGGAGGGTAGTAGGTCTCATACGGATTTCATCAGAATCGGATTGTGAGCAAGAATAACGGTGAAGTCCTTGACACAAGCTGAGCTGTATAAAGAGTGACAGCAGTGAGCCTAAATTAGGCGTGGGTTGGTCCCTGAATGATCCCATTTGAATTTAATAAAGATTGGACTTTAATCCTCATTTAATCATGTCCTTGCGTGGGAAAGATATCGCCTCAACCCCCTTCTCTTCTTCATTAGATCTTCATTTTTCTCTGTAATTATTCTCATCGATCGCCTGTCCATAAAAAATCTGATGTGCTAGAATCAGATTTTTTATGGGCATGCAGAATAATTACAGGAGAAAAATGGAGGTCTAATAAACTTCGAAGGAAACTAATAACAGCACACGATAGCCACCGGCACTCTGTTACCCGCTCATACGAGCAGGAGAAACTCTCATTTTATGCCACTATAAACATCGTAAACACCGGGTACAATAAACACAGGAAGACTATAAAGTAGAAGACCCCTTTAGCAAACTCTACAGGGCCTAACGGACCACATTTTTCCCTCAAAAACAACGACTCAAAAATATGGTTCCAGGCTTCTGCCCTCTTCTGCGGCGTGTAAATCACCGGTGGGGGCCCGTTATGGGGTGAACTCTACCGACCGAATATCTGGTCGGAGACAACCTCGAGGTGTGATATTTCAACGTGTTGTTTATAACACACAGTTGACCTCATTTTGGTTTTTTTTTCCCCTGAGGCTTTTAAACGTTCTTTATTGTGAGTCTCAAGATGTACGGAGTGCACCTCTGCTCTGATAGGATTCTTCGTGGGTACCGCGCTGTCTCCACTTGCAGGTTGGCAATCCAAATGCCACGATTCCTAGCAGGCAACTCCATTTGCCCGTTGTTCATCGATTCGTCACATCCTTTTGTTCCGAAACGATAGGTTGTTCTAAGTCTTTTCGTAACATACAAGTTTCGGGCGATGTTCAATCGTTTCGTAGCATCAGAGAATTCAGACTGGAGTGACTGTACCTTGGATGAACTCAGCCGATGATATTCATGACTCCGATTGTTCATTTCTCTTGTTTACGAGAGATGGAACGATATCATCCCGATGAGATCCTATGCAACAAGCTATAGGTCGTGCACAAGAATAATGCCCTCCGACCCTGCACCCTATAGGAGGATGGGAGAAGCTGAGGGCTCGGCAGCGTGAGTGGGATGCAATGTTGGGACTTTTACTCTGTTATGTTGGCAGCCGTGCTGCCATTCCAAGCCAGCCCCATCCCCATATCGTGTTTTCCTTGTTTGCATCTTGCTTTTCGTTTCGCCATCCTACCTATATCGTCGTATTAACCCTTCTTATTTTAACTGTGAGTATCATCACAATCCCCGTCATCCTATTTTTGAACTGAGTATCATCACAATCCTCCGTACCCGCCAGTTTCCGTGTGTCGCCTACACAAATCTCGCGATGGAAGATCAACCTTCATCGTCAGTAAGAAACCGGAAACCTGCTATCGCAAGAGACAGGGCTCTAGGAGTCAGGCACGAGAAATTGTGTACAATGTGTGCCAGTATTTTACGAGGAAGAAGAAAGAGGATGACGCGAAATACAACGTTCGCGATGTGACTAGTGCAGCGACAGGCGTCTCGGCGAGAACAGTCGGCAACATTATGAAGGAAGCTGGAAACCAAACAACATCAGATCGGGCGAGACCTTTGTTTGTTACGCCAACCAAGTCCACACCGCACAAGAAGGTCATCGATGCTGATGAATTCACCGATGCTGCTACACGAAACAAGATACGTGAATTCTACATTGTTTGGAAAGAGTGCCCTTCATTGAAAACACTTTGTGCGGAATTGGCGAGTGACGGAGTTCTCGAGTATGGTAGAAGTTACCTTCGGAAACGACTGGTTAGTAGCGGTTTCAAGTGGAAGAAATGTCAGTCCAGCCGAAAAAATTGAGGACGACTACCGTCAAAAAGATCACTTAGTCGAATCGGAGATCGATAGTTTCATCATTAATGTTGGGGGGCTTCTGATACTGATAGCAGTTCCGATGAGGATTCGGATTTTTCTGATTAGAAGTTTTACGTACCACAGTTAAATTACGTAAGTACTAAATAAATGAATAATAAAATAACATTTGTTTCCTTCCTTATTTACCTCATTGTACCTTTTCAAAAAAGTACTCCCAATTTTCAAGAAAACATTTCATAGAAAAATCCTATTACACACGAGTTTGTCTGTCAGCTCAAAGGAGTCACGCTCAGGGGTCCGATTTTACAAAAACCCTGCAAAGTCCTTGTCACATGGGGTTTATTATTCTACAGAAATGTTGGCTGTACCTACATTTATTGTTTGTTTCATGTGAAATAATTGAAATAGCTATTTCTGATGGTTTCCACCAATTTTGGCCCCCAAAACACAAATTAGGTAGGTACGATTTTTTTTTTTTTTTTCAAATTATCCATGATCATTGGTAGTGCCACTTAATCGTCTTGATCTACGTGTTGAAACTTTTCCTAGTGCTATTCTACAAATTGATGGTGATTTCAGACGATTTCGCAGGTTTTTGCCTCATAAAAAATCAATTTTGGGAGCTGAACATCTGGTACAACCTCAATTTTCCACTCCTTGGCCAAAATCGACCTCATATTCGATCTTCTCGTCCCCAAAAACATGGAAAACGATACCTCAAAAGCTCATGTTACCAACATGTTGCTAAAACGCAAAAAGTACCTATTTTTACACACATTTTCACTCAAAACACCCCTGGGTATATTCCGATCGGGCTGAAAAGTTTCGGGACACAACTAAGGCCCAAATAGAGCATGTGTGCGAAAGAACGACTTTTTTAGACCGAAAATGAAGCCTGTACACGTGATACGGCGGACGGCGTACGGCGGACGGAAATTGCATTTTTTGAATCTACGCACCTTGAAACGGAAAAGAAAAAAGTTTGAGGGGGGGTTATAAAAATTTTTTGCTGAGCGATTACATAGGTGTATTATTCAGAGAATAATAAACCAAAATCGGGAAAATGCTACGTTCATTCACTATGGCTTTTATGACTGTATCATTTTTTATAACGAAAAAAGGTAAGTTTTTATTACGGTTCACACTCACCTAGAAAAAGGATTACAGGGGGAAAGCTGCCACTGGACAGGGGAAAAACAAAAAAATCGTGGAATTCTGTGTTGAAAATGATTTCCACGTTCTCCGCCAGAGTGCAGGGTCGGAGGGCATTATTCTAGTGCACGGACTATAGTAGTAATCATGCCGCCACACAACATGCCATGTTGGTCTCCTCCAAACGTGGCTTTGCGATTATAGTCGATCGAAACAAATTCGAAAATTGCGGTTTATCTATTATAGGTAGGTACAAAGGTCAGGGGTAGGTAGGTATATTCACAATCAACGCAAAATTTACTATAAGCAAGTGACTATTAGCAGCGGACAATAGTTTTGTTTGAAAAAATTTCCCATTTTATCTCACTGTAAGTCGTGGCAGGACATTTTATACAGAAAATCTTGGAGGAACCGTTGTAAATTCTGCATTCCTCAGTCATTCATGACGAAATAAATTGAAATCCTCCTCCGTGAACCCGATGGAGACCACCCTAAAGATACGACACATTATACCTCTTTGTGCACTTCTCCCCTTTTGCAAGTTCAAATGGGCGGGGGACGGCCGATGAACGTAGCAACAAAAGGCCGAAAAACGGTGTCATCTCCATCTTCTTCTCTCGCTCTCTTGAAACCCCTTCCCTGCAATTAAGTTAACAACTCTACCGGCAATCTACGTGAAAAACGAGTGAGGGCTCTGGCCCCACGGTCGGGTCCGAGCGCAACTTCAATATATTAGAGGCCGGGGTATCCTCGCCTAAATAGAAAACGCCTTTCCGCTCCTCACGACGCACTGTCGCGTTTACACGGAGAGTGGAACGGGTCGGAAAACCGTCACGAGGGCAAATTGATCGCTGAACGTAAGTGAGGCTCCTAATTGGACTCCAGTGATATTTTTCTGTCCGTCGACGACCCTCCTACTTAAGACTTGAAATTTACGACTGCGCAAGTTGGAACGTCAGAATCTGCTGTACTCCAGTTAAAATTTTCGGCACATACACATATTTTGGTTTATTATTTTCAATAATGAACCATTGGAATCGAGCACGAAAAAAAACCCTCAAAATTTGATGGTTTACGTGGAAAATGCAATAAAAAAATTTCTGTCTGTCCGCCGTACGCCGTACCGGCCACTTTTCTTAGTTACCAAGAAACAATTGATGAAATTCGGGTTATAGGTTCCGTTCGGGGTCTGGTTGGTCCTCGAAGTTACTGTCACTCATCTCTAAGGGGTTCCAAATAGGGGTTGACATTTTCAGAACGCCGTATCTCGAAAACTTTCGATAGAAGGGTATGGTTTTTTTTTACGCTATTAAATTTGTCTTGAGCTAAACAATTTTTTGAGACCACCCTGAGCATTGTACGTCCAGCCGTTCGTGTGCACCAAAAAGAATCGTCAACACGATCGTGAATCAAACGGCACTGGCGCCCTATTAGTGCATGGGAATAGTGTCAAAACATCATGCATTCAATTTGGAGGTGTACAGTGTTGAATACCAAACTGAAAAAAGCAAAACTGGTAAGTCTTTTATTGGCACCATAACGAAATATAAACTCCAGTAAACTTTACAGGCATATAAACTCAAAGTAAGCCCACTGTATTTGAATAAAAGAAAGAACTTCAGCTCACAAAGAACAAATCTCGAACTTTTTCGAAAATTGATTTTTCAGAGGAACAAAAAACAACTAACACAACTTACTATGCCAAAGTAAAACTTGAATTTACACACTAAAATCACACTTAGAGAAATCAGACTAGAGAACCTAAATGGCATAGAAAAACTTCGAAAATAGAAAGAAACCATTAAAAAACTGTATTTTTCCGTTTTTAATCACTCTTCCACACCACATTCCGTGATTTTATATACACTATTCGCGGTTTTAACAGTTTTTAACGGTTATAACCCGTAAAAACTCAAATTTGAACTCCTTAGAATTTTTGAAGATTGCTCATCTTCGAACTCATCCTTTTGTTTGGCAATATGAATGTTTTGTCGAAATTTGGCATTTTTTACCATGTACCCAAGGTCAGATATCGTCTGGAGTGACACATAAATAAATATATACGTATGTAATATATAAATAATTCAGCTTTGAGGAATGACCAGTCTAGTCTTGATGTTTTTTATTTCCCAATCATGTTAAAAAACATCAGAAACAAGACTAGACTGGTCATTTCTCAAACCTAAATTGTGTTCATCAACCTAGTCATCAGAATGAACGTATATATTATATAATTACTATTATACACATATATTTTTGCTGAAATGTAGGAATGAACTCAGGATGCTCTTAAATGGATTTTCCTTTTAAACATTTCAAAAATTCATGTTCTGAAATTTTTGGACCCATTGCAATAGCTTCATTTTCTTAGAAAATTCGCTAAAAGAAAAAAATGGCAATTTTGGTCTGACGACATGAAATTTAGAGGGTGAAATATCTCGGAAATTTACCAGGCAATGTTAGACCACGGAGACAGAAATGTCGCCAGTATGAAGAACCCTGGATTCGGGAATTCTCCATTGTTTGAAGATGTTCAACGACGTCGGACGGCTGTTCGGGTGGAAAGGCTTTGACGCTTAACGGTCAGCAGATGTTCAGAAGTCCTGAAAGGCGGAATATCGCAAGCGCCATTTTTGTCGATTTTGAGTACTCGATGGTAACCATTGGATTCGCCTTGAAAAGGCGAATCTATCTAGATCTAGATAATCGTAAGCTACGTGCTTCTCTAAGACATTCAAAAACTCGAATCGTAACAACCATTTTGGTAAAATATCGTATCCACCATTCACTGAGAACGTAAGCGTCACGAGTTTTTAACGCCAGGGAGCAACGCGTCGTACGCACCTGTCGAATTTGAGCAATGAGTGTGCGCGAGGTGACATGTGGTCCACTTTGACAAATACCTACAGGTAATTAACGAAAAATATCAAAAATTTCTTAAGTGCCGAATGTATGTCGTATCTACAACTATTCTCCCGGTTCTTCGAAATAGCAAGAATAGCGTACTTGAGCGTATTTTTCTGGAAAACGTACTAAGTACTTCCCAAGGCTTTTTCGCCATTTTTCTTACAAAATTCAACGGAAAACCGTTCGATTTACCCTTTAAAAAAACAGATTTTTGACGGGTTGGGCAGTGAAAATCTCCTCCGACAGTTTTTCGTCTCTCCTGTAAAATTTGGAAAATGGCGCTTACGATATTCTGCCTTTCAGGGGACGAGCGGGTGACTGGGTATTCGCTGAATATGCTTCGAATAATAGTGAGGGTAATTTTACACGCTCGCACCCCAGTCTTGATAAAGCATGGAAGGGGTGGAATCTACTTAATCGGATTGTCCTGATGGGGAGGGCTGGAGTGGTTGCTCCGTGTTTAGTGGGTTTGTCGTTCCGGTGTCTTGAATGGTGGCCGGGAGCCGTCCTGTCATTATTGTGCACAGGAAGTTGTGCCAATTCTTGGTACGAACTCCAAAACCCCAATTGTGCGATCCGAATGAGCCAAATGCAAACCAAATTTCACATCAGGCCGTTCGCGGAAGGGGTGCGCCAAATCGCGGTAGGGGTGCTATTTGGCACACCTAGCGTACGAGTTGATGACGACCTGTGTGTGACAATCGATTGCGGACGACGGCATTTTTCGAGGCTCCGGACTCGTGTTCCGCAACACGGAAGACGATGACCGTGAAGAAAAGAAGCGAAGACGCAAGGCCCGTAGAAAGGGCCCTCAAGATGTACGGCAAAGAAAGTGTATTGTCAAATTACCGGTTCAAAAGGACCTCTCACTGGTATGTGTGTATGTGGTCCGAAGGACCCGCTTGGAAAAAGACCGGTTTTTTTTCTCCCCTTTTTACTTGAAAGAGTGAGAAAGACCGACGGAAGGGGGGAAAGAGAAAAAAAACGAAAAAATGAGAAAAACAGAGAGGAAAGAAGGGGAGGAGAGAACAAAAAATGGGGAAAACAGAGAGGGACGGCGAGGGAGCCATCGGCGAGAGACAATCAATACCTCGCAGATAACTTCGTGATAGCTTTTTATCGGGGCGATCCTGTGTGGCAAAGGCTTTGAGCCAGTTCGAACAGACGACTCTGTGATACCTTAAGCCCTTGTTACGTGGGAGGTCGCCTGTACCAAAATTGACGCGGGTCGCCGGGTCGGTGATCATCCGTTAACAGTATACGATCACTTATAATATCATTAAGATCTACGTTCCTTCCATTGTTCGTTCCCGTTGAGTATAAATTAATAACCTGTATTTATATCGAGAAAATTTACGTACTAGCTAGTTGTAAATCTTCATACGTAATCTAACTGTACTGAGTTACCTACTAAATGAAGACTGCCAAGACGGGAAGTAAGGTAATTTATGTTTACGAACTAAATCACTCGCGAAGAAATCGTGGAAAACCATTTCAAAGAAACGCTGCAAATCCCTGCACAACGGTTTATTATTTTGTACAGAATACCCTTCTGTTACAGATCACAGCTCTCTGTATAGATAACCCGCCTATATAATATGTACTGTTCTATACATATTATGCAGATCGCAGATCCTCCGTAGGTTAGTACCTCCCCCCGTACTTGTTACTAGGTACCTACCTAAATCACGAGTTGAATGATGCTAAGACGGCAAAAAGAAACGCAAATAATGAAGTTCTAAAGGAAAATTGTTGATGTGGAGTAAAATAGATGCGCCTTCTGCGTAGATCACTGTTTTCTGTGGTCAGTACCTACCCTCTGGTCAAGTATACTGAGCCGTTGTGTAATAACTTGCCCATCAATAATACTTCAACGGTTGTTCAAGTTGCAAAAGTACCGATCAACAAAATCCAGCCCCTTCTTGGTACATGAACCGTTGTGTAATAATTTACCGTACCGTTGTGAAAAAATTTACCGTTGTGTAATGGTTTACCGTTGTAATAATTTGCCGTTGTGTAATAATTTGCCGTTGTGTAATAATTTACCATTGTGTAATAATTTACCAATCAATAATACTTCTAGGTTTGTTCAAGTTTCAGAAGTACCTACCAACAAAATCCAATCACTTATCAAATGAAATAATATCACAGAAAAACCAACTCGACTTCATACAGCCATCCTTGATTATAATCAGGTGCTCCCTAGTGATGATATCTGGGCCGGATTTATACCGTTTGATTCACGATCGTGTTGACGAAGCTTTTTGGTGCACACGAACGGCTGGACGTACAGTGCTCCGGGTGGTCTTAAAAAATTGATTAGCTCAAGACAAATTTAATATCGTTGAAAAAACAGTACCCTTCAATCGAGTTTTCGAGGTACGGCGTTCTGAAAATTTCAACCCCTATTTTGAACCCCTTAGAGATGACCGACAGTGACGCCGAGCTTCGAGGACCAACTAGACCCCGAACGGAACCTATAACCCGAATTTCATCAATTTTGTTTCATGGTAACTAAGAAAAGTGGCCAGTACGGCGTACGGCGGACAGACAGAAATATTTTTATTGCATTTTCGGATTCTACATACCTTGAAACGTAGACCATCAAATTTTGAGGAGGGGTTAGAATTTTTTTTTTTTTTTTTTTTTCATGCTCGATTCCAATGGTTCATTATTGAAAATAATAAACCAAAATGGTCTATTTCCACTAATACACGAAAAAACGCGAAAAATACTGGTAACAGTGTTTTTCGCGTTTTTTCGTGTATTAGTGGAAACAGACTATTTTTTCAATAACCCCGTTTTTCTTTAATTTATATTTATCTGATTCCGAGTTCGATATAACCGATTTTACCACAACTTATTTGTGGTGAAAACCCACAATTGTTCGAGGAACGCTCATTCTTTTGGAAGACCTACGGTTGTACATACTTCGCGATTTAAATACTTGCCCGTAGATGTAGAAAAAGACAATCGAGATGCAAGCAAATCGAGTAACACACACTTGGTTTGACCACAAAACTTTTATTCCGACGAACTGCTGCCACGTCTACTTCTCGTTTATTCGTACTTCTCTTATCCTCCCTGCGGAAATAGCTCCTTCATTTGCATCCGTGATCTCAGTGAATCGGCATTTTCTACTTGGATTGTTATTTATTATTTATTTATTTATTTATTTGTTCGTTTGTTTAGTTGCATAGGTATTTGACAAGAAAAGAAATTTGAATGTCTTTTTTAATTTAAAAAAGAGCTGCAAATTATTACACAATGGTTTATTACCTATCTTCCTGCATAGATGCCCCTTCTGCGTAGATCGCTGTCTTCTGTTGTCAATAACAACCCTCGTGATTCCCCTAGGAAAGCCCTAAATCGAATACTATAGTCCAGAGGTCCACCGATTTATTCCGGCGTGCTGCGCCGTCCTAACAAAAAATTCGCACAGTGCTCAATAGAAGCAGTATGGCGCAATACGAAATGTGGAGCGAAACTAATGAATGCAGGGGAAAACTAATGAATCGCGACTTTGACCATAAACTGCCATTGCATCTAATGCAGAAATGAAAAATTATTTCCAGGTCTTCCTAGCAGTGCAAGTGGTTCCAGTTAGTTCTTTTAACCCTTTGAAGGCTCTGAGTATCAATTGTGTGGAGATAACGCCGTTTGCGCAAGAAAGTAACAACGTGCCGCCACAGAAAATTTTTGATAGTTGAATTTCTTCGTGCAGGAGAGCCAACCCAACGGATTCTTCTGCGAACAAATGTAGATCTAAGGAAGGGCAAATTATAACCTAGGCACCTAATGAAGCCTGCCTAGTCCACCATTGTGCAACCCATTAATGTTTTCAAGGTCCATTCGATGGGAGGCAAAGGAAGTAAATGTTACAGGTTAAAAACAACCGTAGTACCCTACATATACACTGGCAATACTCGAACAGCCTCCTGCTCCTCTTGAGACGAATAATAAAACGGGGAAATGAGCCGTTTCACGTGAAGGCCCAATGGGACACTGGCCAAGTTCCCGGTGCTACTACTGCACTGAATAAGGCCATCAACATCCTCCTGACCGTTTTCCTTCCTTCACAACGTCCCTGGTAGTGAAAAAGCTTTTACATGCCGATTACTCTAGAAAGACGAAATTCCCACATACCGTGTAACATGACCCAAAACTGTACCATCGTGTTTATATATTTAAAAAAATAATAATAATAAATAAATAACTATAAATAAAAATCTGCTTCGCCCTGAAACAAGCGGACATACACTAGGCTATTATACAGTACTTATAGTTATGATTTTATGATACTTGAAAATAAACTCCTTCTGCGTATAGTGACCGTCCACAGGAAAACGCACCTTAACTTCCAGAAGCAACTTTTTCAGGAGAACGAAAACACGAAGTCAGGGTCAAAAAATCGACTTTTCGGGTTATTATCGATTCTTATAGGAAATTTAACGTAGTTTCTGGATCCGTAAGCCGCTTTTACGAATCGATTACTAGAAATCATCGATAAATCGTAAAAACCAAAGCGCGGAATAACGTACGTTAGCTTCCCGGGGCCACCTGTACCTCTTCTCCTTGTTCATATATGCTTTTTTCGTGTCTTTCACACCTTCTTCTTTTTTCGTGCGAAGAAGAAGAAGAAGTTTGCTATCGTGTTGTTGTTATCTGTTGTCAGACCTGTTGATTGTGTTTTGCAAAAAAAATTAAAATTTAAAGTGCCTATAAAAAAAATTGTGGTGCCTTCCCCCCCCCCCTCCCATTCTGGTTTCATTATTATGTTCGCAACGAACTAGAAATGTAATAAATCAAGTCGGAATTAAATAAAAAGAAGTCAAAACGACTGTGGTACCATTCAACACAAAATTCACTTTTTTGCAATTGACTAGGTATCTCAAAAAAAATGAAAAAATTAATTTTTTGGATGGAAACCTATTCTAATACATTCTCAACAATAGCACTAGTACTAATGAAAAGGGAAAACATCAAAAACCAGGCTGAAAATGTGCAAAAACTACGTCAAAACAACCAACAACGCCAACTTTGATTGCGTTTTTCTCAAAGACAGCTTTTTCGCAATTCAGAGGTTCAAAAAATGATACATTTTCAACGGATTGAGATATCGAAAATCTGAAAACGGCACCGTGTTCAGAAATTTCTCGTCTATCAGGAAATGCAATAAACCCTATTTCAAAATCTATAAGCTAAGGTACTTACGTTTTCCTGTGGACGGTCACTAAATGTGTCCGCCGACGATCACAGACAATTTCCATAGCTACTTGCGGCCCGAATAAAGGCGTTTGGAGGTGTGGTCTCGATACAACAAAAAAGCGTGGTAGTTGTGGATAACAACCCCCCCCCCCCCCTCGACGAGTGGAATTAGAGTCCTAAACAAATATATGCCCAGCAGCCGGAGCAAATATTTCCTCAATTGAAGAACGGGAGACCATCAGGAAGGCTTCATAATTTATTGCTGACTGAGTGGGTTTAGGTTGAGGTAACTTTAAAAGTTTTTCAAGATGCTTATCGAAGGATTAGAACAGGAGCGAAATTCATCCAGCTAATCCGATTCGGAAGAGGGACTTAACAATGTCAACCCGAAAATGGGCGGCAGGAGATGAAATTTGTAGGGCAAGAGAGGGTTGGTGTCCAATCAATTTTTTCGTATAGTGACAAATTTATTTAGCTGTATTTAGTTGAAACGATAAATGTCAATAAACCTCCCTTGAAACTTTCCATAGAAGTCCTATGTAACTTTAAACTATGTAATTCCGACCTAAGTCCGTTCTCCCTGTGTGGAGTTGGATATCAGGGGGCCTATTCACTAAAATGGATAGTGGAAAGAGATTATCTATTTTGAAAATCTCCCGGGAAAGTCTCTTCCAATGTCTCCGGGGTTTGTCTATTTTACTGAATAGCTCCAGTAACCTCGAGAAAGAGATATGGATCCGAATGCATGAAAATTCCATAGCATCCATGAAGTGCGAGATGTTTGTGCCCCCGGGAGTTCAATTTCTTAATAATGAACGCATTTCTTAGTAATAGCTATTCAATGGGTACCTATCTACCTCAATCCATACTTGGACGTTTTTAATCATAATCGGATAAAAGTTTAAATGAAATTGAAAAAAAAAAGTCTCAATTATAAATAGAAAAAGTTGAATTAGGGGGCTTAATGCTTGTATTATATCTACACCTAATGAAAGGCCACTCTTAGGTAGGTTGGTACCTACCTCAACCCGTACTTGGGTGTTTTTACTCATGAATCAATAATATGCATATATTTTTAATGAAAATTCACTTACCTTTATGAAATGAAAAAAAAAAAAAAAACGCGATCAAAATTACCGATGTGGTTGCGGATGAACGAGGATATTACACGATTTATCACTGTCAAACAAACGAGAAGCAGGCTCTCTCTTTGGAGGAAAGACACCTACTTAGGTGTCTCTCTGAAAGAGATCGAAAATGACAAGATGGCCGCCAACGCCCTCTTTCAGAAAATACTGAATAACCCTGTCATGGATACTATAAAAATCTCTTCTGCCAAAAGAGAGTCGGACCGAAAAGATATGTCTCTTTCGCTTAGTGAATAGGCCCCCAGTCTTAAAATACTGTCCAATTCCAGGGACAGCCAAGTGGGAGAGCCATGGATTACAGTGAACCGTCTGAATTTACCACAGGTAATCACGCGCAATTCCCTCTGTTTAGGGCTGAGGTTGAAAATCGTTCAGTTTGGTGAAGGAGTGAAACGTCTTTGGTGGTACGGCAGACAGCAATATACCGCGTCCTGATCTTCGCTTCGCAATCAACTTTAAGAAAGGAAGTAGCTGGCTAGGGACTGCGGCCTTGAGCGAGTGGGGTAGGAAGGGCTTGACAGATTAACCGCAAAGGTACAGCCCTTCCTGGGTTTAAGGAAATTGAAACCTTGTTCCCCCAAGCGACCCCACGTGGGGTGTTCTGGGGACATCTGAAAGGGGGGGTCTAAAACATCCATTGTTCATGAGGATATCGTTTAATTTCCTACGGTGAATCATTGTCAGGGGAGCAGGTGACTGAGCTGATGGGCGGTGTCTGCGGGGGTTGTTTATGCGAGTTGAGGGGCTTTTTTGAAATATTTCCCCCCCGAGAGAAACGACTCAACACTTAGTAGGTATCCCGCAAGTAATGTGCGTTGTGGAATGGAGGGTTCAAATCAAATGGTTTTGTTTGTGGAAATCATAAACAACAACGAATTTTGCTAAGAGTTCTGCTCTCGCTAATATAAAGTGATAAACACTCCATCTGACATAAAGAAGAAAAGAAAAGCTGCGTTGGAACTACCGTTCTTATTTTGTGAAATGTATACGCATATTACACATTTATATTACAGACGTTCAATTGTGAACCTTGTATTTACGACCAACTGCCCTCGTTTGAAACAAGCAATCCGTTCATCGATTCCTAATGGTTTCCAAAGGATTTCCGGTTCTGAGCCAATTAGGGCGACCTCATCCAACAACGTTGAAAAACACAACCTGCGCAAAACATCCAAAATCCTTTACACACTTCTCAAAATAAAAACCTTCTACCTCCCTTTTCTCCTTTCCTTCGGGATTTCTTTCATTCGACGACCAGCATCTTCATCACCTACGCTCAAGACCGAGGCACTGGGATCCCGGCTTAAGCCTTCTCTGGTTTCACCTAAGCTGAGAGGATCACTGATGTTCTTCGGAGGGAAAAATAACTTAACTGGAACCCTATTACACGCCTTAGTTTTCCAAAGGACGCCATACGCCTTTAAAGACTACAAAAACCGAATCTCCACAACCTTTTGTTAACTCCAAATGACCAATTCTGCATTTTCCTTTGTCTTTTTCTCTTTTTTTTTTTATGTGAAGAGCAAAAAAAGGGAATGAACGGAAACGGAGGGCGACGACTTGAGGGCGACGAAGAAACCTAATGTTTTTACGAGGCGTAAACTCTTCTCAGTGCTTAGGCAAAGTGTTTTTCCGGAGTTGAGTGGATGAAGGGGGGAGTAGTGCAGCGTTCGGAACTACGTGCTCCAGTTTCTTATAAGGTCCCCCCCTTCCCAGCGCTTCGCACAGTTGCAAACGTTTCCGTTTTTCTTATTTTCCTCACCCGGACGATTTCTCTCTTTTTAGCGATTGTTCGGAGACAACAGCTGGGATACCCAGGTACTGCAAAGTATCAAAAAAAATTAGTTGTAGTGCATGATTCAGCTCAAATATCTGCTTGTTTACTGGCCCAGAGTAGATCAGATTCAATGCGCGTCTTTAGGAAGGGACTCGCCCACCTCGGCCTTACTGAGGCCCAGCACGGCTTAATGTGCTGAAATTGTCCTTGCAAACTTGTCTTCAGCTGATCTTTGCCCTAAAAGCCAGCCGAAGGGTTGATCTTTGCTCCACCAGCCAGCCTATAGCAATGCTGCACATAGGCAGGCGCCAGTAGAAAGAACAAGAATTTGATTTTGCCTCGAATTTTTTGGAGTTCCCCATTACCTTGTTGGGTTGGTAACATTCGCAACGTGTCAAGTTGTTAATGGCCCACAACGGCGTCAGTAAAGTGACGTATTTCTGGGTCATGAGGCTCCTTGTCCGAGGAATGAACAGCCTTGCTTGACGATATAAACATGGGGCCCATTCCTAAAGACTCTTCAACTCTTCACTTTGCGAATTACTAAAAGCAGGAGAACTTTCTGTTCCTAAAGATTTCGCGCTCCCACTCTGCAGTTCTACACGAAACGAAGAGCGTCCTGAAGAGTAACCTTCGTTTTATGGAGTGACCCCCAGTAAGTGTTACACAGTTTTAGTTTCCTTCCGATTTCATCAAGTTTTCGGCAGTTCTCCGTCCTTCTTTCTTGAGTCTCCCATCACAAGTGGCAAGGTCTGTTAGATTTTCCAGAAATAAGAAGTTTAATACCACAGAGATGTATTGTAGAAGTCAAATCTGGAGCAACGATTGGCTTTGGTTCATCTGTTAAGAATGTGGCCGACAAAATGGCCAGCACGTTCAATATCCTCATCATCATCCTCTGATGAGGAGTGTCGAAAAATTTCCATTGAAAAATTTTTAAAAAATGCACATCAAAATTAGATAGGTAGTGACTAATTATCCACTAACAACAACAACAACAACCTGTTGCTTCCGACCATTTCCTTCCTCCCAAATGTAAAGTATTTTCATGGCCTCAGTGGAGCTAACTTCGATGGTATTTTATACGCTTGCTCTTACATTAATTGACCCACCTTTAGACCTAATCGAAAGGTTGAATTCTCTTCTTTTGATTGGCACTACCAAACATTGAATTTAACGAAGAAACAATACCTACCTAAAACCCGATTTGAAAAGTATGTCGTTCTACCGCAGAGTGATTTGGGACTCAGCAAAAATGCAAACTCTTCTCTTCTTCTTGTAAACTTCTTGTAAACTCTTCATTTGAAACGCAGACTCTTAACTTTGCACTTCGCGAAAGATAACCTTTTTCGAACGGAACTGTTCAAAACAGGGTAAAACTCTGCAATTCTACACTTTGCATTTCAGTCTTCCTCTTCAAATCAAGAGCGATCTTTAGGAATGGAAATTCGTTCGTTAAAGTGCAGAGTGTGGATTTGAAGGGTGCAGAGTGAAGAGTGAAAGTCTTTTTACAATCCGTAAAGGTAGTTTCCCAGCAAGGTAGTTTCCAAATGCCGATCACCACCACTCAACAAACATATAAAACTGATTAACATTCAAATATGCGAGACGATTTGAAGAAGTGCCATTCGCATTACCTTCAACGACGCACATCGCCTCCGCCCTTCGAAGTTAATACTTTCCAAACTTGACGGTCTCGGCCATCGCCCCCTCCATTCCACCACATTTCCTGAGAGACATAAACCCCGTATTAACGCCCCAGCCGCCATCTTAATTATCCCATCAAGAAAGAAATTTTTTTTCTCTTGCCCCAAAGTCAACTCCATAGCTTTATAACCCCCTCGAGGATTTACTATTGCACTTAAACTTACCCCCCTGAAGATGAAGATCCTGAGAGGGAAGCCAACTGCCGAAAAATGCACCCCCTCCCATTCTCACCCTTATAACATAATGTTAACTCAAGGGCTAATGACTATAACAACGTATAGTCGAGGAAATAAACCTTAGGGGCCGCCAGGGGCCTTACAGACGTGAAAAGCCATTTGCGGGTTAAAGTGGAGACGTTTGTTATAATGAATTGGTCGCTGACTGTGAGCTTTTGGAGGGCCGAGGTGAGGGAATGAGAGTTTTAACCGAGTTCTAAGAGCGTTTTCTCTGGGGGCAGCGAAGATTTTGTTATTTTTTTCCTTCGCCGTTACTATAATCCGTCCCTCAAGTGAGTAGTTTTACCGGCACTTGGCTAAAAACACTCGGTTTAGAGAGTCAACTCAGCTCGATCATCAATCTCCAAACAACACAATTCGCAAAAAGTTTTCTCCTGCCCACTAGGAGTGCATGTTTTTAGGTTAACTGATTAAATCACATCTGTTTCTACAATGCATAACATTGATAAGCCATGAACTGCATAATGCTGCCTCCAGATGTCAATGCCGAAAGTCAGAGAAAAATTCACTCTAAACATAAATTAATGTATTATAAATACCTATAGTTAATGAAACGGACATAGCGTTAGTGAATTTTCGAGAGAAAAAAAATAAGGAATTGGCCCACAATTTTTAAAACCTGAGTTCAAACCTTGGCTATTAGATGAAAAATTCCAAATTTCACCAAAACGCTAGTTCACCAAATTAGCCAAATGAAAAATATTAGCTTGAAGAATAATGTCTGAAAGCGACTGAAAATCGCTAAAAATTGTAAAAATTCACTTCAAGTCGTAGGCACAAAAATTTGTGAACCGAACAACAATATTTTGCAATTTAATCAAAACATTATTTTTTACATCATCGTATTTTTTTTAAGGGAGTCAAATTTGAGTTGTTTGGAGCAGAAGGCCACTAAAAATGGCAAGTCACTATAACTTGATAAAAATCACCGTTAGTGTTAATGGTGACTTGGCCAAAAACTATTATTTCCACCTCTAAACTAATTGATCAGATTTGTAAACTTGTTATTCAAGGGTCAATACCTAATTTCTTATTCTCCTAGTAGTAGACGGTACAATATTATTACAGTTGATCAACTTTGTGACATCTCGGATATCTACATGTTAAGTAATAAATTAATACTGTTAATAGTCTCTGCCGAGGAATTTGTTTAGAATAACTTGAATTTGCATTTTATCCATGATATCTTCAATGTTAGAGTGTCGTTCCGTTTTATTATTGTTATCTCAAATTTAACCAAATATTTTATATTTCCTAAGTATTTATAGAGTTGCTATTGTATTTTGATGTTTCAGTATTAGTGAGCTGGTAATGTAATTTATTGTGTGGCTGTGGTGTTGTTGTTTAGTTATAATGCGCCACTCGCTAATGGTCCGGCGCCTCAGTTGGCCCGGGGGAAGTTAACTCTATGACAGTCAAAATCATGGTAAAACAAAGGCTGCTCACCAAGCAATGGGGAAGCCGCCATGGCGGGCCCGTCCGGGCCGCACCGGGTCTGTGTGGTCTCAGCAGCGCTTAGGCGTACACTCTGCACCTCCCAGCAATGTTCTTTTAATTGTGACGACTATATGAAATTTACATGTTTTTTTATAAAAGTAATTTTGCGAACGTTTTTACTAAAATTGCTGCAGGCTGAAAACTCAAAAATTCACTCTTAATGGTTGGTAATGAATCGCTCGCGCTCGTGAACTTCACCGAGCGATTCAGGGCTGTAGAAATCGTTGTAGAAACGCGTAAAATACAGCAGAAGCCGCTCATTAGGAACTCGAATAATTTATACAGTCGCGTTGTAGAAGGCTGATCATCAAAGTTTCTCGACGAAGCGAAAATTCAGACGACCCACAACACTTTTACTTCAACGAAGCCTAAACATAGCTTATTTTAGTTTCGACTGGAGAATTTGGTAATCATTTTGAAGCACATATGTATAAGCATGTTAAATAAAATACATATGCAAGTACAACATAACATTCGAAGGTTTTTTTAACCAATCGCCTATTTGAAACAATCGGTTGATTTCGCCTTGGTTCAAGAGTGTTCCTAATAAGCGGCTTCTATTGTACTGCAAAATCGTGTGTACGGAAAGACTTTTTATATTTATTTATTAGGTATATAAAAATATATATGAATAAATAAAATTTGAAACGTAGGTTGGAAGGAAACAAACCAAGTGAAACTCCCAGAAAGTTCTTATGACTGCGTTTGACATTCGCCTCGAGACCTTTGCAGGAGCAATGAAGGGCCTAACGGTATACAGATGAGCGGTGAAGGGGGGGGGGGGGGGGGGGGTGCAATATTCAAATGACGCCGTTGACTTGTAAGCTACTCCCTCGACTTCATTTCGAAGGGTGTTCTTCCCTCAGCTCTGAATACCAAAAACCCCTTTTTTTCTTTTATCGTCTTAATTTAATTGGGAAGAAGGGGGAAAAGGGGATGTGAGAGGGAGGGGCAAAAGGTTTTTTGTTGTTTTTTTCCCCCTCTACACAACTCCTTTTCAGGGGGTTCAAATGTGAGGGGGTCTTTGACGAACAGGAAGTTGAAAAGAATCACAAGTGATTTGGGGGGGGGGGGGGGGGGGGTAAAAACACTCAAAACAAGTTGTGGCGGCGGAAGACGAAATATGAAAGTAATATTCGTTCTGATCAGAAAATTGGTCAATTAACGCTGCACGAAATCAGGCAGCCAATATAAGACGTGCATCAAGCTCAAACCTGCATCAAACCTCACCTACTTCGTATGAGTAGGATATAAGGCGAAATTTGATGTACCAAAAAAAGGCGAAATTTAGTAGACCGTTTTGGAGCAAACCCACACGTTCCCTCAACATTTCAGCTCTTTTTGAGTACTGCTTTGTTATGGTCGTTTCAACGGTTTTCGTCAGATTATTAGTTTATCGTCATCTTCTGTTCAGGATGGTTAAAATAGGATTCGAACAAATAGGTATTAACGACGCTTCTGAGGGGCCGACCAAAACCGTACCTAGCTATAATTATCTATTATTGTGTAATTTATGACAATAAGTATAAATTGGGTATAATTAGGTTGAAAAAAGGCTT
This sequence comes from Leptopterna dolabrata, assembly GCA_954871275.1. Classification (NCBI taxonomy): domain Eukaryota; kingdom Metazoa; phylum Arthropoda; class Insecta; order Hemiptera; family Miridae; genus Leptopterna; species Leptopterna dolabrata. The sequence goes on along the minus strand of OX940986.1, from coordinate 8,302,693 downwards.
GACTTACCTACTCTTGCGGGGGCGCAACAGCCTCTCAGCCAGCTGCCCTGGAATAATGTTGTTTCCTTTGAATTTGAATAAAATGTCATTCATAGTAGGGAGAGTGGGGTAATGCCGTGCACCTAACTTTGCCCTGCTACAGTAGAAAAAAAACCACAGTCATGCAGCATGGCTATAAGAGCGAATTTTCGAAGAAATAACTGATTTTATGTAAAACTGTATTATCTCAAGAAATAACCACGTTCCTTCATCTTCAAAGTGCTCCAGTTTGAGAACGGAATGAGATATCGCAATTCTAGTTTCACCATCGTGTTCAGCGTACAAAAACCTTTAAAATGAGGTGTCACTTGTCAGACTGTTTCATTTTGGGAATTTATGGGTTATTTTTCCCCCCTAAAACTCCCCAAAACTCCCCCTTGGAGTGACCCTATTCTGCCCATCTACGAACTTAGCCTGTCGATTGCCAAGACAGATTTTTCGTGCAAATTTGAACTTTTTATCTCAATTCTGTCGAGAGTTATCGTCTGGAATGACACATACATATATAAATATATAAATATATAAATATATATATATATACATATAATTTTTGGTGTCTTTCAGCAGTGAATTCAGGATGGTCTGAAACGGATTTTGGTATAAAAATCTTTCGGAAATTCGAGTTTTAAAAATTTTGGACCGAGAACAATAGCTTCCTTTTCTTCGAAAATTCGCTAAAATGGAACGTAATAAAAATGATTATTTTACATGAGTGGCTTTGGAATTTATTCCACATTGAGTGTGCAAAAGCTTTTCCGTCTCGAAACATTATTAATAGAAAAGCAGCCCAAAATGTGAAAAAAGTGCTTTGCACGGCATTGCCCCCACTGTCGGGTAATGCCGTGCATAGAGTTTTTTTTCCTCCTCTTCTGTCATTCAGCCATGTTTTTCTCACTGATTTTGCAGGTAAATGTTTTTATATTTTTAATACACATAAAAACTTTCAAATAACTTTATTATAAATGAACAATGGTTAGAAAAATGATTAAATAATTAAACCATTTAAAAAAATGCGTTTGTGAAAACGGACTTTTTATCACGTGAAATTCCAGTCTTGAGTTTCTTAAATCAGGAGGTAGACATAATTAGAATTAGGTATTTTATGAAACTCTAAATGAAAGCTAGGTATTTTATGAGATTTTTTGAGAAAAAGAGGTGGAAATAACCGAAAAATTGGAACTCGGGGTAATGACGTGCATTCCGAAAGTGCACGCCATTACCCCAACTCAGTGCACGCCATTACCCCGGTGTTTACATTTTTTATTACTTGTTGACGCTGACCGTAATTTCGCACAAAGCGAAATTTTGATTGTCCCATCAGGAAGCCAATGAAATTCTTAATTGAATGACGTTGAGAAATCAAAGAAAGTATTGAAAATGTTACTTACAGCGCTTATTTCCCGAGACTCAAATTTAGATGAAAAATGGCTGAATCACATTCACAGCAGTAACGTCAAGTGGGATTACCTTAGCAACGTGTGAATGCTATTAGTTCGTTCCCGCGTCTTCCACAAGGATTTAAGTACCTTTCCGCCTCAATCGAGTGAACGGCATTACCCCACTCTCCCCTACCTACATAAATGTACAACTTCTATCATAATCAATAAATAAATTAGGTACAAAAAGTTCTGGGCGTGCAGTATGACCATATATGAGCGAATTTTCAAAGTAACCATATCACTTTTGGTGATATTGAAGATGTTTTCGATGAAGTTTGGCTATAAGCTATTGTTGACTCCAATTTGACCCACTTTCCGTTGACGAAAATTGCTCAACTTTACTTACGCTCGACATTACAAACATCTTTTTCTCGGTTAATTCGCATGGTTCATCGATTGAAATGTTATATCGAAATTATTCGCACTAGTGGCTACCACGAAAGCCATTTGTATGCTCGGAGGGTTCTTCGTAACTGCGTAGGGAATGGAAATTCTGTCCTTGGTCCACCCACAACGGGAATTTTCCCATCGCCGATTTGGTCTCCCGTCCACATCGTTCCCGAAGTACCTAGTTACGTCGATTCCATGGGAAATATTCAAAAGCGGGTTTTAAGGTAAGTATGACGAAATACCTTGAATCGCAGGCTTATGACGTCAGGGCCAGTTATGCTAACTTATGTGAGACGTTTGGCTTTTCCTCCGCTTTCAGTGCGCCGTAATTGGCTCGACCTTTCATTCGTGTTCAAGACGTCAGCTCGTTTCATTCGGCGCGGCCGATATTCGATTCGTTTTCGTCTGCTGTCCGATAAATGTGAACCGATGTACGGCTCTTGTACCTATAGCACCGGAAGCCCCATGGACACGAATCGGTTCCATTTAATCCTGTTACTAAGGGCCGGTTACACCGATGTTTTTAACCAACGTTCACTTTTATTAAACCGAAGATCTCAGGTGTTAAACACCGACGTCGCGTTTCACCAACCTCGTTTAGGGTAAATCGAATGATCAAAGAACCGATTTTGGGTGGTCAGCGTCCTAAATCAACGATTTAGGGTTATATTCTAGGCATATTATATTACAGACATACTGTAGTTAGGCATGAAGAAAACTATTATTATTATGATCAAATAGACAGCCTACCCTTCTAACAAGTCCCAACAGTGATTACCACGACACCGCTATACATTTTGCGTAGAAAATAGGACACTAATCGGAATCGGAAACTAAATGTTTAAAAGTATCCAAACACTCGGTTGAACTGCTACATTGAAGATGTTCTCATTGAGGCGAACTGCTTGACTGATGCTGAACTAGATCTCCAGCAGGTGTGTTAGGACGTTACGAGGAAGGAACGAGCCGATCCCCCAAACAGCGAGGAGCCTTTCAACGAGCTCAGGAGTAACAAGTTCAGAGTGAGAAAAGCTTCGGAGATAAGGCGCCTTCTAATGCAATTCCCTTCCCACAACAAATGGCCGCTCGCATTAGCATTATTTTCCACGTCCCCGATAGCTCAGGACGCGATATAAAATCTCCGCGGGCATTTTATTTAGTGCTCGGGCGATTCCTTCCTTGTTTTCTCCAGCCGGTTTTTACGGCGGTCGAGATATTCCGGAGAGTTAGCACCACTTCTTTGCTGTGATTTAGTGGAGTATTTAGCTACCGGAAATGGGGAGAAAAGGAGGTGAACGTGGAGAGAAATCACTACAGGTAAATTATCGAAAGAAATTAGGAACTAGCCTATGCAGATGCAAATATCCATTTGTGCCCATTTCACCCCGCCTGTACTCCATTCCACGGTACCTACTGTTATACTGTGAGCCTCCCGACTGAAGGCCATTACTCGATGATACAGCACGTATCAATGAAAACACAGGTATGCAAGTAAGCATGGCCCGATACCTAACAAATTTGCTAAGACTGCCTTACTCTTATTCTCAACCTATGCTTACATTTTTATTTAGATTCGTAGGTTTTGACTGAGGATGTATATGTGATTAGTAAGAAGACTGTTGTTCCAACATGTTTAGATAAAATTTTCATCCTATCTATACGATATTAAACAGTAATATTTGACCAAAACTCAAATTTGACGCACTTCTAGGAAAAGTATTTTTGAAGTGAAATAGCGTTTTTCTGTTTCAAATCACCATCCAGTTACAGTTTATCATTCTTGTGGGGATTGGTAGGGTTGGTTTGGATAGGTGTAGGTTAGAAAGGAGGTGCTCCACAGGAGTCTTTTGCTAACGCCTCGCGGTTATCACCACAGCAGGCGTTAGTTGGAAGAGGAGGCAAGCACCCCACTGTTATCACCACAGTGAGTGCTAGAGGAGATGGAGGTGTCCCGCAGTTATCACCACAGCAGGTGCTAGAGGAAAAGGAGGCGTCCCGCAGTTATCACCACAGCAGGCGTTAGTTGGAAGAGGAGGCAAGCACCCCACGGTTATCACCACAGCGAGTGCTAGAGGAGAAGGAGGTGTACCGCAGTTATCACCACAGCAGGTGCTAGAGGAGAAGGAGGCGTCCCGCAGTTATCACCACAGCAGGCGTTAGTTGGAAGAGGAGGCAAGCACCCCACTGTTATCACCACAGCGAATGCTAGAGGAGAAGGAGGTGTCCCGCAGTTATCACCACAGCTGGTGCTAGAGGAGAAGGCGGTGTCCCACAGTTATCACCACAGCGAGTGCTAGAGGAGAAGGAGGTGCCCCGCAGTTATCACCACAGCAGGTGCTAGAGGAGAAGGAGGTGTCCCGCAGTTATCACCACAGCGAGTGCTAGAGGAGAAGGAGGTGTCCCGCAGTTACCACCACAGCAGGTGCTAGAGGAGAAGGAGGCGTCTCGCAGTTATCACCACTGCTGACGCCTGGAAGAAGAAGACCTGCGGTTATAACCACAGTGAGTACTCGAGAAGGAAGCACCCCGCGGTTATCACCACAGCAGGTGCAAGGAAGGGTAGGAGAGAGGGTGACAGAGAGTAGGGCGGTCGAGAGAGAAGTCGCAAGTCGGAGAGTGGCCGGTCGAATGAGAAGCTGGGGCGCAGGGGGTCATTATAAGGTCCTCCCTCCTCGCCCCTCGTCTTGCAATGGCCATTACGACCTTTGAGGATCGTTTGGGAACTCGATGGAGGGGACCCTTCTAGTCACTTTCCCTATGCCTCATCCCAGCTCGTCCTTCTCCTCGTTTATTTGGTTAAATCTTATATTACATTGGAGTGTCGTACTTGAGGGGTACCACGACAATTCAATATTCCCTTTCTCCGAAAATTCGCTGGAATTCTGGATATACCACCCAATTATTGTAAGAATAGATACATGCAGATGTGGGAAAGCTACACTGCCCACCCATTTGGCAGTCGTTTTTTCACATTTTATAATGACCAATGGCGAATTTCTCAATAAATTTCCTCATCAGGAATCATCGTTGGAGCGTCAAAATTATCCGCTTGCCAAAAACATCATCCAAATCGCTGATGATTTACTAACGTGATAATCTGCTATTTCCAAATTGCCGTCCAACTCACGTTGAGACTGACCCTAGTTGACCCTCTTTTGCCTACTAAAACCCAAAATCAATTAAAAGTCCGAACCTGAAGTGAGAAGTTCGTCCCCCTTTTAACCCCCCGGGTCAACCAGTTGGACGCAAAACACCGAAAGTGCTTTATCTAATTCCCAAAAGAGCAGGCCCCTGAAAATGTATCGCTTGTTTACAACCCACCTTCCAACTAAGTTATGCCGGGGATCCCGTCGCAAAGTACAAAACAAACCGATAAGAATCGATACACAAGAGGTAGCAATTTGTGGATTTTCAGAGCTTCGGGTGTTGGGGATTTTTTTTTTTTTGAAATGTAAAAAGTCGCGTAGATTTCTAAAATGGCGTCGAAATAAAATACATGTCGACACCTGAGAGGAAGAAGGGCCAGTGAAGATCCTGGTCGATATGATCCTCCACGTTTTAGTGATTATGATTCATAAAATGTTATTGATGAACCAGAATATATCAGTGAGAAGTATATACCACCATCCATGATGTCGCATCCCACAAAGCGATAGGACCACAACTCAAAAATCCCAACTTTTCAGGAGGAGCGTTCGAAAATGTTGACCGCCCATAGAAAATTCAACCTAAGGTCTTGGAACTTGAAAGTGCTGTAGAAACCTTCCATATAGAAACCTTCTATTCACATTTCGGTCCAAATATGTTTGACGTTCTGCTTCTGCAAATAAATTAAATGGATCTAGGTCCTAAACCAGTTATGTATGGCCTTACGGCACTGAAATAATTCACGTTTTTGTAGTTACGGCATCATTGTTGTTAGCTATATATTATGTTGTCCTCTCAGAGATTCTCCCAAGATTTTTGTCTCAAAGGGCCAATGTGGACTTTCTTTCACATTTTTATTAACATGGATATGTTTTTGCCCGAATCGGTTTTGGGGCAGAAATTCGGACAGTCTCCTGGTCTGGCAGTTTCCAAGTTCCCTTTTTGCCCTGGGGGGTCATTCTAAAATTTGCGACCGAAAAAAATGCAACGCTGCAACCGATAAACAATTTGGAGATGTGCGTGTGTAGTTAACGACAATACCCAGCGAAACAATAATGAAATGAGCACAAACCATTTTATTGAACGAATTGGAAGGTAGCGATCTCACATTGATCATCTCGAAACGAAACTATATATTTCTTACTTTAGTTATCATCGTCCGTTATTGTCTATTACTGACCCAATTTCTGTACAATAAATTTTACCAATTGCACTTTTTTCATTATCAATCAATTCAAAAATTTATATCATTTTTCCACTTCATGGAAAAACATTGAAAAGTGGATGTGAAAATACAGCGCCCAAAAACATATCCATGATTCAATGTTTTTCCATGAAGTGGAAAAATTTTTCAAATGAAAAAGTTTTCTGATTAAAATATCTTCTACTTTTTAGTTAAGTTTTGGGGTAATCCAAACAGAGACATTTTTTAGATCCGTGTAGCCTATAGATTTGTACAAATGATTTTGAAAAAACAAGTGGTAAAACTCAAAATGGGAATTAATAACAGCGGTCCGAAGTCTAGAAATGGGTGGAAAAAAATCAGATTGGACCTTCTTCCTCTCAGGTGTCTATGTATATCACTAAATAGAGGAGAAAACCCACTAAGGAAAGGACGTGGGTCGGAATTCGCTGCTTTTGACCTCAGAATCGAACTCAACACACTCAAAAACCCCCTGAATACAGCACCTTTTTGGAAAGCTTTCCGTTAGACATACAATTTGAAATAATCATAAAAAATGGACGCCCATTCCTACTTAGTGATATATCACGCTGTTTTTAAATCTAAAGTTCCAGTCATGTAGCAAGAAAATATTATGTGCGAATTTTGGATATCCACTACCCAATCAACCTACCCTACAATTTACCAAGTAAACCATGAAAAATTGTCCACTGTTCTAACCTTTTTCCCACGACACCAGTACGATTTGCTCGGTTAATAATATCGTCAAAAATCATTTTCACCATTGTAATACTACCCGTTCACCATGAACTATGCACTCATTTCCAGAATTGGCGCTTCCAGAATTTATGTTCTTATTATTTTCGTTCTCAGTAAGTAGTTTGAATAATGTTGAGCAGCAAATGCCTACGAGTCATTCATGGTATAGTTAGTGCACATGTTCCTAAGGGCTCAGGTTGGGCATGAAATGTGCGCAAGCGAAATCCAACATGGACGAGCCAAATGATTTGACCAGAACAAAATGCTCGCGGGTGACGACAGGAACGAGCTGAAATGCCATTGCAACGGGATGGGTATTCCACGGGATCAGGCGGATTATAGAAAGCTGTCGCAACCAGAAATTGACGTTCGAGGCGTAACTTTTAGCGTTTTCAAGACTTGTCCAGCACCGCGTAAATATTGGGAAGATGCGTCTCGCGCATCTCAATTTCTCAATACTACGTACTACGTAACTCGATAAGCGAACTCCTTTGCGGATGACCAAATTCGATCTCCACGGCTACGCTATCGCGTCACCCCGAGTTTTGCAGAAAGGCTGACATACTGACTCACTGCGTTTATTATAAAATCTGTGCAAATTTTAGGCCTAGCGGATCATTCTTACAAAATGCACAGATATACACTTAATTTACTTTTCAATAGACCGTCAGGCTTTATATGTACTACACTATACAAACAAGAAATTCTACTATTACTCTACTATTACGACACTAAATGAAAAAGAAATTCTACTGTATAAACATAAATTGATCACTCATTATACCGCATGAAATTATAGGTTTTGTAGACTAAGAAATAAATAGAGATAGAGAAAAAATGTATTATCATTATTGTTCGAGATATGCTACTTTAAAATTTTAAACGTAATATTATGTTGACGTGGAGCTATTTTCTATTCATATTTGTTTATTAATATATTTTAAAATTCTTTTTTAAATGACTTTAGCATTACGCAGCGTTGAAAAATATCTGAATGTTGGTTGTCAAAATATTGATTGATTTTACTAAAAAGGATTTATTTTAGACAAACGTTCGGTGGTTTTGGATCAGGTAGGTACTCCTAGCATTAAGATTATTAATATCATGGATATCTGTGAGCATTTAGTACTCTTTTGGAAGGTAACTGGGGTTATTAGTTCTCAGAACATTGTAGGTAATTGTGGAAATTTTTAGGTTGAGCGTGTCCTGAATTTTTAGCCATTGTAGTCTTCTGTAATATGGGGTAATATTATTCGGAGCTTCTAATGTCAACATCGCACTGCCGCGTTTTTCGCCTTTTGTATAGAGTTTAGGTGTTTTTCGCTTGCCAGACATGGCACTTACCTCATACTCGCAGAGTGGGATTACAAGAGCTTGGACTAATTGAATTTTTATGTTTTGGGGGAAACTGTGAGCTAATTTACGTAGCTGATGGAAAGCCGTCAAAATTGAATAATTACTATTAATTAATAATTATGTTACGAGAGTACGAGAAAAAAGAGGTTAACTTGACAGACAAATTATATCATTGACAAATTATTAAGTTAACGTCACTTCAACATTATGTCCGGAGTTAAGTAAACACCTAACTTTCTCATGTAACGTCGATGGATAATCAGCATCCGAGTTTGTCACCCTAGAGCAGAGTTCCATTTTACAGTTGAATTTTCGGAAAATGCTTGCGCCAACTCTCTATTAATTACCGCCTAATGATTAATTAACAAAATATTCATAAGAAAATCAGCGGGTGTAAACGCCTAGGCTACAATAAGAGGATAAAATCAGTAACCAGAAAACTGTTTGAAAAAGTACTTCCGATATTGCAATCCCTCGGAAATGCTCTTCCTTCAAAGATTAGAACTTTCACAAAAGATAAATGGAAGCGTGTTTTTCCGAACGATGAAACGCCGATGTTTCAAACTTTTTTAAAGTTGTACGAACGATACCTACCCGTTCATTTGAAGTTTTCCGCTCCTTTTGAGTCGGGTATAACAAACTTATAGCTCCCCCGCCCCTCGTCAACCGCTCCCTTATCGACCTCTAAATGAGGTTTATCTCACCGTCTGGAAGTACCAGACATTTTCGCGATTTGTTTTTTCGAAAAGATGCCCCCGGAGAACTTCGGAAAGGAACAGACGTTTAATTTCAAACGAGGGTGTTTTATCGGTGAGCCAATAAATTTTTGAAAGCGCGCTTTTGAAATATGGCCAAAGTACTGGGAGAGAGGGTTAGAAAACGGACACAGAGAACGCAGTGGCTGTCAAACCGCAGGACAAGATGGAGGGTAGAAAAAGAAATCTCCATCACAGCGCTGAGGGTTTGAGTCGTATGGTCGTCAATATGGCTGTTTTGGATTATTACAATTTATTATTGCAATAATAAACCTTTGGAACCGAGCATGAAAAAAATGAAATAAATAAATAATAGCCCCCCTCCCCTCACCATTTGACTTACACTACAAGGTACGTAGAATCCGAAAATGGAATGAAAAAATCCACTCCCAATTCGCATTCCCCTTGGATACCATGAACCAAAAATTAATGAAATTTGGTTTGTAGGTCTACTTCGGGGTCTAGTTGGTCCCAGAAGCTGGGCTTTATTGTACGAAATCTCTGAGGGGCGAAAAACGGGGGTTGACATCATTTTCAGAACGCCGTAGCTCAGAAACTAACAAAAGGGTATAGTTTTAAGGGTTTTTTTAATGGTTTCGAAATGAACATTTAGCCCTACTTAACATTAGTTCACAATTTTAAAATTAAAAAAAAAATATATATATACCTACTTGCTGTACGCTTTTCTTAACTTATAATGAAATATTTATGTCATTTAAAAACTTAAAAATAGCATATTTGACACTATAATCTTCTTAGTGTTTTGCACTAGGGTGGATAATTATGTTGCACAGGTTTTGGACTTGCTCCCAAATGTTTGTAAACAGTGTCGTTCACTCTGGCTCATATTTTGGGCATTCCTGAAATATATTGTGCTCTATTGTCTCTCCCTGTGTCTGGCAGTGAGGACAGTGTGGCGTTCTAGCGATAACCTTTGTGTAGAAAGACAATTGAGTATTGCAGTGTCCACTTCGTAGTCGCGTAATAGTTTTTAAACTGATTCCGAACTTAAGGATATTGTGAGAACACCCGGAATATTTTACGTCCAGCCGTCCCCTCAAGGTGAGGCCCTGACATCTGAACCGAAAAGCTTCGTCAACACGATCATGAATGAAACTGTATACATCCAGCTCAGATATCATTGCTAGGGAACACTTGATTATTAACGCATGGCTTTATAAAATCGAGTTGGTTGTTCCGTGATATTATTTCATTTGAAGAATGATGGTTGTGGTGAGCGGTAGTTGAGGGATCACCAGTGTCATGGCCTAAGGGTAGGGTAGGTTTGGGTAGGAGGAGAGAGGAGGATGTGCCCCTTAGGAGTCTTCCCAGATGGCTAACGCCCCGCGGTTATCACCACAGCAGACGTTAGAGGAAGAGGCGCCCCGCGGTTATCACCACAGCTGATGCCAAGGGAGAAGGGTTCTAGCACCCCGCGGTTATCACCACAGCGAGTGCTGGAGGAGGAAGCATCCCGTGGTTACCACCACAGCAGATGCGAAGGGAGGCGAAAGAGTAGGGGAGAGAGAGAGACGGACAGAGAGCGAGAGAGGGCATAAGGTGAGTGAGAAGTCGTAGGTAGAAGTGCGGACGGTCGAATGAAGAGCTGGGCGAGCCGGGCGGTTTATAAAGGTGCCTCCACCTCGTCCCTTGCCAGTAAACGGCCGTTACGACCACTGAGAAGCGTTGGAAGTTCGATGGAGGCGACCCTTCTGGTCTTTTTCCCGAGGCGTCCCACAGCTCGTCTTTCTACTCGTTTATTGATTGGATCTATAATTTTACATGAGAGTGGTATCGCAGCTGAAGGGTACCACGACAATGGTTATTTTGGGTTTTGTTGATAGGTACTTTTGCAACTTGAACAAATTTGTACCGGTGTCTGTATTTCTCTTTGCATTAGCAATTCCTTGACACATACATAGTCCTCTCAGTTCGAATCCGATTAAGCTGAAATTTTCAGGGACCATGCGGACCAAGCCCTAGATAGCTCCCTATGAATGACAGAACGATCACTAGTACGGTCACTGCGTATGTGCAAACACGAATCCGTGGAGCTCCAAGATGATCCCCTAATATGAATTTCTAAACCCTCGGATCATTGGTACATGACCAACGCGCAGGCGCACATAAGCAAAATCTGCGGTACCCGATTTTTCATGGACCTTTTGATTGGATTTTGATGGAATAAAAACCGCGATCTAAGTACGCAGAAGAGGACTACTATCTATTAAAATAAATAAACCGCTGCGTAATAATTTGCAGCGTTTTTGTTTCCCGTGCTCAAAGTTATAATATAATATTTGATTAGTTTTTCTGGAAACGTCAAGGCTTGAAGTTCTCAGATTGTGAGCTTTCCGACGAGTTGTGTACCTACTTCACTTGGCTAACAATAAAGGCGTCCCAGAACAAATAAAACTCCAAAATCATCAAAATCACTCGATTTCCGCATGGACCCGAACAACGAACGTTTAAATATTTCATAGTTATTATTTATTATTTAATTTCTCGGTTTGTGAAATTTGAATTTTTTCCAGCTGAGATGAATTATTTCCTGGGGCACCCTTTTCAAAATGGCTACTTACTCAGTGGCAACGTTAGGCCAATTATTATTTCTAAAGCCAGCTGTTCGAGGGTCATAGTAGTTCCTGCGTCTTTGGTTCATATTCATAATTTCGTTCATCATAGGCTTTATATCCGTATTATACGAGGAGAAAAAAATCACCTTATAAGGCGTGAATGTAATTTACTCCGGATGGTGAGTGCATGAAGGTTTTATGACCCTTACAGCCCATTTATGGAAGCCCTTTTTATACGGGGCGGTGTGCAGGGAGGGGTGGGGGTAGGGGGAGCTTATATAAGGATGAGTGCATCACTAAGCTCCGACCTCAACGTCGACGTCTCATTCGTTTTCCTTTTCAGAAAGAGATAAGTTCGTTTAAAGGGAGTGTGAACTTTGAAAGGGGCATTTCTAAGCCTCTTAGGAAAACTTTCGCCTCAAGATGTCGGGAACAAGCTCCCTTTTCAAGGCCCACAGCTTCATCGCACGTTCTGATCAACAGCTCCACACAAATGGTGTCAACGCGGTTGAAACAGTAATTTCAATAAATTTCGGACGGCCATTCCCAAAAATATTTTCATTCTTCAAATCCACAATCTGCACTTTGAAAACGAGTTTCCGTTCCTAAAGACCGCTCTTGATTTGAAGAGGAACTGAAATGCGAAGTGCAGAATGGCAAAGTTTTACCTTTGAACAGTTCCGTTCCTCAAGTTTATTTTTCGCGCAAAGTGAATTATCTGCGTTTCAGATGAAGAGTTTAAAATATTTTTACAGAGTCCCGATTGACTCTGTGGTAGAATGGTATACCTACATTCAAATAAGTTTTTAAGTTTTATTAAAATTAAATAAATAATAAAAAAATAAAAAATAAATTCAATATTAATTTGGTAGTACCAATAAAAAAAGGAGAATTCAACGTTTCGATTGGGTTTACGGGTGGTCCAATTAGTGCGAGGGTAAGCATAATAAAATATCATAGAAGCTCCACTGAGGTCATCAAAATACCATCAAAATACTCAAAATTAGGAAAAACATTTTTGCAGAGTCCCGATTGACTCTGCGGTGGAATGGTATACTTTCAAATAGGTTTGATAGGAATACTGGTTATAGTAACTATCGTTTATAGCAACGCAATTAAGCCGGTCCGTTGAAGGTTGTTGTAAGCGATTTCTACTGCACGCACCAAGATAAATATCGTTGAATATCGTATAAACTAGGGATGGAGGCGAGATGCCTTGAAAGGAATTTATATGGAAAAACACCTGAAATAGAAGAGCATATCGCAGCCATGTTACGTGGATAGACATAGTTAGGATATGCGCGAATAAGTGGAAAAATAAACTGCAGAGTGGCGAAAAATCTCATTTAGGTGAGTGCTGCGAAGATATTTTCGTATCCCACGGCTTGTTTTCCATTACTTTGCCTTTCTATCCATTTCCTTATTCTTTCAAAAAAAGTAGTAGGAAAAAAAAAATTAACATGCTCGCTTTACCTTAGTACAATAAACATGGCAGTAACGCCAACGGTGGGAAATTTCCCCCGATCCGATTGCCCAATATCCCTGAGTGCTTCCGAAACATTAACCGCTTAGTGAGGTCATAAGTCGAGGAGAAGGAAAACAGGATCGGGAAAGGGATACGCCGTTACAAACACACCTTACCGACCTATACAATGTGTAGTATGCCTACATAAATACAGGGTCGTCCACTTCTAACTTATTGACCTCTTGTATCAGGAGCAAAGATATTTTTCGAAAACCCAAAAAACGGCGAATTCTTCGACAATGGCTTGTTATTTCCTGTAAAGACCTACAGCGCTGGTTTCTGCACGTCTAGCACAAATCCCAGTGTGAGCACACAAACAATATTGATTTCAATATATCGGGTCATGACATGACCTCGGGTCAAGACATTATGGTGAATCGAAAATGATACCAAATCGATATAAACTCGCAAATCCAGGAAACATTGATTTTATTGTTTGTGTGCCTATACTGGGATTGACAAGCACCAGATACCCGAAGCGAACAGGTTTTTTCCCCCCAAAACTCTTTATATAATTCGCGAGTTTGTGTGTGTGTGTGAGCGTATGTGTGTGTGCTTCGGTCAAGCCCATGTTGCGGATCACTTTCCACCCCAAGGCAGGATAAGATGGGTAGTGCCGGAAAGCATCAGTTTTCACGTTGGTCTCAACCGTACTAAAACAATTTTTGTGGGACATACCGTTCAGCACTTATTCGGCGAGTGTGATTTTATCGCCGCGCACGAAGCCATTCTGGCCGTATGCGTGCAAGCGACTGTATACCAGGCGGAACTATTTGCAATAAGAGAATTCGTGGAGAATGTGAGGAGAAAAAGCCAAGAGGGTAACAAACTCCTCGGACAGCCCAGCAGCACTGAAAGCCCTTGCAGCAGCAACAACTAGTTCAAGACTGGTTGGAGAATGCTGGGAGGCGATGAACTGCCTGGCAGCAGAAAGCAAAGTTATCTTGATGTGGATCCCAGGGCACACAGGCGTGGAAGGTAACGTACGGGCAGATAAGCTTGCAGGACAGGGGCCTCCACAGACTTCGTGGGTAGGAAGCCGGTCTTGGGTATTGCTAAATGCTTGGCCAGAATCTCCTAAAATGGGTGAGGTTTAAAACACAGGAGGTATTGGGAGGACACGAACAAGAATTCGGGAAGGTGACAACGGGGGCGCCCTGCAGAAGAGGCTCAGCAGCACTGGAACAACCAATGCGATTCCGGGTGAGGATGCTGGCCGGGCATGGGTGCTTCCGTAAGCATCTGAACATGAAACAGCACCTCAACTCCTCTTCGAGTGCTCAGCACTGGGAGCTCGAAGCTTCAGAATTTTGGATCCTTCGTACCAAAGGATATCTTGTCGGCAAACAATCCAGTAGGTGGGCTCAGTAGTCTATTCGAGGGATCAGATTGGTCCGAGAGTCTTTAGGCTGCCTCGTAGGGCAACACTGCACAATAAGACCAGGTTTCAGTGCGACGGAGGGGTACGGTCCTCTTCTAAGTCTCTGAAACTAATTTAATAGAATATAAAAGGCGAAAGATAAGCTGTTCGCCCAGGAAAATCCAGATAAAAGGTTTTGGTTTATTACCTATTCTGCGAATAATACACCAATGTATTCCCTCAGTCGAAATGTTACATAACATCCCCTCAAAAATTTTTCTTTTACGTTTCAAAGTGTGTAGATTCCAAAAATCATCCATAATAATTATCTGCTTGATTTTCGGTCTCAAAAATTCGTTCTTTTGCACACAAGCTCCATTTGGACCCTGTTGCTGTGTCCCGAAATTTTGCAGCCCGATTGGAATATCCCAATTGTGTTATGGGTGGAAATGGGTGTAAAAATCGGGTTTTTTGGTGTATTACTAACATGAGCTTCTGAGACATCGTTTTCCACGTTTTTTAGGGATGAAGAGATCGAACATGAAGTCGATTTTGGTCAGATAGTGGAAAATATAGGTTCTGACGAAGTTTCAGCCTTAAACTTACGTTAAAATTTGGTCTAAAATCGTCGTTCTTCCGCACACAGTTTGGGTCCAAATTTCGGAACACATTTGGGTCCTAGTTGTGCTCCGAAGCTCGGCAACCCGAGCGGAATACAGCCAGAGGTGTTATGGGGGGAAAATGGGTGTGAAAATAGGGTTTTTCGAACATGAAGTTGATTTTGACCTAACAGTGAAGAACTGGGGTTTTAGCGAAGGTTCAGCTCCCAATATTCATTTATTATGGGCAAAAAACCTGGGTAATTGTCTGAAATCACCATAAACTCGTAACAACGCTAGATGCAAAACCGGACTTATGCAAAAAAATCGATTTTCGTTTTTCTATCTTATTCAACAGAAAACCATAGGGCGCATTAGCCTGCACAATCTTAGTTTCAAAAACGGCTTCCTTCCGCCTTGAAATCGATCCAGAAGGTGAGCCTCAGTTTCAAAACCAGCCTTATGCAAGTTGCGAGTTTTCCCGCTAGGAGCTCCCCGTTTTCTCGGAATGCGTGTGAGGCACCTGCTGGGGTTGTCCTTGCTTGTTTTTGTTTACAGTCCAGTGTCCACGTTCAGTGAATGATCCACTTCGTATGTTCCTTCCGTCGAGATTTTTGTTGTCTTCCCGTTCCGGATCGTGAATGTGTTTGGAAAGTGATTAGGTATGGATCCTTCTCCCGTGGATCCACAGCTTGCAAGGAATAGGGAACGCAACGTCGAACAATGGAAGAGGAATCAGGAGAAGAGAATGCGTTACAGTGCTCTACTGCCGAATTTGCCAGTTTTACCTCGATGCAATCACAAGAAAACTTTTGAGTGCAATAACCTTAGTTAAACCTGATGAGCCTGAAGAAGTGTGAAAGTCGCAATATTTTTTACATGATTATTTTTTGTCGTTACCAAGAATTTTTCGTTAACGAGCTTGTAGAAAAAGTGAAATTTTGATGCTCTATTTTACTAAAAAAATTTATGAAACGCATCTTGACGTGAGAGTTGAAGATAAAAACAGCTTTTTTTTTAAACTTTAAGAATTTTTTTTACTAAAATTTTATCGTGTTTTCAATGAAATTTTAATTTTGATTACTCAAATTATTTTTAAATAAAGGGTTTTTGAGATTGGGTAGCTTGGCTTACGTTTTTATTCCATCCTTAGTCATTTCAAAAATGCATTTCAAATTGAATGAGGTTCCAAAACGGACTAATACAATTTTAGTTTCAAAATCGGACTTTTGCAAATTTCAAAAAGCCATAACTATTGACTGAATGAATTTAAAATTTTGAAATTTTGGCTAATTAATGCTGTAACTATTTGCAATCATGAGAAATTATTAGAACTTACAGAAATATAGTGACTCTCCTGAAAACAGTTTTTTGTGTCTCCTGAAAAAATTGGTTTTTTGCATAAGTCCGGTTTTGCATCTAGGGGCCTCCAGACAAGAAAAGGAGTTATAAAAATAACTCAAATAAATATTGCACCTATAAAAATGGATATAAATGTTAAAATAATTATAGAAAATATTATAATGATATTTTCATGATAAAGTTGAAATGTATAATTTCCCACACCCTTAAATATCAAATAATTTATTAACCGAATTCTATATGATACCGTAAAAATCAAAGATAACATAAAAATAACATAATATAATCCATTAACACTTGATATTCTACATCCCCTCAAAAATTTTTCTTTTACGTTTCAAAGTGTGTAGATTCCAAAAATCATCCATAATAATTATCTGCTTGATTTTCGGTCTCAAAAATTCGTTCTTTTGCACACAAGCTCCATTTGGACCCTGTTGCTGTGTCCCGAAATTTTGCAGCCCGATTGGAATATCCCAATTGTGTTATGGGTGGAAATGGGTGTAAAAATCGGGTTTTTTGGTGTATTACTAACATGAGCTTCTGAGACATCGTTTTCCACGTTTTTTAGGGATGAAGAGATCGAACATGAAGTCGATTTTGGTCAGATAGTGGAAAATATAGGTTCTGACGAAGTTTCAGCCTTAAACTTACGTTAAAATTTGGTCTAAAATCGTCGTTCTTCCGCACACAGTTTGGGTCCAAATTTCGGAACACATTTGGGTCCTAGTTGTGCTCCGAAGCTCGGCAACCCGAGCGGAATACAGCCAGAGGTGTTATGGGGGGAAAATGGGTGTGAAAATAGGGTTTTTCGAACATGAAGTTGATTTTGACCTAACAGTGAAGAACTGGGGTTTTAGCGAAGGTTCAGCTCCCAATATTCATTTATTATGGGCAAAAAACCTGGGTAATTGTCTGAAATCACCATAAACTTGTATAACAACGCTAGAAAATATGTCAACGGGTGAATGAAGACAATATAAATTGCACTATCGATGATCAAAGTTAATTTGCAAAGAAAATGCTGCACAGTCCTTGTCACATGGGTTTATTATTCCATTGGACATACCTACAGAGATGTTGGCTGTTTATTTATTGTTTCTTTCATATAGAATAATTGAAATAGCTATCTCTGGTGGTTTCCACCAATTTTGGCCACCAAAACACGAATAAAGTACGCTTTTTTTCTTTTTTTTAAATAAATAAATTATCTCTGATCATTGATAGTACGTTTAATCGTCTTGATCCACCTGTTGACACTTTTTCCAGTGTTATTCTACAAATTGATGGTGATTTCAGACGATTTCCCAGGTTTTTGACTCATAAAAAATCAATTTCGGGAGCTGAACATCTGGCAGAACCTCAATTTTCTATTCTTTGGTCAAAATCGACTTCATATTCGGCCTTCTCGTCCCCAAAAACATGAAAAACGATACCTTAAAAGCTCATGTTACTAACATGTTGCTAAAACGCAAAAAGTACCTATTTTTACACACATTTTCACTCATAACACCCCTGGGTATATTCCGATCGGGCTGAAAAGTTTCGGGACACAACTAGGGCCCAAATGGAGCATGTGTGCGAAAGAACGATTTTTTTAGACCGAAAATGAAGCCTGTACACGTGATACGGCGGACGGCGGACGGACATTGTATTTTTGGAATCTACGCACCTTGAAACGGAAAAGAAAAAATTTTGAGGGGGTGTTATAAAAATTTTTTGCTGAGCGAATACATAGGTGTATTATTCACAGAATAATAAACCAAAATAGAAGCCCAATTCGTGTTTTTGAGAAACAATAAATGAACAGCCAAAATTTTTGTAGTTAGGTCCAATAGAATAATAAACCCACGTGACAAGGACTTTGCAGAGTTTTTTGGTTTGCAGGTTCTTTCGACACCTCACCTCACCACAATGTTCCGTCAATATTAGATCTGATAGACCAGGGTTGCCACGAATTCTACCAGAATCTAATTACCTCAGATGAGGCCGCAAAACCTGACGAGCTAGAAAATCTCATTCCAGAATAATTAAAAAATCTGTATACGTACCTACTTTACAAAATAATAATAGCTATTTTCATAATTTACCAAATGAAAATATTATACGGCTTTGTTTATCATCCTCGACTATGTTTTTAATCTCTGTTTACTGACCTTACGACATGTTTAAACAACCACACTATTCAGGAAAACCTGAAGGTGGCAAAACAAAGTCAGGATAAAATCTGAAAAAACGTGATAAATGGAGGTTCGAATAATATTTAAATTCAGTATTGAATTGTGCCTCGACTGTCAGTCGGTACCACGAGTGAATCCTGTATATAACTCCGAAAAATGTAAATGCCACGAATTACACTGGCTTCATGTTTCAAATTGCTCTGCTGCAAATTTGGAAAAAGTGACTTATGGGCTTTTGCCGTCTGATCACAGAATTCATTTCGTGTTTGGTTCACCAGGAGTTCGCTTATAGAAGTGAAAGTCTCATCGGCTGTTTTCATGAAAAATAACGAGGTCGTGTTAACCTCCTTGAGGCCCGACCTCAAATACACTTCACAGCCCGACTCGTTAGCGTATCCTGGCAAAGTAAAATGGGGTAAAGGAAAGGGAGGAAACCAAGGACCGGAATAAGCTAGAGCTAGAAGTTTACTGAAGAAAAAAAAACAACTCGAGATAGAAACTGCAGTCTGAAAGAGGCGGAAAACCTTTGGAAGAGTTTGTAGAGGAAAAAATAAAAGAGGCAGACTGAAATAAAATTGTGAAAGGAGGAGAAAATGCTGGAGAAAAAAAAAGTTTTCCCGGGGATTAGTGAAAAGTAAACAATCTGAGCAAGTTACCTAGCCGTAGCTCCTCAAGTCATCGCGGCCAAAGCCAACTGGAAAAGGCCATTCGTCTCTGGAGGCGTGATTAGCCGGCGAATAACAATTAAGTTCGTATGGGATTCATTTTGCTTCCGAGTCTGCTAGGCAGCGTAAGCTTTGTTTTTACTTTCGAGATGAACATTTGTTTTGTGCTCCAAAATCAAAATTTCCACTTGCATTTTGCGTTTCAGGGCCTCCTGGACAAATTTGGTTTCGTGTCTGTCTGTCCACATTTCCTTGCCACATCCATAACTTCCACAATTTTGATCCGATTTCAATCAAATTTTCAGGAATTGTGTGGTATACCGTATACCATATTACGGAAAAATTTCGGATAAAATTGGTGAAATATTAACTTCTAAAGGGTTCAAAGTAGGTTATAAAACTAAAAATAATCTCAGATCTTCATTAAGTTCTGTTAAAGTTAAAATTAATGTTCAAGATAAAAAGTGGTGTTTATAAATTAAAGTGTTCTTGTGGACTTGACTATCGTGGTCAAACTGGTAGGGAGTTTAGAGAAAGAATAAAGGTACATGAAAAAGATTTCAGGGATAATAAGGGTGATTCGGCCTTTGCACGTCACTTGAATGAATCCAGTCATAGCTTCAATTTTGATCTTGCAGACAGACAGTTCATTGAATATCTTCATTTTTGCCCGAAAGGGAGCATGTTGGATGTACTTGAAAAATTCGAAATTATTAAGAGTGATAGGTTGGATAAATCTTTGAATGATGTATTTCCTTTAAGTTTTTCTCCATTATTGCGTTCATTTCTGTAACAGCTTGGTTCCACCCCCCCCCCCCCCCCCCCCCACCCACGACCACATGTTCCTTTCACTTTTTGGCATTCTCTTCCTGGGCCAATCAGAATCGACCCCCCTTCCTTTGTTCCCTTCACCATTCTTCTTCACAACCAATCAGAATCGACCCCCCTTACTTTGTTCCCTTCACCATTCTTCTTCACAACCAATCCCAATCGACCACATTTCACTTTTTGACTATTTTAAAAGGTCACCTCTCCAATCCTCCAAACCTCTTCGCCTAGTAGTGATCTTAAAACGTCTTAGGGAACTAGGCATGCAGCTAAATTTTGAAAAAACTAAATTTTTGGCATTTATCATGGCTAACGCCCAAAACCCTGAAATTGAGGATATTGAGTGTCACCTTCCGTCATGCGATGGAGTGATGATAATATGTGGCTGCCCAACCATAGCAAGGGTCTCAAGTGTTCGCTCTCTGGGTGTAGAAATTGATCAGAAGCTTAGATGGAACATCCAAATTGAGAATATGCTGGCCAGACTAAGGAAGCTCATATGTATTTGTAGAGAAGTAAGGAACTTCCTCTCAGTGGATTCACGGAGGATGGTGTACCATGCACTGATTCAGCCAATTATCATGTATGGTGTCGGGGGATGGGGGGGCTGTGGAGAGGGGCTGATCAACTCGATATTTGTCATGCAAAAGCTACTCATTAAAATATTAATGAAAAAAAGAATTAGGTTCCCAACCGATGAGTTTTTTAAGGAATTTAAAGTATTAAGAGTGAAAGACCTTGTTGAGAAATTAATTCTCATAAAAATTTATAAGAGAATCGACACAGGGGGAAATGCATTAATCGCGGATGGGATTACAAAGTCGAGTGGTCGGTGCTTGGTACAGCCTCCCTTCCGTCTCACAGCTTGTGGACAGAGGAGTTTTGATTATTGGGGGGTTAGGCTGTTCAACAGCCTACCACTTGGCATCAGATGGGCTGGTACCATTGCATCTTTTAAGAGCAGATTAGGGGAACATTTCATCCCAAAATGAAGGAGGTTATGAAATAACAAGGTGATTGGTATATTTAGGGAAAGAATTTTTTTTTTCTTTTTTAGTGAAGTAATGTTTTTTTTTCTTTTTCTGCTATATTTCTGCCCTTTGGTTATAAAGAACGGGAAATAAATTGTTTTGAATAATTAATTATGTATCTAGAGTGAGTTTGCTAAATTTAGGTTGTCGGTTTCAGTTAAGTATTGTTGTCAAGTTAGGTTAAGTCTTGTTATGTAAAGTTAATAAGGAACTCCTCCCCTCAGCACAGGCTCGCCTACCGAGGGGAGTAGCATTTGTAAAAATTGTGTACATAACGGAATTGTAATTTTAAAATAAATGCATTTAAAAAAAAAATGCGCCTTCAGTTATTGTGTGTTACTGACGATGGTTTGATCACCGAAACCGGTATAACAGTGTTTTTTTGCGTTTTTCGTGTACTAGTGGAAATAGACTATTTTGTCAATAACTCCGTTTTTCTTTGAATTGTGTGGGTTTAGCGCTAGATGGTCCCCTATCAGTTTCATCATGATCGAATCAACGCTAGCCTCTGCGCAGGCGCTAACGAGATTTTCTTGTTACGGTCATAACTACATCAATTTTGAACGGATTTTGGTAATATTTTCGGGGATGATGCGGGTAAGGTCCCTTGAGGTCCCATACGACATTCATACTTTTTTTTTTTCATTCGCCATTTTTCCGGCGAATTTTAGCCGTTGCGTGAGGGTAAATGGCGGGTTTAAATATTTTTGGCCCCCGCGCTTTGTACTGCCCAAAAATAACGATTTTTAAATTTTTGGTTGCCCATAGCATTCTATCGTCATGAGCATGGGGAACCGGTCATTTCTAGTTTACTGAAAATTCAATGGTGACATACTGTGAAGGCCACGAGGAAGCTTCTGTGCCACGTCCTTGGCAGTGTATTTTTGGTTCTGAGTGTTTTATACACGTCGCAAGGATTCGAAGGCTGTGACGAAGTACTGGCGCTTCCCACCGTCGAGTCACTCTGGCGCTGACACAAATGATAAGAATCACAACTTTATCTCCCTTTGATTAATCATTTCAATCCCTTTGTAGTGAATAAGGATGGAACAGACGAGGCCGAAAGTTAGCTTGAGAATGGTTATGTATTTGTTGGCCCCTCGGCTCTTTATAGGCCCCTGACATGATCAGAGGGGGGTCGGGGGGTCCCCACTCTGAGGTACAACATGTATGTACATTACATTGGTTGTGGAGGAGCAGCCGATCACAACACCCTTCATAGCTGGTAATTAACGAGTCGACTCTTGCTGTCTTTCGTCCCCCTTATTCGTACCGAACCGTTCAATTAAATTCGTAATAAACTTGACTGTGTTGAGCGCATTTCAATTTCTGATTTCTGAACTCAAAATCTGAACGACTTATCAACAAAAAACGCTGCAAAGTCCTTGTCACATGGATTTATTATTCTTTGGACATACATACCTAAAGAAATTTTGGCTGTTCATTTATTGTTTCTTTCATGTGAAATAATTGAAATAGCTATTTATTATGTTTTCCAACAATGTTGGCCCCTAAAACACGAATTAGGTACGCTCGGTTTTTTTTAATTTTCTTCAAAGTATCTTTGATCAGTGATAGTGCCAACTAATCGTCTTGATCCACGTGTTAACACTTTTTCTAGTATCGTTATACAAATTGACGGTGATTTCAGACGATTTACCAGGTTTTTGACTAAAAAAAAATCAATTGCAGGAGCTGAACATTTGGTAGAACCTCAATTTTCCACTCTTTGGTCAAAATCGAATTCATATTCGGTCTTCTCGTCCCCAAAAACATAGAAAACGATACCTCATAAGCTCATTTTACTAACATGTTACTAAAACACAAAAAGTACCTATTTTTACTCACATTTTCACTAATAACACCCCTGGGTATATTCCGATCGGGCTGCAAAGTTTCGGGACACAACTAGGGCCCAAATGGAGCATGTGTGCGAAAGAACGACTTTTTTAGACCGAAAATGAAGCCTGTACACGTGATACGGCGGACGGCGGACGGCGTACGGCGGACGGCGTACGGCGGACGGCGTACGGCGGACGGCGTACGGCGGACGGACATTGCATTTTGGTTTATTATTCTGTGAATAATACACCTATGTAATCGCTCAGTAAAAAATTTTTATAACACCCCCTCAAAATTTTTTCTTTTCCGTTTCAAGGTACGTAGATTCCAAAAATGCAATGTCCGTACGCCGTATCACGTGTACAGGCTTCATTTTAGATCTAAAAAAGTCGTTCTTTCGCACACATGCTCCATTTGGGCCCTAGTTGTGTCCCGAAACTTTTCAGCCCGATCGGAATATACCCAGGGGTGTTATGAGTGTAAATGTGTATAAAAATAGGTACTTTTTGCGTTTTAGCAACATGTTGGTAACATGAGGTTTTGAGGTATCCTTTTCCATGTTTTTGGGGACGAGAAGACCGAATATGAAGTCGATTTTGACCAAAGACGCGGAAATTGAGGTTTTACCAAAGGTTCAGCTCCCAAAATGGTTTTTTTATGAGTCAAAAACCTGGAAAACTGTCTGAAATCACCATCAATGTGTATAATAACATTAGAAAATGTGTAAACATGTGAATCAAGACCATTAAATGGCACTACCAATGATCAAAGATGATCTGGAAAAAAAAAGTTAGTCATGTTTTGGGGGCCAAAATTGGTGGAAATCATCATAAATAGCTATTTCAATCATTCCACATGAATGAAACAATAAATTTTACAGCCAACAAGAATCTCTAGAACTCCAATAGAATAATAAACCCATGTGACAAGGATTTGGAATCTACGCACCTTGAAACGGAAAAGAAAAAATTTTGAGGGGGTGTTATAGAATTTTGTTGCTGAGCGAATACATAGGTGTATTATTCACAGAATAATAAACCAAAAGGAGCGTACCTAATTCAAGTTTTGGGGGCCAAAATTGGTGGAAACCACCAGAAATAGCTATTTCAATTATTTTACATGAAAGCAACAATAAATGAACAGCCAGCATTTCTATAGGTATGTCCAGTAGAATAATAAACCCATGTGACAAGGACTTTGCAGCGTTTTTGGAATCTACGCACGTTGAAACGGAAAAGAAAATATTTTGAGGGGGTGTTATAAAAATGTTTTGCTGAGCGAATACATAGGTGTATTATTCACAGAATAATAAACCAAAACAAGTTGTGGAGGCTTTCGAGGTTCAGTCGGGAAACGACGAACTTTACGTCAAGGCCAACGTTTCGGTTTATTTGTAACCCGTCATCAGGGCTATAAAGATACACCCGGACGACAGACATAAGTGTAGGCATAGGCTGTAGATATTACAATGTACTTGTTCCTCACCCGCTCAAGCCTGATATTTCCCAGCGGTCAACGGCATGCTCGTTCCCGGCGCGAAAACGGCCATGAACTTTCGTACTCGGGAGTGGATGTTTGGTTCCCACTGGCTCATCAGGTGGATGTACTTTCGTTCCCGTAAATAAACCCGGCATCTGAGTAAACATCAACACCGCAGCTGGTTAATTAGCTCGGCATCAGTAGGCGCAATGGACGGACTAAAAACAAGTTTTATTGAGGGCGGAAGTAAACGCGGGGGCACAGTAATTTTTCGTGGCGATTGCAAATACAATTTTCATAAAAATCTCGCGGGTGGTGAAAAAAAGTGTTTTTGTGCCAATAGTAAAGGGTGTAAAGCCTCCTTGAAAATTATGTCCCACAAATTCCAACACATTGCACTACCAGATGGCATAAAAAAATAACGAAATTTTAAACACTATTGACTGCAGATGAAGCGTGAATTATGCGGATTACATTAGGTAGTAATAAATATGTTGGCACAATAGTTTTTATTTTTTACTCGCCCTTGAATTTTTTAAAATTTATTTGGTTCTGGTTGTTGTGCGGGAACGAAAGCTGAAACTTTGGGAACGAACTTTCATATTGGGTAGGTACAAATGTTCAAGAATTTTGTGGGTACGAACTTTCACATTGGGAATGAAATTTCATAAATTTTACGGGAACGAACTTTCATGAAAAACCGAAGGTGGGAACGAACTTACGGATGCCGTTCACATCCCCTTCTCATCAACTTGTTATTCGCACAACCGTCCGCTCTGCCGTCTACCCAGAGAAGCAACTGTGTACCTCCACGGCAGAATCGATGTGTTTTGGGACGCTCTCAACTCACTAAAGAGAATTCTTTTAAGAACGAGTTTCTTTCAACTAATTGCCTATCTCTATAGCCACTAGAACCACAAATGCCACTTGTAAAACTGTACCTACCATAAAATTGCTAACAAATTATCTGTTCCTATCTCAATAAACAACTCAATCTTATCTATTTAATATGTTTTTATTTCCAATATTCCTCTATTGATCTCTTAATGCTAAGCTAACTCAACAACAACTCAATGTTAAAATAAAAAAACGCTACAAATCCCTGCACAGCGGTTTATTATTTTGTACAGAATACCCTTCTGTTACAGATCACACCTCTTTGTATAGATAACCCGTCTATATAATATAATATGTACTACTCTATACATATTATGTAGATCGCAGACCCTCCGTAGGCTAGTACCTAACCCCGTACTCGTTACTAGGTACTAAATCACGAGTTGAGTGTTGCTAAAATAATTCTGTCGATGACAAACAGTAACTAAAATGGCAAAAAGAAACGCAAATAATGAAGTTCTGAAGGACAATTGTTGATGTGGAGTGAAATAGATGCCCCTTCTGCGTAGATCACCGTTTTCTGTGGCCAATACCTACCTTCGTGGTCAAGTATAATGAACCGTTGTGTAATAACTTGCCCATCAATAATACTTCAACGTTTGTTCAAGTACGATCAACAAAATCCAGCCCCTTCTTGGTTGATGAACCGTTGTGTAATAATTTACTGTTGTGTAATAATTTGCCGTTGTGTAATAATTTACCGTTGTGTAATAATTTACCATTGTGAAATAATTTACAAACCATCAATACTTTAACTTTTGTTCAAGTTGCAAAAGTACCGATCAACAAAATCCAGCCCCTTCTTGGTACATGAACCGTTGTGTAAAATTTACCTTTATGTAATAATTTACCGTTATGCAATAATTTACCGTTGTGTAATAATTTACCCATCAAAAATGCTTTAACGTTTGTTCAAGTTTCACAAGTACCTTCCAACAAAATCCGGTAGTCCATCACTTATCAAATGAAATAATATCGCAGAACAAACAACTCGACTTCATACAGCCATCCTTGATTATAATCAGGTGCTCCCTAGCGATGATATCCGGGCCGGATTTATACCTTTTGATTCACGATCGTGTTGCTTTTTGATGCACACGAACGGCTGGAAAAATTATTTAGCTCAAGACAAATTTAATAACGTAAAAAAAAACCATACCCTTCCATCAAAAGTTTTCGAGCTACGGCGTTCTGAAAATGTCAACCCCTACTTTGAACCCCTTAGAGATTACTGACAGTAACGTCGAGCTTCGAGGACCAACTAGACCCCAAACGGAACCTATAACCCGAATTTCATCAATATATTTTTTTTTCATGGTAACTAAGAAAAGTGGCCAGTACGGCGTATTTTTTTTTATTGCAGTTTTGGTTTCTAAACCTTGAAACGTAAACCATCAAATTTTGAGGGGGGTTAGAATTTTTTTTTTTCATGCTCGATTCCTATGGTTCGTTACATTGAAAATACACTGCCAAGGTGATGGCACAGGAGCTTCCTCGTCACAATCAGAGTGACCCATTATAAAATAGAACAGACTCGGAAGCAAAATAACATAACATTACATTACATAACATTACATAACGTTAAATATACATATTACATAACATTACATTACATAACATAACATTACATAACATTACATGAAATATACATATTATACATAACATGACTTCCATAATACATTACGTCCATTATACATAACTAGCCTGACCGCTCGCTTCGCTCGCTATCCGAGATTCGCTGTACGCAGTATCGTGGAACCAACAAACGACGGAAAAATCCCATACCCTACCGGGTATTTGTGCCCAATTTAATCAAAATCCGTCAAGCCATTCAGGAGTTGACCATGGTCGACCATATTTCCGCTATGGTCAGGGAATTAAAAATGCGCCTACGTTCAACTTGGGAGGCTACCGGATATTGGTGCCAAATTTGGTCGATATCCGTTGAGCAATTCGGGATTCGACCATGGAGGGGCCCATGGATGCGCTAAGGTCGACCGCGGGGGTAGTCCGAAGGGTCGATCGTAGATAGAATTTCACGTAGATTACGAATACGCGATAAAAAATAGGGGTTACCATTTCAATTAACGAAGTTGACCATGGTCGACCATAGTTCCGCTATGGTCAGGGAATTAAAAATGCGACGTTGCACAACTTGGGAGCCTACTGGATATTCGTGCCAAATTTGGTCGATATCCATCAAGCCATTCAGGAGTTGACCATGGTCGACCATAGTTCCGCTATGGTCAGGGAATTAAAAATGCGACGTTGCACAACTTGGGAGCCTACTGGATATTCGTGCCAAATTTGGTCGATATCCGTTGAGCAATTCGGGATTCGACCATGGAGGGGCCCATGGATGCGCTATGGTCGACCGCGGGGGTAGTCCGAAGGGTCGACCGTAGATAGAATTTCACGTAGATTACGAATACGCGATAAAAAATAGGGGTTACCATTTCAATTAACGAAGTTGACCATGGTCGACCATAGTTCCGCTATGGTCAGGGAATTAAAAATGCGACGATGCACAACTTGGGAGCCTACTGGATACTCGTGCCAAATTTGGTCGATATCCGTCAAGCCATTCAGGAGTTGACCATGGTCGACCATAGTTCCGCTATGGTCAGGGAATTAAAAATGCGACGTTGCACAACTTGGGAGCCTACTGGATATTCGTGCCAAATTTGGTCGATATCCGTCAAGCCATTCCGGAGTTGACCATGGTCGACCATAGTTCCGCTATGGTCAGGGAATTAAAAATGCGACGTTGCACAACTTGGGAGCCTACTGGATATTCGTGCCAAATTTGGTCGATATCCGTTGAGCAATTCGGGATTCGACCATGGAGGGGCCCATGGATGCGCTATGGTCGACCGCGGGGGTAGTCCGAAGGGTCGATCGTAGATAGAATTTCACGTAGATTACGAATACGCGATAAAAAATAGGGGTTACCATTTCAATTAACGAAGTTGACCATGGTCGACCATAGTTCCGCTATGGTCAGGGAATTAAAAATGCGACGTTGCACAACTTGGGAGCCTACTGGATATTCGTGCCAAATTTGGACGATATCCGTCAAGCCATTCAGGAGTTGACCATGGTCGACCATAGTTCCGCTATGGTCAGGGAATTGAAAATGCGACGTTGCACAACTTGGGAGCCTACTGGATATTCGTGCCAAATTTGGTCGATATCCGTCGAGCCGTTTGGCCGTGCATAGAAGGACAGACAGACAGACAGAGCGCATGCGCAGGGCGAACCGCTGGCTCTATCATGTTGAAATTTATATGGGACCTCAATGGGCCCTACCCGCTTAATCCCTGAGAATTACATTGAAATTGGGTGAAATCTTTGGTTACTACGGCTGTAACAAGGAAATTGAATCTATTTCACGCCAGCGCATGCGCAGAGCGCTCCGAGGGTTCGATCATGCTGAAATTCATACTGGAACTCACTAGGCCTTGTCCAAACAACCCTTGAAAATTTGAGCGAAATTGAATCAAAATTGTGAAAGTTATGGGTGTTTGTTGAATTTTACGTTAGCGCATGCGCAGGGCGTACCGCTGGATCAATCATGTTGAAATTTGTATGGGACCTCAAGGGGCCTTATCCGCACCATCCCTCAAAATTTGAGCTGAATCAATTCAAAATCGTGGAAGTTATGGCTGTAACAAGGAAATGCGGACAGACTCACAGACTCACAGATTCACAGACTCACAGACTCACAGACTCACAGACCGACAGACACGGAACCAAATTTGTTCAGTAGGCTTTGAAACGCAAAATGCAAGTGGAAATTTTGATTTCTGGAGACAAAAATTTTTTGGCTCACGAAAGTGAACACAAGGCTTCCGCTGCTTCGCAGACTCGGAAGCAATAATAAACCCCCCAAAAAAAACTACAAGATAAAAATAGAATAGTCTATTTCCACGTAAAAAACTAACAAAACTGTAGACCGATTTCGGTTGTTAAACCATCATCACTACACAATGGAATCATCTATTCTTACGTGGAAATAGGCTATTCTATTTTTATCTTGTAGTTTTTTGCTACTCCACCGCAAGTGATTTAAGTTACAAACTCAATTTTATCTATTTAAGTATGTTATTACTTCCAATATTCTTCTCTGGATCTCTTAATGCTAAGCTAACTCAGCTTAAACTTCCCTAATGTTATACAACCCTCCAGAAGACAATTGGCACCATGCTTTCAACTTCACGTAAATTGGGCTCTGCCCGTGTCATACAAAATAGCAGCGTGGAGCGTTGGCAACCTGAGAAGGTTGTTACCATTTTATAACACAGGATAAGTTGCCATAAACCATATCAAGTCACAGCCCCTTCCAGGTGAACTACACATGTGAGCTGCAGCTTCCTATCAGCAACTGGCCAATTGTGACGCCAAATCGTGACGTCACAATTTACTTCAGCCCCGGCCTTTATCAGACGGCGTTGCTCTTGAACGCTTAAACGGATTCCTTCCCGTTTTTGTCCCCCTTGATCGCTAATACATTTGTTGGCCGAAGCAATTCTCCAATTGCCAACCCCGGCGTCGCCTTCCTCCAACTTAATCACATTATCCTTAACCCCTGTTTTCTTCCTTTCTCTTCACCCCTTACTTTCCAATCCTTTTAAATTCTACATTCCCCCTTTAACCGAAGTTTTTAAGCATTTATTAATTATTTGTCTTTAATTATTACTTTTAGATTTTTTTTTTTCTCTTTCACAAAAGAGAAGAAAAATTGTCTTTTGAAAGTCATATATAATGTTGTCGATGAGAATGCGAACTTTTGATTGTTCAATTAATTAGTGGAGTTTTTTCGGTGTCCCAACTTTTTATTGTCGTTCTTCTCGACGTCATTAATAATCCTAAGGTAAGTGAAAGTGCCGATATTGGATTTTCGTTGAGAAAACGGTGCCAACTGATGACAAACGCGGTGTGAACTGTACTCATACCTACTTTATATATTGTAGTTGCATAATGATTTTGTGTGTTTTCGTGATTCCCTCTCAGAAACCACTCCTGTAATATTACGAGAGATTTTACCAAATACACGCGGAGAGCGTTGAGCTGGTCAACAACAAGGGTTTTCCCCAACCACCAAATGCCTCAAACGGTCGTAACGGCCAACAGTGAACTGGGGACGGGTGGAAAAGTCCCTATAAAAACTAGCCCTTCTGGGCATTCGAGGATCCGACCCCCGACTTGCGACTTCTCTCTCGAACCTCTCTTTCTCACTCTCTCTCTCTCTCTCTCGCCCTCTCTCCCTCCTTTCCTCGCACCTGCTGTGGTGAAAACCGCGGGACACTCCGTCCTGGTAACTGCTGTGGTGAGAACCGTGGGATACCCCCTCCTCCACTAACACCTGCTGTGGTGAAAACCGCGGGACACTCCGTCCTGGTAACTGCTGTGGTGAGAACCGTGGGATACCCCCTCCTCCACTAACACCTGCTGTGGTGAAAACCGCGGGGTGTTAGCTTCCATCCACCTGTTGTCTGCTGTGGTGAAAACCGCGGGACACCTTCCTATCCACTATTACCTGCTGTGGTGAAAACCGCGGGGTACTAGCTACCACATCCCAGGCGCCTGCTGTGGTGAAACCGCAGGGAGCCTCACACTATAGCGCCTGACGTGGTGAAAACCGCGGGGAGTTAGCAAAAAGACTCCATAGGAGCACATCGGTTCGCTTCCAACCTCTCACCCTTCTCATCTCACTCTCCCCGCTCGCAACAACTGGTTCTCTCCAATCGGCAGTCGTGAAACCCCTTCACGACAAGTGGTGACCCCAACTTTCCAACCGAATGCCCTGAGTCAAAAATCCGCTCACTACATTTACAATTACTTGGTCTATCATGAAAAGAATGAAGAACGCCGTTTTAGTATGTAAATAGGTATGGCTTCTTCAGATCATCGACGGTTTGCTGGAAATGAACAGCAAGAAGTCAGGGGAGCAGATTTCCAGTAAACTAAAGTAAGCAGCCATTTTAGGACCCAGCTACCGCCACTTTAGGACCCTGCGCAGGTACAAACATGTGTCTGCCTGTCCTCTCAGAAATTTCCGCCTTTCAATGTGCCTCCTCATCCAGACCATTCTATTGTATAGTTATGGGCATTTAAAGAACTAAGCGCACAGAACACCTTAGGCTCAAGTTTAACAGATAAATAAATCCTTGCAGACGAATCTTTTGCAGCGTTTTTCACGTCATTTTGGTTTGTGATTACTGTTACCACCGATACGGGTATTTAAAAGGGATATTTTTGTTGCAGGCAAATGGTCCGGTTCGATTCCGACTTGCGAGCCGATCCACTGCCCGAAGATCGAGCCTCAGGACCCTCGCCTCATCCTGTCGCCGCACAACACGACCTTCGGCTCCCGCGTTTTCTTCTCCTGCCCCTGGGGCTACAAGTTGACGGGTGTGCCCGGCATTGAATGCCACCTCGACTCCACATGGTCCACGGAAATACCTTTTTGCGCAGGTCAGTGCCTTTCAATGTACAAAAATTGCCGAAAATCCAGCTCGCCCCGCATGGATGAATTTTTGTCAAGAAATTTCACAGGAGATGTGAGTCCAGGGACTGTGATACCTGGAGACGGCGCTAGCACTTTTCTGCGTATCCACCTGGCTAAAGCAACGAACACATCCACCGCCAATCACTTTTGAAAATGAATTAGAAAAAAATTAAGAAAAAAAGGAAATGTACTCAAGAAAAACTCGGCGCTCCGCGCCTCGCCGGGGGGCAAGCCCCCTGGACCCCCGGTTACCTCTATTTACATACTTCGGACGAAATTATAGAAACACAGAATGTGTTTTAGCTCACGCGTTTCACATAAACCTTTTTCGACTGATATATTGACTGCTCATAGGTTACACCAGGTTACACGATCCTTAGTTCCGTATCATCGGTACTTATATATATAAAGCTTGCAATCGTGTTCACAATATATAAATTATTGAGAATGATCACCTGTGTGTAAACAATTATTATTTAAACAATGACGCTCATACCTCAGCTTGTCGGCCACGCACTCCGCATTGGTTAACGTAATATGGTTAGGTAAATCGAGAGCTATCCAACGAGTGGTGAACGATTTTTGTACGATGATAACTGGCGAAGTTAAAGTTCCGTAGCAACGAATCGGTTGTACGTGAAAATCATTAGAAATTTTTCATAACAGCGTCCCAGATTTCGTTACGAAATTTCGTTACCTTTTTTGGCTAGTTAGTCCATGGCTAAAACACATTCTGTGTTAAAAACGCTGCAAATCCCTGCACAACGGTTTATTATTTTGTATAGAATACCCTTCTGTTACAGATCACAGCTCTATGTATAGATAACCCGTCTATATAATATAATAATTATGTACTATTCTATGCATATTATGTAGATCGCAGACCCTCCGTAGGTTAGTACCTAACCCCGTACTCGTTACTAGGTACCTACCTAAATCACGAGTTAAATGTTGCTAAAATAATTCTGCCGATGACAAACAGTACCTAACAAAAAGAAACACACATAATGAAGTTCTGAAAAGAAATTGTTGATGAGGAGTGAAAAAAGTTGCAAAAGTAGGTACTTACCAACAAACTCCAGCCCCTTCTACGTAGATTATAATAATGAACCGTTGTGTAATAATTTACCGTTGAGTAATGATTTACCGTAGTAATAATTTACCCATCAATAATACTTCAACGTTTGTTCAAGTTTCACTACCTACCAACAAACTCCAATAGAGCCATCATTTTTCAAATTAAATAATATCACAGAACAACCAACTCGACTTCATACTCCGCCAATACATATAATCAGGTGATCCCTACCAATGATTGGCCGTATTCACAAATTCCTATTGTGGACGCGTCTCTGGTTACGAGATTTGGTTTGGATTGTATACAATTTCATTCACACTGGAGTCGAAAATGCCTGTCGGTGCAAACTTCGGGGCCTTACTGTGAACGAACGGCTGGACGTACGATGCTCCGGATGGTCTTAAAAAACTCGCAAGTTCAAGAACTATTTAAAACCGTAAAAATATTTACGTAAAAAAATGGTATAGGCGTTTTGAAAATTTCAACCCCTATTTTGAACCCCTTAGAGATGACTCACAGTAACGTCGAGCTTCGAGGACCAACTAGACGCCGAACGGAACCTATAACCCGAATTTCATCAATTTTTTTTCATGGTAACTAAGAAAAGTGGCCCGTACGGCGTACGGCGTACGGCGTACGGCGTACGGCGTACGGCGGACAGACAGAAATATTTTTATTGCAGTTTTGGATTCTACATACCTTGAAACGTAAACCATCAAATTTTGAGGGGGGGTAAGAATTTTTTTTTTCATGCTCGATTCCAATGGTTCATTATTGAAAATAATAAACCAAAATTAGCTCAGTGGGGAATATCGATCACTGGTCTTGGTGCCGGAATTTTTAAAAAAGGACTCGGCAGGCAGGAATTGAACCAATAACTACGTTGATTATCACGAGATAAATAATTCAACATATGCTTCAAGTCGAGAATACTAGAGAATCCGCTGACGGAATGCCTCATGCTTCGAAATAGGCTCAAATTATGCCCATTTACCGGGCGCTCAACAATAGCTATTTTTAGTAACTTTTCAAATATTTGTCAATCGCTGTAAGTATGATTTAATAGAGCGTTGACAGCTATTCCATTCGATTCAGCGTGCTTTAAAACATGAGAAACTGTATCAAACACACAATTTTCTGACCTGGCACCAACGGTGTCAGTAATGCACCGTTCCCTGGCACCAATGGTGGCAGCAAAACTGTACAGCAAATTCTGGAGGCCTAAACATTTTTCTTACAGATGGCATCACTGGCGGGACACACTCATTTGACACCCAGAAAAGTGGAAGTCCACTGGGCCCAAATGGAGCCTGTATGCGAAAGAATGAATGTTTTAGACCGAAAATGAAGCCGGTACGCGTGATAAGGCGGCCGGCGGACGGACAGCGCATTTTCTGAATCTACGCACCTTCAAACGCCAAAGAAAATATTTTGAGGTGGTGTTACAAAAAGTTTTGCTGAGCGAATGCATAGGTGTATTATTCACAGGATAATAAACCAAAATCGAAACTGGGAAGGTTAAATTTTGCATCAAAATGCAGCAACAACGTATCGTGGATACTATACAATTTACGACTGGTCGAGAAGAGGAAGCTAACACCCAGCTGCCGATTTGACTGTTTCAAACCAGAGGTGCACAGCGAACAAAGCCATTTCTGAAGGCACAAGAAATATATTCCGCATGTTATCAACAGGCACCGGTGGTGATGACTAGCGTTTTTCACACCTCCAGCCGAGTCGCATACATCTTTTCATCGTTGCTGAAAAGTACAGAAAAACCGTCGGGGAAAAACTCAAATCACCTCGATCGGAGGAAGCCGAGTGGGGAAATATATGGGGAAGAAATGGGCCCATCTGTCTTAGGTTCAGGGCGCTGACGTCGCTTCATCCTTTTCAACCTTTTAGCGCATTCGCTTTTCTCTCGCCGTCCTAAACGCTCTCTTTTTTTTCCCTCATGCTAAACTCTCCCAAGCTTTTCTTTTCCTGGCAACAACCCTCGACTCGGTCTCCCTTCTTTCAATCTCTGACGCTTCTTCTGTTTTTCTTTTTTGTCGATCTTCGTTCCGCGGAAGGTTTTTTTTAAAGTTTCACCGAATACCTTGCGTTGAGAGGGCGTTGTATGGTTTTCGAAATTTCCCACGGGTATCGGCTTTGCCGTCGAGCGGATGTTTGTACGTGATGAGGTCATGCAACTGAAATGCGGCGTTGGCACTCTCGAGACGGAAGATGCTGTGTTTGCAATGATTTATCGAATCACGGACTTGTAAATACGCAAAAATCTGATGGCCGCCAAATTGTAACGTCTAAGCATTCGGTTTTTGCTTCCGAGTCACCACCTCACCCTGTATAGCACCGCGGAGTTGAGACGTCATGACTTCAACTGTAGATTTTTATTCGTAATTCGAATTTACTGGACAATAAAAATACGGACAGGGAATATCACATTCTAATCCAGGTGTAGTAGTAAAACTCTCATTCCTGGTAACTCTCATTCCTATTCTAGAAAATAAGACAGACCAAACCGGAACATACAATCCGCCAATGAAAAGGGGAAAGAAGACAAGAATATCCTTCATTTCAGTGCAATAGAATGATT
Source organism: Leptopterna dolabrata (assembly GCA_954871275.1). NCBI lineage: Eukaryota > Metazoa > Arthropoda > Insecta > Hemiptera > Miridae > Leptopterna > Leptopterna dolabrata. The sequence continues at coordinate 8,267,096 of OX940986.1, read as the reverse complement.
GTGAGATTGGAAGAATCATCAAATTGAGCTGAAGTGTTGCACAGAACCAGAGTTTTGCAATCATCACGGGAAAATAGAACCAGCACAAAACGTCATAAAATACCACAAGTCTAGCACTAACGTCTTCTACTTCTTCTATTATCAGCACAAAAACGTCATAAAATACCACAAGTCTAGCACTAACTTCTTCTACTTCTTCTATTCTCAGCACAAAAACGACATAAAATACCAGAATTCTAGCACTAACGTCTTCTACTTCTTCTGTTATCAGCACAAAAACGTCATAAAATACCAAGTCTAGCACTAACGTCTTCTACTTCTTCTATTATCAGCACAAAAACGTCATAAAATACCACAAGTCTAGCACTAACGTCTTCTACTTCTTCTATTATCAGCACAAAAACGACATAAAACACCAGAATTCTAGCACTAACGTCTTCTACTTCTTCTGTTATCAGCACAAAAACGTCATAAAATACCAAGTCTAGCACTAACGTCTTCTACTTCTTCTATTCTCAGCACAAAAACGACATAAAATACCAGAATTCTAGCACTAACGTCTTCTACTTCTTCTGTTATCGGCACAAAAACGTCATAAAATACCAAGTCTAGCACTAACGTCTTCTACTTCTTCTATTATCAGCACAAAAACGACATAAAATACCAGAATTCTAGCACTAACGTCTTCTACTTCTTCTGTTATCAGCACAAAAACGTCATAAAATACCAAGTCTAGCACTAACGTCTTCTACTTCTTCTATTCTCAGCACAAAAACGACATAAAATACCAGAATTCTAGCACTAAAGTCTTCTACTTCTTCTGTTATCATCACAAAAACGACATAAAATACCAGAATTCTAGCACTAACTTCTTCTACTTCTTCTGTTATCAGCACAAAAACGTCATAAAATACCACAAGTCTAGCACTAACGTCTTCTACTTCTTCTATTCTCAGCACAAAAACGACATAAAATACCAGAATTCTAGCACTAACGTCTTCTACTTCTTCTGTTATCAGCACAAAAACGTCATAAAATACCAAGTCTAGCACTAACGTCTTCTACTTCTTCTATTATCAGCACAAAAACGTCATAAAATACCACAAGTCTAGCACTAACGTCTTCTACTTCTTCTATTATCAGCACAAAAACGACCTAAAATACCAGAATTCTAGCACTAACGTCTTCTACTTCTTCTGTTATCAGCACAAAAACGTCATAAAATACCAAGTCTAGCACTAACGTCTTCTACTTCTTCTATTCTCAGCACAAAAACGACATAAAATACCAGAATTCTAGCACTAACGTCTTCTACTTCTTCTGTTATCAGCACAAAAACGTCATAAAATACAAAGTCTAGCACTAACGTCTTCTACTTCTTCTATTCTCAGCACAAAAACGACATAAAATACCAGAATTCTAGCACTAACGTCTTCTACTTCTTCTGTTATCAGCACAAAAACGTCATAAAATACAAAGTCTAGCACTAACGTCTCCTACTTCTTCTATTCTCAGCACAAAAACGACATAAAATACCAGAATTCTAGCACTAACGTCTTCTACTTCTTCTGGTATCAGCACAAAAACGTCATAAAATACCTACCAAATCTAGCACTAACGTCTTCTACTTCTTCTATTCTCAGCACAAAAACGTCATAAAATACCAAGTCTAGCACTAACGTCTTCTACTTCTTCTATTATCAGCACAAAAACGTCATAAAATACCAAGTCTAGCACTAACGTCTTCTTCTATTATCAGCACAAAAACATAAAATACCACAAGTCTAGCACTAACGTCTTCTAATTCTTCTATTATCAGCACAAAAACGTCATAAAATACCACAATTCCAGCACTAACGTCTTCTACTTCTTCTATTATCAGCACAAAAACATCATAAAATACCACAATTCCAGCACTACCGTCTTCTATTTCTTCTCCTCATCCTCCTTGTTATGTTGTTTTATCTGGTCACAGATATATTACGGTGGAACAGCTTGGAAAACTACCTCTTTGCTAGGCGATGAAACATTCTAATTTTGCTTTTTAACTTCTTATTCCTGGTCGAGGAGAAAAAGTTCCCACAGCCAGACGAGAAATCCCGCATTTTGGGTTCGCCAGGGAGACCCTCTCCTACATCCAGGTACCTCGAGGGCCTCTGAGCGAAGAACGGCGCATCTTCGCTCAGTTAAATTCAGCATATTGGGAACCTTGCCCGTGTAAATATAAATAAATAAATAAATATCGAGTACCCAGCTAGAAGGAGACACCCAACTCCCCAATTCCTACAACCTGCAGGCTGTCTGTCTGCCACAACGCAGAGCGCAGACTCCATTCGTGACGAATCTGTGGAGTCTAAATCCCTTCCAGTGTTCCGGCGGTCATTAAAAACATACGAACTATCCTGTAAATATTATACTGACTGTTTCAAATGTACCTACCTGAAAATTTGAGAAATCTCTTTGCACTTAATTTATAAGCTACGTTTTATCGTGACCTTTACAAGGAATCAAATTCAAAACACTATTTGCACGGCTCCCTGGGGGCTCTGTTGCTGACTTTTCGCACACCCAACTAGAGGGGCTCCTGACATGTTCCAAATTTCAACCCTGAGGACCATCAGGAGCCCGAGTTGTGGAAGTACGAAAATCGATATTTTTCGCAAGTTTTTCTACTCTTCTTCTTGTCGTTGTTGCTGTTCTTCTTTGACAGGACTACAGCCTCACAGACATGAGGGATGGAGATGGAATTTTGCACACACATTTGTTATGCTTCAAGAAAGTGCCTTTTCTGCATTAAGAGGGGTGGGGCAGTTTTTAAAAGTTTCAAGAGCTGAAATTTGGCACACTTTTCACTGGGCTCCGTCAAAATCTGAACGCGACCAGTCGAAAAACTTGTTACAAGAAAATTGAAAATTATCATTCAAATTATTTATTTCCAAGGTTTCGGAAAAGTATTGCGATCACTTTTGGAATGAAAACATTGTTTTGTCATTTCTTCGTTCGTCACCAATCCATCATCTCCTCCTTCAAAAGTAAGGCGTAAGTGGATTACGTCGGAAATGCACTGCTACAGGCAGTTCTGATGAAGATGGCAACGCGGAGCTCTCGAGTGTGGATGAACGCCGTATTACGGTTAAGCTGAGACCAAGCGAAAAGATCTTGCTGCTCCGCCTACCGTGAAATTGCTCTCATTTCGGAGACCCCCTTTCCGTAGAACTGGACGATGGTTTTATACGGATTAACCAGCCCTTGATGGATTATGATGGATTACGGAGGATAAGACTTCAAGGAAATAGTTGGTTTCCTCGTATGTGTCCCGATAATTACCTGCCAACGTATGTCGTTCATTGCCGAATGTTGGATACAGAACCGCTCGGTTTTATTTATTTATAATAAATTAACGGGATTAGTATCCCTTTTTGAGTGAATAAACAATATAACCAGCTTGGAAAGATTATTTTACTGGACAACAACATTGAGAAGGAAAAAAACAAAAGGAAATTACCTACTATGAACAGCAGAATTAAAATTAAAATTAAAAGCATGATCCACTGAAGCAGAAAATATATTAAATTAAAAATTCATTCGAGATCAACAAAGTTTCCAAGAAAGTGCTTCAGAAACCTCTCGGTTGGCATTAATTTGTCAATGTTTGCCTCTCGCGACTGTTTGCCATTACAAATTAAAAAAACGGATTTATTGGAAGGTTGCCTGTTTCAGCTAATACACGAAAATATACTGTTATAACACTGAAAACTCGCGTTTTAAGGAATTTGTACCAGTTAAGTAGAATAGCAATTGAATTTCCTCTTCAAACTAGGCTACAACTAGTTCAGGCATTAATTCTCCACCATTTTGATTATGCCATTTCAGCAATTTCTGATACAAGTAACGAACAAATCTATTTATTACAGAAATCCCAGAAATGCTGTTTTGAGATTGGAGAAATGCTGTTTTGAGGCTGAAATTGGATCAGCACGTCACATCTTTTTATATTAAACTGGGTTGGTCAGATCCAGGACAAGATTAAGCGTGCTAAAGCCGCAATGCTTTTCGAGATTTTCAATTTCTCATCGCCAACATATTTAGCTATGAATTTGATTTTATGAGTGACGTACATACAAGAAACACTTGTCATGCGAACCAGCTACTACTGGTGCCTCTGCACAGAACCAGTATTTATAATAAATCATTAACGGTGGGTTTTGTAAGAATTTACAGCGAAAATCGCGCTCTTTTGGTTTATTATTTTCAATAATGAACCATTGGAATGGAACATGAAAAAATAACAATTCTAAAACCCTCAAAATTTGATGGTTTACGTTTCAAGGTTTTGATATCTGCCTGACCGTCAAAACTTTGAAAACCCGTTTCGGTGTCTTTGGATTTACAAATTTTGTTCGGCAAAATACTGCATCATTTTTAGGTATTGAATTTAGAATTCAGAACTAGAATTCATCGGATTAGAATTCAGAATTCTCAATTGTTTTCGAATTTAATGAAAAATTGTGTCAAGTTGTATCTGGCACCACTGATTCTGCAAAAAGACGTGTTTCATATATAGTTTTTTTTGGACAAAAGTGAGACCCCACTTGTATGTAAGTTGTATTATAGATTTATTGTTAGTTCATAGCTACTGCATCATTGGAACTTTCAGGACCTGGTAGCTCTCGAAATATTCCAAGTTTGCTGGAATGAGAATTCAATTAATCCCACAGAATTGTTAAAACCCCTGCGGAACCCTTGAAAATAATTCCTTCAAACAACCCATTTCTTGTGCCCTACATCCAGCTATTTATGACGGGACATTAGTTGAGCTTAGCCCGAAGTCATATTTATAATGTAAGCTCTAAGCCAAGGGGCGGAGAATTAGGGTATACTTATTATCAGCTTAAAACCTCAGTCGTCTCGGCGTCAATTTATTTTCAAAGCCCTTCTAAAAGGGGATGTTATTTAGGAATTTAAACTGGTAAGTTTTGTAGAAGGTTAATTAGGAGGTAAACTCCCTCTTCATTGATGAACCTCACATTTCTTCTTGCTTATTATAAAGCTCCCACGGGGGTTGCCCCTCATCCCGCTGTATAACGACATGGCGATTTATCAAACTCAGCCGATCACCTATCATAATCTTCCAACAATTTGTCTTCTCTTGTGGAAATACGGGTCGTAGGATTTTCCTTTCCGAGGGGAAATATTACTCATTCCACAGCCCCCCCCCAAACACCGCCAAAGTGAGGCTCCCTGTGAAATATATTTCGAGGCGATATATCGTTCAGGAGGGCCTTGTTGATATCTCGTCCCGTTTTCTTAACCATTCAATTTCACAGTATGTCATTATAAATCCATATAATTACTACAACTTATCCGCCTTCCGTCCCTTGAATACTGACTGGGGGTATCTCTGCCTCATTAATTACAGCAGAATGACTAATTTATGTGAACTAGCGGGTCTGCTAACGAAAAGTCTCGCTTATGCTCAGAAAGTTGCGGTGTGGAGACTGCCACTCAATACTTCCACGTTATTAATAAGTAAATGGTCTCAATAGTTGGTATAGGTAAAATTTTGTCGGCAGAAGCTGCCCATTCAAAATTTAGTCAGTCAGAATCCGCGAACCTGGACATAAATCTCACTTTTAACCACTTTCTGACACCATAACAACGTCGTTTAGCTAGTAACCCTAGAAAATGTTGGACCCATTGACATATTTTTTGCTGTCAATGCGATCGAGCTCAAAATCAATAGGCATGATCTAGACATCCGAACTGGCTTTTGGTACCAACCGCGCCAATTTTGGTCCACATTCAAGGCAGTTATCGTTGAAAATCGAAGAATTAGAAGACCCGTCTACTTTCCTTATATTATTAGAACGAGGAGACCGAATATGAAGTCGATTTTAACCAAAGAGTGGGAAACTGAGGTTCCAACGAAGTTTCAGCCTTAAATTTAAGTTAAATTTTTACACCCAGGGGTGTTATGGGAGAAAAATGGGCACAAAAATAGGGTTTTTCGAAGGTTTTTTTTTTTAAAGGTTTTAGTGGGAAAGGCTTGTGAGTTTCCCATGTTTCGTTTTCCATGTTTTACATGGCGAGAAGACAGTACCTATATGAAGTTGATTTTGAAAAAAAGTGGAGAATGAGAGTGGAGAAATTGAGGTTGTAACGAAGTTTCAGTCCCAAAACTCATTTTTTATGAGTTAAAAAAACTGTAAAATTTGCTGAAATCACCATAAATTTGTATTATAACATTAGAAGTGGTACCTGCAGGTGAATCAAGACAATTAAATTTCACTATGAATGATAAAAGATGTTTTGTCAAAAATATGACCCTAATTAGTGTTTTGGGGGGGGCCGAAATTTGTTAAAACCATCAAGAACAGCTATTTTAATTACTGCACTTGAAAGAAACAATAAATGAACAGCCATCATTTCTGTAGGTATGTCTAATAGAATGATAAACCCATGCGACAAGGACTTCGCAGCGTTTTTATTTGTATAAATTAATCCATCACGTAAATATTTGAAAACAGGTTTTCACATTCTCCTTGACCTTTAGTACCTAATTAGAAAGCTAAAGACATATTTTTCTTATATTTAGCTCGACTAAGTATGACAGACGTCTGTACGGTTAAGTTGTTGGGCAATTGTCACAGCAGAATTGGCAGACTAAAATATTTTTAATGACGTGCGGTAACTGTTGATCAGATGGGCGATGGACACAATGAGAGGTCATAGGAAACACATAATATGTGGCAATGTCACTTGGGCGTAGCTCAATTAGTGGAGATGATGATTCAGGTTTTACCGAAGGATATTTTTGTACATATATTGCTTCCGACTCTGCAAGGCAGCGGAAGCTTTGTTTTCACTTTCGAAATGAAAAATCTTTTATGCTCCAAAATCAAAATTTCCACTTGTATTTTGCGTTTCAGGGCCTCCTGAACAAATTTGGTTTCGTGTCTGTCTGTCCACATTTCCATGCCACAGCCATAACTTCCACAACTTTGATCCGATTTCAATCAATTTTCATGAGTTTTGTGGGTCCCCTATCAGTTTCATCTTGATCGAATCAACGCTAGCCTCTGCGCAGGCGCTAACGAAATTTTCTTGTTAAGGTCATGACCCCATCAATTTTGAACGGATTTTGGTCAGATTTTCAGGGATGATGCGGGTAAGGTCCCTTGAGGTCCCATACGACGTTCATCATGATTGAATCAGCGGTGGCAGTGGCACGTGGCACTGGCACCTCGTACATTCCAAACGTCGAACATTCCAGACCATAGAACTATAAATCTGGAAGGGCCTCTGCGTTGACGAATGAAATGACGGGCTCCGCACCCTGCTCAGCTGATGTGCTAAATTCTCTCCTGTTCACCCTAGGAAGTTGAAATTTGATAGGGAATCTTATCGCGTTCTCAGTTCTGTATGTGGACTAATTACTTTATCTTAAAGCATGAACGCTAACTTCGAATTAGGTACCCTTATTATTAAATAACAGTTAAATAATTCCGTTAATAAATTAATCTGAATCTTTATGTTAATTAATCCGCTAATTAATCTGAATCTTTATGTATGAAAATTTAATGGTGACATACTGTGAAGGCCACGAGAAAGCTTCTGTGCCACGTCCTTGGCAGTGTATTTTGTAAAGGCTTTTTACGAATAAAAAACGCTGCAAATCCCTGCGCAACGGTTTATTATTTTGTACAGAATACCCTTCTGTTACACATCACAGCTCTCTGTATAGATAACCCGTCTACATAATATAATATGTACTACTCTCATATTATATGAATCACAGACCCTCCGTAGGTTAGTACCTAAGCCCGTACTCGTTACTAGGTACCTACCTAAATCACGAGTTAAACGTTGCTAAAATAATACAGCCGATGACAAACAGTAACTAAAACACCAAAAAGAAACGCAAATAATGAAGTTCTAAAGGAAAATTGTTGATGTGGAGTGAAATAGATGACCCTTCTGCGCAGATCACGGTTTTCTGTGTTCAATACCTACCTATAATGAACCGTTGTGTAATAACTTGCCCATCAATAATACTTCAACGGTTGTTCAAGCTGCAAAAGTACCGATCAATAAAATCCAGCCCCTTCTTGGTAGATGAACCGTTGTGTAATAATTTACCGTCGTGTAATAATTTGCCGTTGTGTAATAATTTACCATTGTGTAATATTTTACCCATCAATAATACTTCAACGTTTGTTCAAGTTTCATAAGTACCAACCAACAAAATCCAATAGTCCATCACTTATCAAATGATATAATATCGCAGAACAACCAACTCGACTTCATACAGCCATCCTTGATTATAATCAGGTGCTCCCTAGTGATGATATCCGGGCCGGATTTATACCGTTTGATTCACGATCGTGTTGACGAAGCTTTTTGGTACACACGAACGGCTGGTCGCATAATGCTCCGGGTGGTCTCAAAAAATTGTTTAGCTCAAGAAAAATTTAATAACGTAAAAAAAACCATACCCTTGACTGACAGTAACGTCGAGCTTCGATGACCAACTAGACCACGAACGGAACCTATAACCCGAATTTCATCATTTTTATTTCATGGTAACTAAGAAAAGTGGCCAGTACGGCGTATTTTTATTGCATTTTCGGATTCCACATACCTTGAAACGTAAACCATCAAATTTTGAGGGGGGGTTAGAATTTTTTTTTCATGCTCGATTCCAATGGTTCATTATTGAAAATAATAAACCAAAACTATTGTTATTATTATTATTATTATTATTACTATTATTTGTATCGCTACGTGGGGAAATTAGCCACACCGGAGAAAGGTCGCCAATTTTATTGGCCAAATCCCGGGCGTTGCGTTTGGGAAGGTCAACCAAGTCGTACGAAATGAAGTGGCGAAAATCCATTATTTTGCACGGCGCAACGTTCGGATGAGACTGAAGCAGAACATGACCCGGACCCGTCAACCGCCTCTGAACCGCCTTGCAATAATAAGCAGGACCGAGATGGATCTACTTTCCTCGGGTCGGTGCGGGATGCAATATGAATATGTCAGTAACCTAGGAAATGTATTCTTATTCCGGCCCGACCGATCGAACGCCGGAATGCATAACTTACAGCTCTCGACGCCAAACTAGGTTTTGAGCGAGGAAAACCTTCCGTCACGTGACTGTTGCAACTCCATAAACAATAATTTAGTTAGTAATAAATGAATATATTACCACAAATCAATATTGTCGAAGTGTGGCATCATAGCAAACTATTACACAACATCTTCTTATCCTATCGTTGTTCACTATGACTACATACGTTTCTACAGATACAACTAACTGCACAGGTTCCGCTGTGTATGAACTCCATCGATACAACCAAATTTCAACTCTTTGGGGCTTTGAGCGTTTCCAGGTTACCACGCTTGCACTAGCGAAGATCAAAGTTCCCATCAAATTGGGTCAAAAATATCTAAAATGCGGTTGGAAATTTTGATTTTTTTTAACGAAAATTTGAGTTTTCCCGGAATACCTTTAAATTATTTCCTATCAGATTTGAAAATCCCCAAATTTGAGATGAAATTTGTCAAATGCCACCCAAAAACGCTGCAAATCCCTACACAACGGTTTATTATTTTGTACAGAATACCCTTCTGTTACAGATCACAGCTCTCTGTATAGATAACCCTTTATATGTATACATATTATGTAGACCGCAGATCCTCCGTAGGTTAGCACCTAACACCGTACACGTTACTAGGTACCTACCTAAATCACGAGTTAAATGTTGCTAAAATAATTCTGTCGATGACAAACAGTAACTAAAACGGCAAAAAGAAATGCAAAAAATGAAGTTCTGAGGAAAATTGTTGATGTGGAGTGAAATAGATGCCCCTTCTGCCTAGATAACTGTTTTTCTGTGGTCAATAGCTATAATGAACCGTTGTGTAATAACTTGCCCATCAATAACAATTCAACGATTGTTCAAGTTGCAAAACTACCGATCAACAAAATCGAGCCCCTTCTTGGTCGGTGAACCGTTGTGTAATAATTTAACGTTGTGTAACAATTTGCCGTTGTGTAATAATTTGCCATTGTGTAATAATTTACCCATCAGTAATACTTCAACGATTGTTCAAGTTTCACAAGTACCTACCTACCACCAAAATCCAATAGTCCATCACTTATAAAATGAAATAATATCTCAGAACAACCAACTCGACTTCATACAGCCATCCTTGATTATAATCAGGTGTTCCCTAGTGATGATATCCCGGCCGAATTTATACCTTTTGATTCACGATCGTGTTGACGAAGCTTTTTGGTGCACACGAACTGCTGGACGTACAGTGCTCCGGGTCGTCTCAAAAAATTGTTCAGCTCAAGACAATTTTAATAACGTAAAAAAAACCATACCCTTCTATCGAAAGTTTTCGAGATACGGCGTTCTGAAAATGTCAACCCCTATTTTGAACCTCTTAGAGATGACTGACAGTAACGCCGAGCTTCGAGACCAACTAGACCCCGAACGGAACCTATAACCCGAATTTCATCAATTTTTTGGTTTATTATTTTCAATAATGAACCATTGGAATCGAGCATGAAAAAAAAAATGCTTACCCCCCCTCAAAATTTGATGGTTTACGTTTCAAGGTATGTAGAATCCAAAACTGCAATAAAAATATTTCTGTCTGTCCGCCGTACGCCGTACGCCGTACGGGCCACTTTTCTTAGTTACCATGAAAAAAAATTGATGAAATTCGGGTTATAGGTTCCGATCGGCGTCTAGTTGGTCCTCGAAGCTCGACGTTACTGTCAGTCATCTCTAAGGGGTTCAAAATAGGGGTTGAAATTTTCAAAACGCCTATACCATTTTTTTACGTAAATATTTTTACGGTTTTAAATAGTTCTTGAACTTGCGAGTTTTTTAAGACCATCCGGAGCATCGTACGTCCAGCCGTTCGTTCACAGTAAGGCCCCGAAGTTTGCACCGACAGGCATTTTCGACTCCAGTGTGAATGAAATTGTATACAATTCAAACCAAATCTCGTAACCAGAGACGCGCCCACAATAGGAATTTGTGAATACGGCCAATCATTGGTAGGGATCACCTGATTATATTGGCGGAGTATGAAGTCGAGTTGGTTGTTCTGTGATATTATTTCATTTGAAAAATGATGGCTCTTTTGGAGTTTGTTGGTAGGTAGTGAAACTTGAACAAACGTTGAAGTATTATTGATGGGTAAATTATTACTACGGTAAATCATTACTCAACGGTAAATTATTACACAACGGTTCATTATACCATCTACGTAGAAGGGGGTGGAGTTTGTTGGTAGGTACTTTTGCAACTTTTTTCACTCCCCATCAACAATTTCTTTTCAGAACTTCATTATGTGTGTTTCTTTTTGTTAGGTACTGTTTGTCATCGGCAGAATTATTTTAGCAACATTCAACTCGTGATTTAGGTAGGTACCTAGTAACGAGTACGGGGTAAGGTACTAACCTACGGAGGGTCTGCGATCTACATAATATGCATAGAATAGTACATATTACATTATATAGAAGGGTTATCTATACAGAGAGCTGTGATCTGTAACAGAAGGGTATTCTATACAAAATAATAAACCGTTGTGGAGGGATTTGCAGCGTTTTTTTTCATGGTAACTAAGAAAAGTGGCCCGTACGGCGTACGGCGTACAGACAGAAACATTTTTATTGCAGTTTTGGATTCTACATACCTTGAAACGTAAACCATCAAATTTTGAGGGGGGGGGGGGGGGGTTAGAATTTTTTTTTAATGTTCGATTCCCATGGTTCATTATTGAAAATAATAAACCAAAACTGGGCCACCGATGGAACACTTTAGTTGTCCAATGACCGGCCCAGTAGTTGGACACCATTATTTTATTACTGGGTACGTATTCCAAATTTAAGCACACATGCCCACGGAAAGACTCCAAAAAAGCTATAAATTACCCCTGCAGTCTTATTCAAAGATTCAAATGTGGAAAAATATCCATGTGACCCTGCTTTCTTAAGGAAAAACCGGTGGTTCCCGTGGCAGCTCAAGATTTCACATTCAAATGCTTACTGAGAGGATTTTCATTATGTAAGATGTTATGTCATCGTTTTCGATATGGCAGGAAAACGCTGTATTTCTACATAAACAGGAGAAACGAGCAGTATAAAACCAACACCCTTAGTTATAAACGAAAATAAACTGTCCAACTACCGAACCCCCGACCTTCCACGATGATTTTCCTTTCACAGAAAGATGATAACTGCTGTATTTTAGGTAATAATAATAATAATAATAATAATAATAATAATAATAATAATAATAATAATAAAGAACACTGAGCTAGCTTTGCATTAAACCGGAACTTTATTAGCCACGTCGTTTAAATATCAACTCTTTATTGTCTTTCTGCTTTCTGTTTAGCTCGCTGACTGATATTTGCGTTTATTAGTTTCAAAATTCAACTGTGGCCTCATACCTGTAAGATACTATGTTCAGGTTCTTATTTGTGCACTCAACGATAATTTTGTATTTTCTTGTTAAAAATAACGTTTAATACCCTTCCGCTACAGATTACAGCTCTCTGTATAGATAACCCGTCTATATAATATAATATGCACTACTCTATACATTATGTAGATCGCAGATCCTCCGTAGGTTAGTACCTAACCCCGTACTCGTTACTAGGTACCTACCTAAAGCACGAGTTAAATGTTGCTAAAATAATTCTGTCGATGACAAACAGTACCTAAAAAATTGAAGGAACGGCTGGACGTACTACTGGAATGCTCCGGGTGGTCTCAAAAAATTGTTTAGCTCAAGACAAATTTAATAACGTAAAAAAACCATACCCTTCAATCGAAAGTTTTCGAGATACGGCGTTATGAAAATGTCAACCCCTATTTTGAACCCCTTAGAGATGACTGACAGTAACGTCGAGCTTCGAGGACCAACTAGACTCCAAACGGGACTTGCAGACCAAATTTCATTAATTTTGGTTCATGGTAACTAAGAAAAGTGGCCAGTACGACATACGGCGGAGACAGAAATATTTGTATTGCAGTTTTGGATTCTACATACCTTGAAACGTAAACCATCAAATTTTGAGGGGGGGTTAGATTTTTTTTTTTTTTTTTCATGCTCGATTCCAATGGTTCATCATTGAAAATAATAAACCAGCAGTAGATCCCAGATCGACGGTGTTAATTCATTGGAACAGTGAACTAATTTAATGGTCATCAGGGCAGTACTGTTTTTCTTTGTTTGTATCCCTCTCATAGTTGTCTGAATTCGTCAGGCGGTACCGTTTTTCAATTTTGTGATGAGCGCCAAAAGCTTCGAGCGATCGACCGTAATTTACGAGGAAAAATAAATGTACTGTTTCTGTTTTTGGGAAAGGGGTGAAAAAACACCAGCAACTACAGTGGGAAACAACCGTAGCATGAGCTTCCAACGAAGAAAAGCAGTAGCAGACCCTCTACCGTTGTTTGAAGCAAAATTCACCTCATCTTCTACAACGGAGAAAAACAGTTGCTTACATAAATTTATGTGTATTCTTCCAAAATTGATGCGCCTTGCTGCTGCAGACGTAGAAACTAAATTTCGATCAATTGAAAAAAATTCATTGGTAAATATTGAAGAATGCCCATTTTACAGCCGAAAAGCTTCACCTGCGTTTTTCTCAAAACTAGATTTCCTTGTTCTACGGTTTTCTTGCTTTGGACGGCAGTACTGCCTATCAATAAAATCCGAAATAACGTTATTTATTATCGAATGAAATAATATCATGGGACATCCAACAGCGGCTCGCTCCAGTACTCGATTCGGGGCTTTCCTGGAGTTGAAGGGGGGGGGGGGGGGGGTATTCTGCCGTTTGAAGCAAAAACGCCTTATCTCCGAAAACCACCTATTTCAGAAATTGCTTTTTAAGTTTTCTATATAAATCAGGCTGTAGTTCCCATCCAGTCTGTGCTATCGAACCCATTTTTTAGAGAATTGACAAAATTATCGAAAAAAATCGATTTTGAAACCAAAAACTCTACTTAAGGCGGGGAAATCAAATCGAATTGATTTTTTTGCCATGTTTTTTGTAGGTGAACCGCCTTAACTATCATGTAAGGCGATTCACCTTCAAAAACAAGAGTGTTACCGACCTCACCTCTTGTTTTTTAAGGTAAAACACCTCCACCCTACGAGTCAGGATACCTAATTATATTTTTCAAGATAAAAAAACAAAAAAATAAAATTAATAAATTACTAGGTATACATAAGTAAATTAAAAAAAGGGGAAAATATAATTCTTGAAGAAGAAAAGGATAAATTTTTCGTTACATAATATACATTAAATGTGAATTATTTTTGTAAAAATTGTACAATATTGAGTAATAAATATTTAGAACGAAGTAGGAACTGGAACTGGAATATAGTAGGTAACTGTATCTTTCTTAGTCCTCATAATCGTCTTCACATACTAGATCCTTTGACTCGGCACTGGTTTGGAGATGTTCCCAAAAGAGCCTTTTATGTAGGGGGCATCAATGGCACTAGTTTCGTCAGGATTTCTTGTTTTTTCTCGAGTGGTATTCCACGCATTGACTCTTTTCAAACAACGACATAATTTTTTGTCCCCGCGAAGTATAATTATTCATTTTAAATATAATATTCAAATCATAATTTAATTGTCCATTTAAGTAGACAGACACTACACGGAAACACAGCAGGAACACAAAATGATGAGAAAAAGAGCTCATCGATAATAAGGCCCGGTTTTTCAAACCTCAACAGATCACGCCGTCAGCTAGCGACCGTCAAAATCCTTTTGACGAGCGTCAACTTGACGGGTCCACAGAATCGTAGTCAAGGCGTTGTTAGCTAACGACGCCGTTAACCTCGCTGTTCTCTCACAGCATCCAAATAGTTTCCCCAGATGATATTCTGGCAATCATTGCGGGTTTTTAGCCTCTTCCGCCTTCGTGTTTCCTGCTTTTCCGATCATGAAAGTTTCATGTTTCGGTGTTTGGTAGGTAGGTAGTTGTTGTGATTTGATTTCAATTTACGTTTGTTTTGCCTTCAATCTCGAGTTGTGTTGGTTTATTATTCCGTGAATAATAAACCTATGTATTCGCTCAGCAAAAAATTTTTATAACACCCCCCTCAAACTTTTTTCTTTTCCGTTTCAAGGTGCGTAGATTCCAAAAATGCAATGTCCGTACGCCGTATCACGTGTACCGGCTTCATTTACGGTCAAAAAAATTCGTTCTTTCTCGCACACATGCTCTATTTGGGCCCTAGTTTGTGTCCCGAAACTTTTCAGCCCGATCGAAATATACCCAGGGGTGTTATGAGTGAAAATGTGTGTAAAAATAGGTACTTTTTTGCGTGTTAGCAACATGTTGGTAACATGAGCTTCTGAGATACCGTTTTCCATGTTTTTGGGGACGAGAAGACCGAATATGAAGTCGATTTTGACCAGAGTGGAAAATTGAGTTCTACCAAATGTTCAGCTCCCAAAATTGATTTTTTATGAGTGAAAAACCTGGGAAATCGTCTGAAATCACAATCAGTTTGTATAATAACACTGGAAAAAGTGTCAACACGTGGATCAAGACGATGGCACTAGGACCAATGATCAAAGATAATTTGAAAAAAAAAAAAAAGAAAAAAAAGGAGCCTACCTAATTCGTGTTTCTGGGGCCCAAATTGTTGGAAACCATCAGAAATAGCTATTTCAATTATTTCAAATGAAAGAAACAATAAATGAACAGCCCACATTTCTGTAGGTATGTCCAATAGAATAATAAACCCATGTGACAAGTACTTTGTATTGTTTTGGTTATTTCTGACCAAACCCATTGGGCTATCATTCAAATGTTTTTTTTTTCAATTATATTTAACCCAGTTTTCCAGATTATTGGCCTATTCATTGTAACCCACAAGTTTTAACGTGTGTGAATGGTAATTTGAATAATGAGGTACACCATGGTACCAAGAGGTATTGTACCTACTCTACATTGAACCACCAGGTCCAGAGGATATTAGGAGAAGTTATATTGCACAACCGAGGAAATGCAGGGTTCAAAAAATATATTTCAACTCCTAGTTTCAATTACAAAACCGATTACCTATACTAATTATACGAGGCAGAAGAAAAATTGAAAACTGTCGCAAATTCGTCGTCGCTCCACTGGCTGAAATGTTCGTATCGGGGAACCAACCGGCGATCCCGCTGAAGCCCGTGAGCTATAAAATCAAGGAACTCCTCATCGTCCGTAGGGATCATCAATTACTGTGAGCAGATTCATCTGAAGATTATACGAAATACACCTATTACACAGATAATACATTTTATGGAATCACGCAGGCATATTAGACACGATGGGGAAACTAACGATTTCATACCTTTTTAATTAATAAAAAGTCCAAACAGAATTCGTAACTTTTTCTTACCTTGATGGTAAGAAGCAGCAGAAGAGTCGTGTCCGATATTAATGTAGATAAAATCAGTAGACAACACAGTTGATAGGTAAGTAGGTAGGTAATTAAATAAATAATTATGATCAGGTAAGTAAATATGATTAAATAAAGGTAGGGAAGTATGATATAAATACAGTTGAATGATGAAGGTAGGTAGGTAAATATGATTAAAGACAGTCATGTGTTGAATGATAATTTCGACTTTCATGTCCTGTTTGTCTACGGAAGACAGTGGTTGACAGTTGACGGCGTAGTTAACCTTACTTCGACGCGCGGTTGTGGTTACGTCAAACTGACGGAGCGTCAACTCGTAACCATGGTTTGAAAAACGACATTTCGCGGCGTTAACGATCGTCAAAGTTAACTGAGGTTTGAAAAACCGGGCCTAAATGAGCTGAGTAACTATGTATATGTTGAAAAAGACCTCATCGCTAAACCAGCTGAGAAAACATTTGAAGGAGAAACGCCTTGCAATTTTTGAAGATTCGTCTGATCCTAAATCTGAAGCCAAAAAAAAATAAACTTTGAAGGTAAAACGCCTTATCCCAATTTTCGCTGAGTTAAGGCGTTTCACCATCAAAAATATTCACGAATCAACATAAGTTTGAGGCGTTTTTGAACAGAGTTAAGGCGTTTCACCTTAAAAAAACAGTTAGATAAGGCGTTTTACCTTCCAATTCGACGATTTTTTTATTTCGAGGGTAGGAATTACCCCCACTTCTTGATGAAATTTTAAAATTTGAATTCACCTTCGAAAAGAGCATATCAAAAATAGGGGGGGGGGGGGGGGTACGTAAAAATCTCATTTTCGTCAACACTGGAGATAAGGCGTTTTTGTTTCAAACGGCAGTATTGACGCCGAAGGGGTCATCTGTGCAGGTAAATAATCAACCGTTATGTAATAATTTGCGACGTCCCCTTCACAGTGATAACAGTTCTTTCGAAGCAGAAAATAACGCGTTTGGCCCGTCACAAAATGGAAGTTTATCCCTGAATTTCAAACCCCCTCCACTCGCAAACAGTCGACAGACGAACGCAACCGTTTCCCATCGAGCAAGCAGACACGAAAACAACGTATTAATCTTCCGCCGCCGCTCGAAAAACTAAACTACCTTCGACCTTCCCCCAATCAAAAGGGCCAGCGGAGGTTTGCGAGGAAGTGAGGGGCTGGTACAGGAAAAACAAAGGGCGAGAGGCGAAGCTGAGAAGGTTTACATTTGAAAAAATATAAACAATCGCGACAAAAGCTCTTTGAAGGATTTTTTTTCGTACCTTTTTTCCAGACATTAATTTCGCTGGACGAGAGGCCGTCGGAGGGGCGGTAAAGGAGGGGCGGTAACGGCGGGGAGGGGAGGGGAGGGCGTTCCTTAACACGGGTCATTTGTCAACCGGATTATAAACGGAGGTTTTTCTTTGTTTTTTCGTCGGATTTGTTTTCCCCGACGTCATTTGTCTTCGTTGAGTTCTGAATTTGGTTGATGACCGGGTGACGAGACCCTTCTGTGACGGTTGGAGTCGAGGGGGGGGGGGGGGGGGGGGGGGGTTGTAATATTACAAAAACTGTGCAAAATCCTTTTCACGTGGGGGTTATTATTGGATTATTCTATTGGCTGTTCAATTTATTGTTTCTTTCATGTGCAATAATTTAAACAGCTATTATACCTATAGTAGCTAGCATATTATAGCTATTAACATTTAATAGCTATATTGATCATTGGTAGTGCCATTTAATCGTCTTGATCCACTTGTTGACACTTTTTCTAGTGTTATTATACAAATTGATGGTGATTTCAGACGATTTCCCAGGTTTTTGCCTCATAAAAAATTAATTTTGGCAGCTGAACATCTGGTAGAACCTCAATTTTCCAATCTTTGGTCAAAATCGACTTCATATTCGGTCTTCTCGTCCCCAAAAACATGGAAAACGATACCTCAAAAGCTCATTTTACTAACAAACAAAAAACGCTGCAAAGTCCTTGTCACGTGGGTTTATTATTCTATTGGACATATCCGCAGAAATGTTGGCTGTTTATTTATTGATTCTTTCATATAAAATAATTGAAATAGCTATCTCTGGTGGTTTCCACCAATTTTCGCCCCCAAAACATAAATTAGGTACGCTCCTTTTTTTTCCAAATTATCTTTGATCATTGGTTGTGCCATTTAATCGTCTTGATCCTCGTGTTGAAACTTTTTCCAGTGTTATTCTACAAATTGATGGTGATTTCAGACGATTCCCCAGGTTTTTGACTCATAAAAAATCAATTTGGGAGCTGAACATCTGGTAGAACCTCAAGTTTCCACTCTCTGGTCAAAATCGACTTCATATTCGGTCTTCTCGTCCCCAGAAACATGGAAAACGATACCTCAAAAGCTCATATTACTAACATGTTACTGAAACACAAAAACGCTGCAAAGTCCTTGTCACATGGGTTTATTATTCTATAGGGGATTCATACAGAAATGATGGCTGTTCATTTATTGTTACTTTCATGTAAAATCATTGAAATAGCTATTTCTGGTGGTTTCCACCAATTTTGGCCCCTGAAACGTGAATTAGGTACGCTCTTTTCATTTTATTTTTATTTTTTTCAAATTATCGTTGATCATTGGTAGTGCCATTTAATCGTCTTGATCCACGTGTTGACACTAACTTTTTATAGTGTTATTCTAAAAATCGATGGTGATTTCAGACGATTTCGCAGTTTTCTGACTCATAAAAAATCAAATTTGGGAGCTGAACATCTTGTACAATCTCAATTTTCCACTCCTTGGTCAAAATCGACTTCATATTCGGTCTTCTCGTCCACAAAAACATGGAAAACGATACCTCAAAAGCTCATTTTACTAACATGTTACTAAAACACAAAAAGTACCTATTTTTACACACATTTTCTCTCATAACACCCCTGGGTATATTCCGATCGGGCTGAAAAGTTTCGGGACACAACTAGAACCCAAATGGAGCATGTGTGCGAAAGAACGACTTTTTTAGACCGAAAATGAAGCCGGTACACGTGATATGGCGTACGGAGGACGACATTGCATTTTTGGAATCTGCGCACCTTGAAACGTAATAGAAAACATTTTGAGGGGGTGTTACAAACTTTTTTCCTGACCGAATACATAGGTGTATTATTCACGGAATAATAAACCAAAACGGTGCAAAGTCCTTGTCACGTGGGGGTTATCATTATATTGGATTATTCTACTGGCTGTTCAATTTTATTGTTTCTTTCATGTGCAATAATTTAAACAGCTATTTTTGATGGTTTCCTCCAATTATGGGCCCCGAAAACACGGACTAGTCTCCTATTTTTGACAAAATAATTATCTTTGGATCATTGATAGTGCCATTTAATGGTCTTGATTCACCTTTTGATACTTTTTCTAGTTTTATTATACAAATTTATGGCGATTTCAGACAATTCCCCAGGTTTTTGGTTAATAAAAAATGATTTTTGGGACCTAAACCTCCGTTACGACCTCAATTCTTCACTATTCACACAAAATCAACTTCATATTCTGTCGTCCGACCCTAAAAAACATTAAACACGCTACATCACAAGCTCATGTTCACTAAAACCTTTAAAAAAAACCTCGATAAACCTCATTTTTACCCCCTCCATAAAGCCCCTGGATGTATTCCGATCATGCTGCCGTGCTATGGAGCAGAACTTGGACCCAAATGTGTGCGGAAGAAGAAGATTTTAAACCAAATTTTAACGTAAATTTAAGGGTGAGACTTCGTTAGAACCTCAATTTTCCACTCTAAGATCAAAACTGACTTCATATTCGGTCTTCTCGTCCTAAAAAACATGGAAAACGATACCTCAAAACCTCATGGTACTAAAACACACAAAAAAAAAAAAATTTCACACCCACTTCTCACCCGCAACACCCTTGGATATATTCCGATCGGGCTGCAAAGTTTCGGGACACAACTAGGGCCCAAATGGAGCATGTGTGCGAAAGAACGAATTTTTTAGACCGAAAATAAAGTGGATACGGCGGACGGATATTGCATTTTTTGGAGTCCGCGCACCTTGAAACGTAAAAGAAATGATTTTGAGGGGGTGTTATAAAAAATATGCGCCGAGTGAACACACAGGTGTATTATTCACAGAATAGTAAACCGAAGTGGATCAAATTTGAGTTGCTGCGGGTCAAAAATGGCTGAAAATTGCTTACGAAACACACGAAATAGGTAGGTAACCAAAAGCCATCGTCTTTGAAAATTCTCTCATAAGGACATGCTGCACGACTGGAACTTTCAGCAATAGATATTCACTATAAAATACGCTCTTCTCCGTTCCAGCGCTTCCTGAATAATTACCCCAGGATTTAAACTTGGCCAAAGGCACAATTACTGACTAGTGAGTGGGTCACCCTACCAAAAAATGTTGTGTGTAGAAATCGGTAAAATCTGCTACAAACCATCAAAATTGATATAAAACTTAAATCACTTGCGGCGGAATAGCGGAAATCCATAGCAAAAAACTACAGGATAAAAATACAATATTCTATTTCCACGTACACTAGCAAACTGTAGACCGGTTTCGGTTGTTACACCATCGTCAGTGCAATATAAACGTTCTATAGTGTATGTACTGACGATGGTGTAACAACCGAAACCGGTCAACAGTTTGCTAGTGTACGTGGAAATAGACTATTGTATTTTTATCCTGTAGTTTTTTTTTTTTTTAATATATATAAAAATCACGAAAACATTATAAAATAATAAATAATATACATATAATAAAATAATTGTAATTAAAAATTGTATAATAATATTATAATCATGCAGCATGGCTTAAGTAGCTAATTTTAAAAGTAATAGTTTGGGAAACTGACATTTTAAATTAACGGTCATCTGCTGGAGCACTCATTACGGCACTTGATGAGACCGGAGCGGCACGTTGTGCAGACAAATTATGCAAAAAAAGTAAATAAAAAAATAAAAAAAATAAATAAAAATTGTGTTCTGAACAAAAAACTGTGATTTTGATCACTCGATGCAGACTGGACGTGCTGAAACTACTTGCAATCGATTCAGCGACCGAAAAAACCTGGTAAGCGACGCCTCACGCGCCCACATAAAAAATTCAATTTTTTTTGGATTTCGGATCGCAATGTTGTAATTTCGGTACGCTGGGTGCGCCTAATCGGACTTGGACTAGTCGCAATCGATTAAGCGCCAAAAAACATGATTGACCACAGAAAACAGTGATCTACGCAGAAGGTGCATCTGTACAGGTAAATAATAAACAGATGTGTAATAATTTGCAGCTTTTAATTCCATTTCCGGATTCTACGTACCTTGAAACGGAAACCATCAAACTTTGAGAGGGGGGGGGTTAATTATCTTTGATTTTTTTCCCATGCTCGATTCCAAAGGTTTATTATTGAAAATAATGAACCAAAAATAATTTTCACAAAATGTTGCGTCAATTCGAGTTCTAGGAGTCAAAAATCGCTAAAAACCGGTTAAAATAGCTTAATATTACAAAAACTGGACGAATAATCACGAATTGTGGTCAGAACGTAAAGCATAATTATATCATTGTAAATTGTCCCTTTCCCGTGTTACAAATCATAAATAAATAAACACTTCTTTTTTTAATTTGGTAAGAACTAATAAATTCAAATAGCTCCACATTTTTTGCGTGTCTTAATTATTGAAATTATTATTAATTTTACTGATAAATATTGATTTAATAATCTCCAAAAATGTTGTGGTACTTTGAAAATTCGCTCATAAGGTCTTGCTGCATGACTGGAGCTTTTTTTGTCCGTTCCACCACCGTTCGAAAATTCGCTCGTTCGGCCATGCTGCGCGCCCGAGTTGTTTTAGTTCCGTCCTCGATGACGCGGAAGGGAGCGGGGCGCCGACGAAGATGACGCCGTCGTCCTCGCGGGGCCCGGCGCCTGATTGGAGGGCCCCGGACCACGGGCCACCCCCCGAGCCGCCACCTTTCCGGTGGGCCACCCGACACCAGTCGCCGCGCTTTTCATCGGAAAACCTCCTCCCACTAATGGGATCCCCGGAAGTTCCTTCGCGACCCCTCCGCCCATCCCACCCACCCGCCCACGGCCCGTCATCATCGTCGCCGTCACCGGCCTCGTCTGCACCAATTAGGCCCTCGGAGGAGTTTGACGGTCGGCTTTCACGCGAACTTGACGTACGAGGCGGCCGTGTGGATTAGTGTGCGGCACTCCGGTGTCGGAGGAGGATTAAGTGTGGATAGTGTGCGGCTCCCCAATTTATCACTGCGGCGATATCGCGTCCCTTTACCTGGCGGTCGACTCATCACTCACCGCTTCGCGCAGTTTCGGTTCAGTTGACTCCGAGCGGATTTCACTGCGACATTTAAAACAGTTCCAGTCGTGCAGAATGACCACACGAGCGAATTTTCCAAATGCCATCTTCCAACACTGTGGTTCCCGCTGACCACGTGTCACCCGCAATTTTGAAAATATGCTCAAATTCTGCCTCTGTTTATCAATCTGCCTATATTTACAATCCATCTGCCTATATTTACAATCCATCTGCCTATATTTACAATCAATCTGCCTATATATTTACAATCCATCTGCCTATATTTACAATCCATCTGCCTATATTTACAATCAATCTGCCTATGTTTACAATCAATCTGCCAAAAATTAAAATTAACAGTACTTCTTCAGTGGTCTTGGTGCGAGACCATCTGTGACCCAACCCGCACCTACCCTCCAAATTTCAGCCCATTTCGACCATTATTTCGGGTAGTTATGGGCGTTACAAGGAATTGACCACAGACAGACAGACGGACAGACAAACACGGAACCAAAAATGTTCCTCGATGTCCCAAAACGCAAAATGATACTGGAAATTTTCATCAAATTTGGTTTTTACACAATCACGAATCCAATTGTAACATGGACTTATAGAATCAGTTGGTAAAAAAATGACGGGTCAAAATAGAGTAGTAATAAATTAAATTCGTAATAGAATCAAACATTTCAATATTTTTTCAACATTTCATGCTCGCGCATGCGCCGAAAGTTATGGTAAGATTACAGTGAAACTCATATGGTACTATTGAAGTATTATTCCTGATCGACCCTCCAAGTTTGAACTCATTTCAACGATATTTAAGGTAGTTATGGGCGTTTCAAGTACTTCACGTTTGCGCATGCGCAGACGAAATTTACGGTACGATTTTAATGATTCCGACAGGGGACTATCTGCGATTTAACCCGCGTGTATTCTCAAAATTTCTGCTCTCTACGACTATTTTTCGCGTAGTTAGAAGGGTTATAAGGAAACGGTCAACATTTCAGATTCGCGCATACGCAGACGAAAGTTACAGTACGATTCCAATAAAATTCATGTGGAACCATCAAATTGTTATTCTTGATCGATCCTCCAAGTTCGAACTCGTCTCAACGGCATTTAAGGTAGTAATGGGAGTTTCAATTATTTCACGTTTGCGCATGCGTAGATGAAATCTACAGTACTTCTTCAATGATTTTTGGTGCGAGACCATCTGTGACCCGATTCGCACCTACCCTCCGAATTGCAGCCCATTTCGACCATTGTTTCGGGTAGTTATGGGCGTTACAAGGAATTACCACAGACAGACAAACACGGAACCAAAAATGTTCCTCGATGTCTGAAACGCAAAATGTATTGGAAATTTTCATCAAATTTGGTTTTACACAATCACGAATCCAATTGTAACATGGACTTATAGAATCAGTTGGTAAAAAAATGATGAGTCAAAATGATTGAATAACAATAAATAGAGTAGTAATAAATTACATGCGTAATAGAACCAAAAAAAATTTCAAAATTTTTTCATTTCATGCTCGCGCATGCGCCGAAAGTTACGGTAAGATTCCAGTGAAACTCATATGGAACTATTGAAGTATTATTCCTGATCGACCCTCCAAGTTTGAACTCATTTCATCGATATTTAAGGTAGTTATGGGCGTTTCGAGTATTTCACGTTTGCGCATGCGCAGACGAAAGTTACGGTACTTTTCCAATGATTATGGTGCGAGACCATTGATGATTTTGGTGACCCAACCCGCACCTACCCTCCAAATTTCAGCCCATTTCGACCATTATTTCGTGCAGTTATGGGCTTTACAAGGAATTGACCACAGACAAACAGACACAGACAGACACGGAACCAAAAATTTTATGTTCCTTGATATCTGAAATGCAAAATAGGAAGGAAAAAAATCACACAAAAATTTTGAAATTCATTTTTGAATTTTCATTTTGGAGGAAATTTGGAGGACACTCCCGAATCCAGTGCTTCTCTACCTTTGTTGTGTGTGTACAATCGATTTGCCAATTTGGTCACAAATCTAATTTCGTATTATTTCGACATTATTTCCAGCTTTTTGTGCAGTTCCAATCCCGGGACGGCCGCATTGTATATTTATGAAGGATCGGAAAGGGTGAAAAATGAACGTTCAAAGGTTCTGCCTACTGTCGCCTCGCGGCGCCTTTTCCGATAAACCGAGGGCGCCAGATGGCGCCAGGTGAAGGCGCAGGAAATTGTAAATCGCCCCAACAACATCTGCCACTGAATTTATTCCCCGTCTTGAGGGGGTTTTGGAGCCTGAGGCTGACGCTATTTGCATATCCTTCGTCAGAAACTTTCGTCCGTCGACCCCTCAGCTCTCGAGTTTATTGCTTTCTTAACGGTTTCGCTTTCATGGAAGTTTATCGATGGCAGAAAGTCCACTTTTGCTGAGGAAAATTTCCGGAGAACTTGGTAAACGTATATGAAGAGATAACCGAAAGATGAATTCATGGACCGTTGATGCGCCTGTGACTGGGACTTTTACGAGCAGAACTGAACCAGTTCCTACTCGAACGACATCTCTCTGTTATCTCTGTTATATTAAACTCTGTATTATCATCCGAGGAGACGGGTGCTACTGCTACTGGCCTAAATCCCCGATATGGTCCAATTTCAGGACCAGCTGAAACCCGTTTACACCATCCGTCACTGAGCAGGACGAAGATGTGTGTCACAGCAGGGCCACTGAAGCAGCTGAAGAACTGTTTGGAAGTTTCGAACCGAGAGGAAGTGGCACAAATGGACTGTGTCCCGTCAGCAGCAGTTCTGGTACTAAAAGATCCTTTGAAGAATCATTTTTGGAGGACCTGGTGCGTCAAAGCCCTCTTCATCATCGGCCACACTCAAACGCCGAAGGATAATAACTAAATTGTGAGGTTATTCCATCAGCAGAACACCTGAAAAGGAAGAAAAAGAAGACGAAGAGAAGGCAGGAAAAGGAAGAATGAAGCAAGTAAAGCAGAATCAACTGTCGAAACAGAAAACAGTGCCAGCTCAGATTTGCACGAATCAGAAGACAAAGAAGTAGAAGAACCAAATCCTGGGATCTGAGACTTCGTCGTCCCTTCCGGCATTTTAACAAGACAGTAAGAATGATGAAATGAATTTGTCAGAGGATGATACGGAGGATTCCAGCCAATCCCACTGTGGTTACTGCCTCGTAAGAGTCTTTGGCCCCATCAAAGAGCAGCAGCAGCAGTTCTGGTGCTAAAAGATCCTTTGGAGAATCATTTTTGGAGGACCTGGTGCGTCGAAGACCCTCTTCATCATCGGCCTCACGTACACTTCGAAGGATAATAACTAAATTGTGACGTTATTCCATCAGCAGAATACCTGAAAAAGTTCCAGTCATGCAGCACGGCTATAAGAGCGAATTTTCAAACAAATATTCGTGCTATTGTGTAAAAAGATGATACAGCGAGAAACCATACCACTTTTCGTACAATTACGTATCTTTTTCGTGATTTAAGTCTGGAAAAACGGATGCATCCTTCAGACTGTATGCTGGGAGAGTAACGCAAGTGTTGCATGGTCCCATATGGTAATGTACTTAAAACGTCACAGTCAGACTGATAAATTCATTGAAGCTGATATCGAGAGGGCCTACTCCATCCTGAGTAAAGATATTGTCCAAAAACTTTCGAAGTCACTAAAAAATGCTCAAATCTTGTCTCAATCGATTGTCCTAAGCATTGGCGTGGCTTTAAGACTCAGCGGGCGGAAGGTAGGGTTGGTTTGGTTGGATGAGTGAAGGCTGTGCTCCCTAGGAATCTTTTGCTAACGCCCCGCGGTTGTCACCACAGCATGTCCCAGAGGTAATGGCGCTCCGCGGTTATCACCACGGCAGGTGCTAGGAGAGAAGGAGGCGTCCCGCGGTCATCACCTCAGCAGACGCCAGGAAGGAAGTATTCTAAAAGGGAGCATCCCGCGGTTATCACCACCGCAGGTGCAGGACAAGGGTAGGAGAGAGAGAGAGAAAGGGCGAGAGTGAGAGAGAGAGAGAGAAAGGGCGAGAGAGAGAGAGAGAGAGAGAGAGAGAGAGAGAGAAAGAGAGAGTGTAAGGAGGTTGAGAGAGAAGTCGCAAGGCAGAGGATAGTCGGTCGAATGAAGAGCTGGGCTGGCCGGGCTGCTTATAAAAGCCTCTTTCACCCAACGGCCGTTATGACCGTTGAGGGGTGATGGCGGTCGATGGAGGGGACCCTTCTCCTACTCTCCACGCGGCGTTGCTCAGCTCGCCGTTCCCTTCGTTTATTTGTTTAAATCTTTACCATATTACATAGGAGTGGTAAATGTAGAATTCTGAGGGGTACCACGACATCGATTATTGCTCTTTAAATTTGGACAGAGTACATTTTTCTGTCCGACGCACCCATCAGATTAAACGTTATTTTCGTCGAAGGCGCATTTCTATGACCGAGTGATACCCCTAATGTGGTTCACGCCCTCTGCCTGTAGCCGCCTTGCATCGATTGCTAAACTCGCACAGTGACTGGAAACAGCAAAAAGAAGGGCATTAAATCCCTCCCGCCCGAATCATTATTCATTAGAATGAGATAATTCCGGAAAAGTGACGCCCCGAAATGAAATAGACTGCCACGGTCGATTTAACTTGGAAATTCAATAAGATCCGTTACATTGGTTTAGTAAAAGCTTCATTAATTTCGATACCCCCCCCCCCCCCCTCACAAACACTTCAACGGACTACTATTTGTCAAACGGGCTTGATTTGCAGCTGTCAGACAATATCGTTTTTCTCTCGCATCTTCCGTCGTTTCATTCATTTGAATTGTTGATGAAAACGCTCTATTGTTCGCTAATGCTGGAATCGAGTCGCGAGTGGAATAATCGCCGTTTTAGTTTATTGACTGAATTTTTTCACCAGAATGAGTGCCAACAAATTCTTCATTTGCTAAATTTTCGGTATTTTCCAAGCCAAAACTATCACACTTTTTACCAATTTACGACCTGATGTCCAAAGATCAACAAGAATTAAAACAACGAGTGAGCATAAAACGGAACAGAAAAATGTATGAATTCCCATAAAAGCCGAATGTCCCTGAAGAAGCCTTTCTATGCGAAACTATTTCAACTTATAAGTAGTATTCTAACGAACAGATCCGTCTTGAGCAGACTCATAATACGAAATCGCCGACACCATTAACATTTGTGGAAATCAAAATTATATGAGTGCAAGCGTTACCGCGCTGGATTTAGACTGTATGAGATTTCCTAAATCAAGATTCAACACACTGAAACGGCAACTTCAGCTACAAATTGGGATATGTTACAAGTAACAATTCAATATACCTATAAATAAAAAAATGTTAAACCAAAACAACCGACTTCAAAGAATGTGCATGCAACTAAAACGTACAAAATAATTTTTATGATGAACAATCGTACGTAATTAATTCAAAGTCGATGCAACAAAATTTTTGAAGTCAGCGCCAAATTCCAACTAAACTGTACGAATAAATCACGTTTGTTCAGCATAAAAATTATATTTAACTTTTTAGAATTAGATATTATAATAGGTATACACCTTTTTTGAAGTCGATTAAATTAGTTTCAAAAAGGTGAATTTATGAATTATTTTACACTTTCTAGGGTTTCTGTCACGTAATCGTAGTAAGTTTTTTCAATTTTTTTTCTCAAATTAGGTAGTTACTCACCTATCTCTTCTATGCCAACGCTATACCTACTGTCCCAGTACTGACTTTATCCACAGTATTTTCCAGGCTGTTTTCTGTCGTTAAATCGTGCAATGTCTGTCAAAGCACCAGAACTCGAATATAACTGGCCTAACACAGGTCCAGTGCCTACAACTTTTCTACGTACATAACTAACAGCGGACGGTCCTCTTTCATTTGAAAAAAGATTCGCCGAGAGATCGGTCCAGTAATTTCGGAATAATCGCTGGACAAACATTAAGAAACGAAGGGGAGAAAAACACAGGTGTCGTGGTATCCTCCCAGAACCAGTCCTTGCAAACTTAAGATCTCGCCAAATAAACATAGAAGTGGGGACGGAAGACGCAGGAGAACCGAGGTACCCAGAGAGAGATCCCCACCATCCTCCACTAGCTGGAGGATGGAGGGAGATAGCCCTCAGGGCTATATATACTCGCCTCCTTCGCCTTTCCAACCATTCTACGCTCTCTTTAAGTCGCTGACTTATCTCTCTCTCTCCTCACTCCTCATCTCTCTCCTTATACCTAAAAGATCCTGGGAACGGTGGTGATCCGCCCATAACCAAACCAGGCAATGCTCCCAAAAAGATCTTGGGCATGTTTGTAGTTCGCCTATAACCAAACCAAGCACACTTCCAAAAAGATCCTGGACATGGTGGTGGTCCGCCCATAACCAAATCGGACACACATCCTAAAAGATCCCAGGCATGGTGGTAGTACGCCCATAACCAAACCTGTCACATCCCCCCTCGACGCCTCTCGTAGTGGATGTGCGTCAAATTCACATTCACTACAACAGGCAAGATCTCAAGTTGGTTAAAAAGGCATTTTATTACGTTCATAACTCCTAAGCTCACAACCCTCATACGAGATCATCGTGTCCTATGAAGTTCACAAGTACCTTCCAGGGTCCACAGATTGTGCAGTACTTGCTTGCAACAAACAAACGCCACTGGAATTTTCGTAAGAATATTAATTTATTGACAAATAGTTGAAATGCACAGAGAAACAAATGTAAAACTGGTAGAAGCCACAGCTGGTTGGTGGTGGCAACAGGTGTTCTTCGGCAATTAGTACGGTGGCGCCAATCAATAGAGGCAAAAAACTCGCCTATGTCCGGTGTACCAAAACCCAAAATAAAATGCAGATCCCTCAAATACCACACTCCTCGCTGAACAGATCAAATTATCCTCTTTGTTTTGATGTTGCAATTATCGGTTTTATGTGGAACTAAAAAACGCTGCAAAGTCCTTGTCACGTGGGTTTATTATTCTATTGGACATACCTACAGAGATGTTGGCTGTTTATTTATTGTTTCTTTCATATAAAATAATTGAAATAGCAATCTCTGGTGGTTTCCACCAATTTTGGCCCCCAAAACACGGATAAGGTACGCTCTTTTGGTTTATTATTTTCAATAATGAACCATTGGAATCGAGCATGAAAAAAAAATTCTTACCCCCCCTCAAAATTTGATGGTTTACGTTTCAAGGTATGTAGAATCCAAAACTGCAATAAAAATATTTCTGTCTGTCCGCCGTACGCCGTACGCCGTACGGGCCACTTTTCTTAGTTACCATGAAAAAAAATGAGCGAATTTTCAAAGAAATATTCGAATTAATGGCTATGGTTTTGAATAAAGGAAAACTTCTTCCTCCTACTGTTAGTACCTAAATTGAATAATTTGAAATAGATTTTTTCTTTCGTCTTCCTTCTAGTAATACGTGGGCCGGTACTTGTCTATCTATGAAGGTATCATAACAATTATATGTCAAATGGGAAATTCAAGGAGTTGTACTAATCGTTTGCCTCCCCCTTTTTTGCTTCGAACTCTCGTCTTCAATTAATACTTCTCACATTTTTCAATCTGACCACTCTAAGGGGGTGGGGGGGGGGGGTAAGAGTTTAAAGATTATCCTAGTTTTGGGTAATTTTTGCGCACTTTAAATGCTCTAATTTAAGAATGGATTTAGATATCTAAAATCCGATTTCACCATCGTGTTCAGCGTGCAAAAACCTTTAAAATGAGGGGTCACTTGTTAGAAAATAACATTTTGGGGATTTTTGGGTAATTTTTGCGCACTTTAAATGCTCTAATTTGAGAACGGATCAAGATATCTAAAATCCGATTCCACCATCGTGTTCAGCGTGCAAAAACCTTTAAAATGAGGGGTCACTTGTTGGAAAATAACATTTTGGGGATTTTTGGGTAATTTTTGCGCACTTTAAATGCGCCAAAACCCTCCTTAGAGTAGGCCAATTTCGCCCATCTTCGAACTTAGCCTTTCGATTGCCAAGATAGATTTTTTGTGCAAATTTGAGCTGTTTATCTCAATTCTATCGAGAGTTATCGTCTGGAGTGACACATATATATATAAATATATATATATATACATATAAAAAAGTGTTAAATTTCAGGAATCGTTTTAGAATGGTCTGAAACGGATTTCTATGAAGAAAATTTCCAAAAATTTATATTATTTAAATTTCGAAGCCATTGCAATAGCTTCATTTTCTTTGAAAATTCGCTAATTGATGAAATTCGGGTTATAGGTTCCGTTCGGCGTCTAGTTGGTCCTCGAAGCTCGACGTTACTGTGAGTCATCTCTAAGGGGTTCAAAATAGGGGTTGAAATTTTCAAAACGCCTATACCATCTTTTTACGTAAATATTTTTACGGTTTTAAATAGTTCTTGAACTTGCGAGTTTTTTAAGACCATCCGGAGCATCGTACGTCCAGCCGTTCGTTCACAGTAAGGCCCCGAAGTTTGCACCGACAGGCATTTTCGACTCCAGTGTGAATGAAATTGTATACAATTCAAACCAAATCTCGTAACCAGAGACGCGCCCACAATAGGAAATTTGGCGGAGATGAAATCATTGCTAGGGATCACCTGATTATATTGGCGGAGTATGAAGTCGAGTTGGTTGTTCTGTGATATTATTTCATTTGAAAAATGATGGCTCTTTTGGAGTTTGTTGGTAGGTAGTGAAACTTGAACAAACGTTGAAGTATAATTGATGGGTAAATTATTACTACGGTAAATCATTACTCAACGGTAAATTATTACACAACGGTTCATTATACCATCTACGTAGAAGGGGCTGGAGTTTGTTGGTAGGTACTTTTGCTACTTTTTTCACTCCTCATCAACAATTTCTTTTCAGAACTTCATTATGTGTGTTTCTTTTTGTTAGGTACTGTCTGTCATCGGCAGAATTATTTTAGCAACATTTAACTCGTGATTTAGGTAGGTACCTAGTAACGAGTACGGGGTTAGGTACTAACCTACGGAGGGTCTGCGATCTACATAATTATGCATAGAATAGTACATATTATATTATATAGACGGGTTATCTATACATAGAGCTGTGATCTGTAACAGAAGGGTATTCTATACAAAATAATAAACCGTTGTGCAGGGATTTGCAGCGTTTTTTTTTTAAATAAATTATCTTTGATCATTGATAGTACCATTTAATCGTCTTGATCCTCCTCTTGACACTTTTTCCAGTGTTATTCTACAAATTGATGGTGATTTCAGACGATTTCCCAGGTTTTTGACTCATAAAAAATCAATTTCGGGAGCTGAACATCTCGCAGAACCTCAATTTTCTATTCGTTGGTCAAAATCGACTTCATATTCGGTCTTCTCGTCCCCAAAAACATGAAAAACGATACCTTAAAAGCTCATGTTACCAACATGTTGCTAAAACGCAAAAAGTACCTATTTATACACACATTTTCACTCATAACACCCCTGGGTATATTCCGATCGGGCTGAAAAGTTTCGGGACACAACTAGGGCCCAAATGGAGCATGTGTGCGAAAGAACGACTTTTTTAGACCGAAAATGAAGCCTCTGTACACGTGATACGGCGGACGGCGGACGGACATTGCATTTTTGGAATCTACGCACCTTGAAACGGAAAAGAAAAAATTTTGAGGGGGTGTTATAAAAATTTTTTGCTGACCGAATATATAGGTGTATTATTCACAGAATAATAAACCAAAATGGTCCTGAAATTTCGGTCCACTGAAACGCTTGACACGTGATAAGTCGTAAAAGTGCGTCAGGGCTCATTCAACGTCAGAGTAAAATATTCAATTTGGAAATAACTGTCGAAGTCTAACGACTGATAAAAGGCTTTTTTTGTTATCGATAAAAATTCTCCTTCGCTCTCGTTCATCGTCAAAAGCTCCGTGCGGCGAAGCGTCGCGTTTCATTTCAAATTCCTGAATATCCCGAGGTATGATGAAAAATACTCTTAATATTCTAAAACAAATCAACGAAATTAAAAAAAAAAAAGAAGCAGAACGGGATATTTGAGAGATTGACGCTTTGGATTTATTGGTTTCTGTAATTTTGTTTGCAATTTAAAAACCAACGGGTGACTGAAGAGTGGAAAACGGTGCAAATTCTTTCAACGCGGTTGAGTACCTAATTAATAATTTTCTGAATATATTACTCGTTTCTCTACGTCGCTATTCTATACGAAAATATCATACCAATACTCAATGTTCAGCGCTAACTACGAAAGAAACCAACGCTTGATTTTATATAGCAAGATATTATTTACACATAAAGTTAATGTATGAAAAATTTGCATTTAGCGTAATATTATTCAAGTTTATAAGCCTTTATACTGCAAAATTGTAACAATAATATAGAAATACATGCACACAGCCGACGCATTCACCAAACACGGGCCTAGCCCATACTGGGGACCATCTGTTCAAGAGTATGAAATGTGTAATTGTCATTTGTAACATTTTGTGTTGGATAAAGCGCTAAAAACGCTGCAAATTATTACACAACGGTAGACTGCTCGTAGATCACTGCTTTTTGCAGTCAATACCTACTTTCGTACTCCCCCCCCCCCCCACCACCCCACGAAATCCCTGAAAATAAGTGTCTTTCAATAAGTGGAGAGGGGAAGAAAAAAATGCTATAATAATATAATTATGATTTTTTCGCGACAAAAATTGGCCTCCCTCGGCAAGCGACAAGTTGGGCTTGCACTGGCAGTTGGTACTCAAAAACGCTGCAAAGTCCTTGTCCCATGGGTTTATTATTCTGTTGGACATACCTACAGAAATGTTGGCTGTTCATTTATTGTTTCTTTAACGTGAAATAATTGAAATAGCTATTTCTGATGGCTTCTACCAATTTTGGCCCCGAAAACGCGAATTAGGTAAGCTCCTTTTTTGGTCCTACTTTTAATCCTAGTCTTCTCCAATCCGGAACGATGTACTATTTTTTTAATTTTTTTTTTGAAGAGTTATTCTGTTCCAAATAACAAAGCAAAGACGGGAAAAATTGGATTTTCGCACACACGATAATTTCCGAATGGGAAATTTGGCTGTAGTGAGTACAGTGCCGTTTTCCCGTCAAAATTCAGCTGAGCCGTCCTTGCACAGAGTTGAATGAATAGTGATTTTTATTGGCTTTTCACAGAAGTATACAGCCATATACATAAAGATGCGCCTTAAGGCGCGCGCTTTTACAAAACTATGAACAGAGTTTGAAACTTCTTCTTATAAACTATTACATAGAATACAATAAAATACAATACAATACAATGTATTGTATTGTATTGTATTATAATTAAATTTTGAGATTTATGCTCATAATAAAGTTAACAATTGCTGTGAGTACTGAGTCGTTTTTGAGAGAAGATATAAATGAGATTATTGAATAAGGTTCAAACCTTATTACCTTGTGAATTTCGTTTAACATTTTTGATCGTTCTACTACATATAAATTACAGTTCCAAAATACATGTTCAATAGTATCAACATCCTGACCACATTTACATCTATTGTCGTCTACAATTTTTTGACGGTACAAGCTACTATTAAGAGATGAATGGTTAGAACGAATTCTATTTATGCTACATATATTGCTTTTCGAGTTAAATCAAAATCGTGGAACCAAGGTTTTTTTGAATCACAATAAAAAATTTTGAAATAAAAAGATCCTTTTTCTTGACCTATTGATACCGAATAAACATTATTCACCTCATAACATTTTTTCTTAACATTGAAAAACAAATCTGAAACTGGTATTGGATCGTTTTCGCAGCTAATTTTGCGTTCTCATCTGCCTTTTCATTCCCTGCTAAACCAATGTGGGCAGGAGTCCAGACTAGTTTAATACTTATATTAGATTCACAAGCTAAGGCTAATTTTTGTCGAAGATCATTAATATTAATGGACAACTCTTACCACTAGATACATTAATCAAGGCTTTCAACACACTTTCAGAGTCAGAAAAAATAATAACATTCGTCAAATTACAATCTATCGCCTTTTTTACTCCACACAATATAGCCATACATTCTGCCGTAAAAATAGACGCATAATCTGATATTTTGTAACTGGGATTAAGCAAATCATTTTTACACCAAACGGTGAAACCTGTGCATGGTACATCATTTTCAAACATTTTTGAACCATCAGTAAAAACATGAGTTGCAGAATCTGTATCAAAAAGACGATTAAATTCTAAATTAGGAGACACCGAGCTTCTGATTTCTTTGCCGCACTTAAAATCTATATTTGGTTTAAACAATGAAAATACATATGAGCCATGAAACTTGAAGTTAACATTGAACATATTATAGAATCTTTATAAAACCAAACACAGTTGGCAGCACAGAGTTGGTTTGGCTCATTATGTGGCACAGCGTGGTGGCCGTTCTTGGAACTAACGATTATTCGCCCTAATGACTAGCAAGAGGGCGAGTAATAGCAGGCTTGAGCAGAAGCACATCTTTGAGCGTCTCACCAATGGACTTTCCAAAATCGATATCGAGAACAAAACTCCCTTTGAAAGACTCGTTGAATGGGCCTAACTCGTGATTGAAGCTCAGAAACGTCGTCTCTGGCGTTTGGCAGCCATTGCCCACACCAATTCACTTGACAATGAGCGTTGGGGAGGTGTTCAGACTGTTCAGGGAATAGTTGAAGCGAGTTGTTAAGGCTCTAACTCGTCTTCAAGTCGACGTGAGGGCGATGTAATCTAACCAGATTCGAATGCTTTGAAGTCGATTTCCACTTGAGGGGTCGGGGATCGGGTTGAGCTGCTATCGGAATGTGTAAATACCGGTATGACGCCTCTGGAAATGTGATGACAGTTAATCATACGCTGATCTTCACCGTTATCGCTTGCAAAAGCGGCAAAGAAGCGTTCTGAACTATTCCAGTGGGTAAGTACGAAGTTCTAATACACTTTTATAACACCAGTTACCTACCATAATCGACCAAACTCAAAGCGACTGGTGAAACAAATTTTTAATAGAATATGTCGTGGTATCCTACCAGAACCACTCCTCGCAAACTTAAGATCTCGCAAATAAACTCGCAGAAGAGGGACGAAAGTGGCAGGAGACTCCAAGCCCAACCTGGGTCCCCACCATCCCCTACCAACTAGGGGATGGAGGGAGACGGCTTCCAGGCACATAAATACTCGCCTCCTTCGCCTTTCCAACCATTCTACGCTCTCCTCTAGTCGTTGACTACTCTCTCTCCTCCTTACCTAAAAGATCTTGGGCATGGTGGTGGTCCGCCCATAACCAAACCGAGCACACTTACAAAAAGATCCTGGGCATGGTGGTGGTCCACCCATAACCAAACCGAGCACACTTACAAAAAGATCCTGGGCATGGTGGTGGTCCGCCCATAACCAAACCGAGCACACTTACAAAAAGATCCTGGGCACGGTGGTGGTCCGCCCATAACCAAACCGAGCACACATCCAAAAAGATCCTGGGCACGGTGGTGGTACGCCCATAACCAAAACGGACATACTCCTAAAAGATCCCGGGCATGGTGGTGGTCCGCCCATAACCAAACCGGGCACATCCTCCCTCACACCGCTCGTGGTGGATGCGCCAAATTTAAATCCATCACACACAGTTATAGTAACAGTTACCTACTATAATCGACCAAACTCAAAGCGACTGGTGAAACCAATTTTTAATAGAATATTATTTAAAATTTCAATAATTACAGAATCTCGAAGTATCTACTACATCAAGCAAGGTTTCTGATTCGCTTGAGCAGTATCTCTCCGAGCCAAACTCTTCTGAATTATCTTCTCTTCATTTCAAGTTGCTTCCCCAGTTACGAGTGAAATATGGGCGTTATTGCTACTTTCACGTAACGTGTTACATTTCGTTCGTTACAAAAAGGTACCTCTTATTTTAATCAGCTACAAATAGCAACTTGGAAATATTAGCAGAAAAAATTTCACCGTTTTTCCCCGCCATTTTTAATTTTTGTTAACCTGTGCGAAACGATCGTTATTTTTAATGTTGAAACAGTACATTTTCCCGTTGTTTCACGTTTTTCCCCGTCATTTTTGTTACAATACACCACACTTTCACTCGTCAGTGGAATTATACATACTTGAGTTTATTCGCCTTTTATTTAAATTTATTTCCACCTGTTTCTTCATTTCCACCTGTCTTCTGTCAATTTTATTTCAAAATATTATCTGCATTTTACCCTACTTTTTCTCAACTTCCTACTAAGTATCATCCCTAGAGTGAATATTCTCCCGGCAAACAGGGCCAAGTTTGGTTCGCCACCAAGCGTGGCACATCCCATTTTTACCTACTTTATTATGAATCAGACAGGATTACGAGCAATCGAGAAAAAATTATATCCACGGCTGTAGTATAAAAAACGCTGCAAATCCCTACACAACGGTTTATTACTTTGTACAGAACACCCTTGTGTTACAGATCACAGCTCTCTGTATAGATAATCCGTCTATATAATATAAATATGTACTACTCTATACATATTATGTAGATCGGAGACCCTCCATACCTTAGTACCTAACCCTGTACTCGTTACTAGGTACCTACCTAAATCACGTGTTAAATGTTGCTAAAATAATTCTTCCGATGACAAACAGTGGCTAAAATGGCAAAAAGAAGGAAATTGTGATGTGGAGTGAAAAAGTATTGGGTCTCGGCTGGGTTTCGATCCCGGGAACTTCAGCTAATCAGTTTGACAGTTAAACCACTAACTGTCTATAAAGTCTAGCCAGCAGCAGACCAGTGATGTGGGCTCTCAACCCAGCTTGATGCCTCCATACACCCTGCTCTTTGCAGCAAATTGTATAGCAAATTTTATGGCAACATCGTAGAATGCTCGGGATTGTCTCAAATAATCAGAAAAAATCTAAGTATTTAAAAATGCGAGAAAACCCACACCTCAAATACAATTTTCCGAGGTAGGGATACTCTGGACATTTCAGCCCCGATTTTTCACCCCTTAGAGTTGAGTGACAGAAACGCCGAGCCTCGAGGATCAAAATAGACCCCAAACGGGACCCGTATACCAAATTTCGCGAATTTTGGTTCGTGGGAACTAAGGAAAAAGTCGCAGACGGCGTACGGCGGACGATGGAAATTTTTTTATTCGATATTCGTATTCTACGTCCCTTGAAACGTAAACCATCAAATTTTGAGGGGGGTGTTAATTTTTTTTTTTTTTTTTCATGGTCGATTTCAAAGCTTCATTATTGAAAATAATAATCCAACATACATGAAACTGTTTCAAACCCTGTTCACTGTACCTTGGGGATTTGGGCTGGTGCTGCGCCCGAGCTCCTCAAATGCGGAGCCCCAGTCCCTGCTCCCGCTAAACAACTGATATAAATAATTAGTCACGATTTACTCATCCTAATCTGGAGCTCTTAATTTCGAATTTCACCGTTTCACCGATGTTTTTCAATCAAGAGACAGCTGATCCTTGGATCAACAGGGAGGTTAATTTGTCACGGCTACTACAGTTAGTAGAGGAGTACCCACCTCCCATAATAATTTTTCCGGCCGATTGTTTTCAGCTTCCATTAATTTTTTGCTGCTTATTACAATTAAAATTTTTTAATTGAACGTTTTGATTATGGATCATGGGGTTCAACCAGATCAAACTGTCTTTTCCCAGTCCCATTTTGGTTTGACAAAAAGCGTCATTCCGAAGGCTCTGGATAAACCGTTTTCCACGTTACAAGAAAATAACTGAACCGCAAAAGAGTGCGCTGTGATCGCGATGAAATTTAAAATGATAAACCAAAAAAAAAAGGTGAAAACAAGAAATATGAACCAAAACGCGTCGTGGTTGCAGACGATGGAGGATGATCGGCGGACGCGAAATGCAAACGAGTAACAAAACCTTAAAAAATTAGTCAAACTCCGGTACTTTTTGGGCTTTGTTTTGCATGTTGTTCAGTTGGCCTCACTGTAAGGTTTGAGAGACGACACCCTTTTGCTTGTCAATCTCAATATTTCAATACATTTTCTAAAACTATAGATACATTGTTTTTGTCCTACGACTTCAGTATTGTTTAAGCCATCACCTTTCGGAAGAATAAATAACAACAAAACACTCAATGGAACCCCTCCTTGATTCACAAATTTCATCAAAATTTCATACATTCAAAAATGAAAAACAACAGTTCTGTACTTGATACCTACAGACGGAAATGAGATAGAGAGAATCTTTGTATTGGTAGATATTTCAGCAGTTAACATTATAATGACATAAGATAATAATTTATTATGATAGAATCATAATTGTTTAAGTCACCTTTCAGAAGAATAAATAACAACAAAACACTCGATGGAAATTTCCCAATCCTTGATTCACAAATTTCATCAAAATTTCATACATTCAAAAATGGAAAACAACAGTTCTGTACTTGATACCTACAGAAGGAAATGAGATATAGAGAACCTTTGTATTGGTAGATATTTCAGCCATTAACATTATATAACATAATAATTATTTATTATGATAGAACAGTATAGGATTACTATCAAACTTACCCACCCTTCCGGCGGAGGAAGCAAAATTAATTAAACTAGAGGGAAAACCTTCAGTTTGCAAAACCTAACCACAAAATTAAATTCTCAAAGTTGCTAATAACAATATTAACAGCGCGCTAACCACTAAAACACTTCACTACGAAAACAAATTAACCCGGACGTTGCTAGGGATGACCACTGAGGAGTGTACCCATGACTTCTGTTCATATATCGACACCTGAGAGGAAGAAGGGCCAATCTGATTTTTTTTCCCAAAGGTCCAATCTACTTTTCTAGTTCAAGGACAAAAAGCGGAAAAAGGGCCAATATGTACAGAATTTTTAAATTGGCCCTTTTAACTTCCGTGACCGCCTCCTGTGACGCAAGTAAAATGGGTCAATCTTCACAGTTGTCCGCTTGAAACAGTATAATTTGCATGTAATGTTGTGATTTATATTGCTAATAGGTCGTTTTCTAAGGTTCGGTCATAAGGGATTTGATATCACCATGGTGATTTTCACAGAAGCTTAGGGTTTTCAATTGAACTATGAAGCTGTTTACTCGGTTACTGTCCTCGTTTGTGATGTTCAGCGCGATGTGATCATGTGTCATATAGGGCCTACTATTTGAAAAATAACATGTGGAAACCTGTGAATAAAATGAAATGTGTACAGATTGGCCCATTTTACTCCCATCAGTGCTTGGAAATGCGTAAAAAGGGCCAATCTCGCCGAACGAAGCAGATTGGCCTTTCTTCCTCTCAGAGATTCTCCCAAGATTTCTGTCTCAAAGGGCAAATGTGGACTTTCATTCACATTTTTATTTTTATTAATTTTTGGGGTAATCCAAACTGAGACATTTTTTTAGATAATTGTAGCCTATACATTTTTACAAATGATTTTGAAAAAACAAGTGGTAAAACTCTAAATGGGAATTAATAACAGCGGTCCAAATTCTAGAAATGGGTGGAAAAAAATCAGATTGGCCCTTCTTCCTCTCAGGTGTCGATATTTTTAAATGAAAGCAGTTTCCATTTTAACATTTTAGACCAGAAGTAGGCAGTCTAGAATTTTGAGACCAGACACACTCTCCTACGATGAACAGTTCTTTTTCTATGAGCTTTCAAAATTTCGACAAGTGACGTCACACTGGGCATGGGAGTTCAATGACGTCACTTTTTTCGATTTGAAAGCTCGTAGAAAAAGAATTGTTCATCGTTGGAGGTTCATCGTGTGCCTGGTCTCAAAATTCTTAGAGTGGAACGCATTTTCATTTAATAACGGGAAAGTAATACAAACTAAAGTCAGGGGTGCTCCATCACCTGACGTATAAGAAAGAATTCAGTAGGTGAAACAAATAGTCATTAACCTTTCCTGGGCAGTTCCAGCCATTTTGCAAAAAACCACACTAAAATCCGTCCAACCGTTAAAGCGTGAACCTGTCAGAACTAATCATATAAATAAATAAATGTTACCAACACATTGTGTAACAGTAAACCTTGGGCTGAGGCGTTACACAAGAGCTGATATAATAAATAAACTGCATTAATTATACCAGGTAGGGCTACAAATATGAGTTAGCATATTGTTGGGACTGACTACAAAAATACTTCAAACATGTTCACTTTGATGATACTCGTAGTTTCAGTTTTTCCGTAACCCAGTTTCATCAACCAGGGAAAACGTCTGTTTCATAATTTGCTCTAGAAAAATATTTTGGGACGTTTAGGTTAATGGAACATGCTTCTCCTTGACGGTTTTTCCTGATTCCCGGAAGACAGCTCAATGAACGATTCACGATGAACGATATTCAAATTCGAAATTTTCCAACAATATTCTAGCATTGTTGATAGAATATGGAGAGGGTGTTTTTTTTCTCTCGAAATCGATGCCATCATCAGACTAATTTTCAAAAGGGCCATATTCCCCACAAATATATACCAACTACGATTGACATGAGAAGTACCTATATCTTATGCTGAGATGCGAGCGAGCACCCAGACCATTCACCCACGAGACCATTTTTGGACCAGAAGAGTCCTAAAATTCACTATTTAAAAGTTAGCT
Organism: Leptopterna dolabrata; assembly: GCA_954871275.1. Taxonomy (NCBI): domain Eukaryota; kingdom Metazoa; phylum Arthropoda; class Insecta; order Hemiptera; family Miridae; genus Leptopterna; species Leptopterna dolabrata. The sequence continues at coordinate 8,225,681 of OX940986.1, read as the reverse complement.
TTCATGATTTATGATAGACTTCCACAAAATGCCTCCTCGTGAATCACACAAATCACTCATTGCTAATTTCATGACGTCACAAAAAAGGAGTTAATTCAGCATATTTTTGGTAGGCAGTTAGGTACTTCTTTGCGATTAGGTACGTACTTGGCATTCAGTACCACGGTTGTCGTATTTACTGCAACTTATGAATTATAGGATTAATCGGGAAAGTAGTGAACCCACCTGCAGCCCCAACTACTTTCAAAATGTGCACCAATGTATAGGTTTTGGTTTTCGCTTAGTAAAACAAATTTTATAACCCCTCAAAATTTTTTCTTTTCCGTTTCAAGGTGCGCAGATTCCAAAAATGCAATGTCCGTCCTCCGTACGCCGTATCACGCGTACAGGCTTCATTTTTGGTCTAAAAAATTCGTTCTTGTGTTATGAGTGAAAATGTATATAAAATTATGTACTTCTTGTGTTTTAGTAACATGTTAGTAAAATGAGCTTTTGAGGTATCGTTTTCCATGTTTTTGGTGACGAGAAGACCGAATATGAAGTCGATTTTCACCAAGGAGTGGAAAATTGAGGTTGTGCCAGATGTTCAGCTCCCAAAATTGTTTTTTTATGAGTCAAAAACCTGCGAAATCGTCTGAAATCACCATCAATTTGTAGAATAACACTAGGAAAAGTGTCAACACGTGGATCAAGACGATTAAATGGCACTATCAATCATCAAAGATAATTTGAAAAAAATAAAAAAAAATAAAAAACCACAGTCATGCAGCATGGCTATAAGAGCGAATTTTCAAAGAAATAACTGATTTTATGTAAAACTGTTTTAACTCAAGAAATAACCACGTTCCTTCATCTTCAAAGTGCTCCAGTTTGAGAACGGAATGAAATATCGCAATTCTGATTTCACCATCGTGTTCAGCGTAGAAAAACCTTTAAAATGAGGTGTCACTTGTCAGACTGTTTCATTTTGGGAATTTATGGGTAATTTTCCCCCCCTAAAACTCCCCAAAACTCCCCCTTAGGGTGACCCGATTCTGCCCATCTTCGAACTTAGCCTGTCGATTGCCAAGACAGATTTTTCGTGCAAATTTGAACTTTTTATCTCAATTCTTTCGAGAGTTATCGTCTGGAATAACACGTACATTATATATATATATATATATATATATATATATATATATATATACATATAATTTTTGGTGTCATTCGGCAGTGAATTCAGGATGGTCTGAAACGGATTTTGGTATAAAAATCTTTCGGAAATTCGAGTTTTAAAAATTTTGGACCGAGAACAATTCTTCGAAAATTCGCTAAAAAGAGCGTACCTAATTCAAGTTTTGAGGGCCAAAATTGGTGAAAACCACCAAAAATAGCTATTTCAATTATTTTACATGAATGCAACAATAAATTAACAGCCAGCATTTCTGTAGGTATGTCCAATAGAATAATAAACCCATGTGACAAGGACTTTGCAGCGTTTTCATTTATGAAAGACTGGCTCAATACAGATTTTCATGGATTTTACATGAACCCAACCCAACCACGCTCAGTATTAACTTGACGTTTTTCAGTTGAATTGTGGGCGTTTCAAGGATACCGCATTATTTTACAAACGAGAGACCCAGGCAGAATGGTAATTCCAACAGAAGATAATGAACCGTTGTGGAAGAATCGGCGGCGTTTTGGTTGATTAAGTACACTCGTTCCGGTGAAGATGAGATGCAAAGTCTTCGAGCGATAACAATTTATTGCTAAAACTCCTGACTCAGACGCCACCGCGATCCGTGGAAACGACCGAAGCTTTTTCCTTCAGATGGGCGGAAAAGGGAAAATTAAATTTGATTAGGCCGCCCAAAGTGAGGCGGCAAAACCCCCCGATCTTTCATTATCCCTTATAATCCTCGCATAATCCGGGCACCTCTGATGGGTTATGGCTCACACACCCAAGGCAATTTTGATACGGAGGTCCTAAAGCTGGGAATCACCTCGAAAGATATTGCCAGGCGTTTGGGAATATGGGAAAGTTATGCAGGACGTTTAGGGTCGAAACATATAGCGGGGTCCCCATTTGAAACCTGCTTAGTCTTCAGCGGGATAAGCCAAGGGCCGTTTCTGAGGGCGTTTCTCTCGCCTCATATTTTACACGTCCACGACGTTACATTACACGTAGGGAAATAGTAAATTACCACAACTCGCTCCCCAAATGAAATCGGTGGCAAATTTCGCCTTAGCAGAAAATGAAAAATTATCTCGAAACAGACCTCCGTTAAATTTTGGCACAGAATTCAAATATCAAACTTCTCTTGCTTAAGCTCCAAGCTAAGCGTCACGCGCAAAAAATTGGGGGTTTTAGCTCAACGCAGTTTTCCATTTTAAACTGCAGATCCGAACTGTACTCGACATTTCGTACTACTGCCTCCTCGTCAATCATTTTACTCAAAAAACGCACCAAATAGTACTATGAGTAGGCAGAGAAATTCGCAAAAATATGCGCAAAACAGGGTACCTGCTTTAGATTTTTGGTTTATTATTTTCAATAATGAACCATTGGAATCGAGCATGAAAAAAAAAAAATTCGACTCCTCCCCTCAAAATTTGATGGTTTACGTTTCAAGGTATGTAGAATCCAAAACTGCAATAAATAATTTCTGTCTGTCCGCCGTACGCCGTTCAAAATAGGGGTTGAAATTTTCAGAACGCCGTAGGTCGAAAACTTTCGATAGAAGGGTATGGTTTCTTTTACGTTATTAAATTTGTCTTGAGCTAAACAATTTTTTGAGACCACCCGGAGCATTGTACATCCAGCCGTTCGTGTGCACCAAAAAGCTTCAATACGATCGTGAATCAAACTGTATAAATCCGGCCCAGATATCATCACTAGGGAGCACCTCATTATAATCAAGGATGGCTGTATGAAGTCGAGTTGGTTGTTCTGCGATATTATTTCATCTGATAAGTGATGGACTATTGGATTTTGTTGGTAGGTACTTGTGAAACTTGAACAAACGTTGAAGTATTATTGATGGGTAAATTATTACACAATGGTAAATTATTACACAACGATAAATTATTTCATAACGGTAAATTATTACACAACTGTTCATCTACCAAGAAGGTTGACTGGTACTTTTGCGACTTGAACGACCGTTGAAGTATTATTTATGGGCAAGTTATTACGCAACGGTTCATTATATTTGACCACGAGGGTAGGTACTGACCACAGAAAACAGTGATCGACGCAGAAGGGGCATCTATTTTAATCCACATCAACAATTTTCCTTCAGAACTTCATTATTTGCGTTTCTTTTTGCCGTTTCAGTTACTGTTTGTCATCGACAGAATTATTTTAGCAACATTTAACTCGTGATTTTTATAGGTTCGTAGTACCTATCTGTGATCTGTTACAGAAGGGTATTCTGTACAAAATAATAAACCGTTGTGCAGGGATTTCAGCGTTTTTTAGTCCGATACTGAAATTTAAATCACCACGTGATTCAGCATGATAAAATACCTTAAAATTGCATATATTATAATTTGTGGTTATTGGCTGTTAAATGCATATAGAAAACCTTCTATTATCCCTCATAATCCTCATGTAGTCGCAGTTTTGACGTGGAGGTCGTGGCAGTTGGGAATGCAATAGAAAGATATTGCCGTGCGTTTGGAACACATATGAGCAACGTACGCGGGACAAACGTGAGATTTTTCCAAAACAAGGTTATGAACAATAAATCTTTGTCACCATCCGGTGTGCAGTGATGATTTAGCGTATACACAACCAGAAAGCCACGAGTATATTTATTCTGATGTATACATTTCCGTTTTGAAGTGGCTTCGTAAAAGCCATTTTGGAATCGAGAACGCGATTTTAACCAAGAGCACGGGAGTCCGAGAACGATAAAGGGACCGAAGCTAGAGGTTGATGTGCCAGATCTTTGAAAGCTTTCGCTAAAAGTAACGCCCACCGAGCGAAAATTGAAAAGGACTGAATAGGGCCGCCACCGCCTCGTTTTCCTTCCCCCAACTTCCCCTTTTGACTCCAGTACTTTTTCTCTGACTGTATATAATTTCCGAGGCAGGCCGTACGTGTGTGGCTGAGCCGTGCTATTATGTACAGTGGGACTTCTCTGTTCTGGACAGTCGCTGTACAAAAATTTCGTTAATTACAGAGGAATCTCCTGTCACGTACAGTCTTCCGCAAGTGAAGTTGAAGAGTTGAGCTTCGTTACCAACCCATAAAGAAAATTATCGCCAAACCGAAGGCCATATCGAAAATTCCATATCCATATGACTGGTTTATGTCAAAAACGACACAGGCGGTTTTGATCGGTATTAACCAGTGAAAAAATTAAGTTTTTATCCAAAAATGTTATCAAAACTAGTTTTTATAAAAAATTAATTTTTATAAAAACTGTGCTTCAATTATTATAAAACAAATCATTGTGAGCCAGTGGGATGATAATCATCCCAAATTATGATTGACAGGATTGAAACGTTTCAAATGCGCACTTTCAAATACAAAGGACCCCGCACTTTTTCAATGTAGAAGTGGTTTCACTAGATCGAGCCAGAATTTGGCACGGGGCTTCCTTTCAGTCTCCTGAACAAAAGTCTCAATGGGCACAAAAAAATCTACCGTCAGGATTTTGAGCTATGGCCAGTAGAGTGGTCACAAAAAGTCAACTTTCGAAATTCAATCGTGGCAACCCCCTAAAAGGTGCCATTTGACTAGAAAATGAGATTCCCAAAGTTTTAGGTCGATCGGATAACATTAACCCGTGCCGCATTGAGGTTGAAGATCAGAAAAACTCACTTTGTTTCATAAAAATACTCTTTTTTCCCTCATAACATAGTAACCATTTGTCCTAGAGACTTGAAATTGGTCTTATTTTATTTGAAATGTTATCTTCTTCAACTTTTACTCCAATAATTTTTTCGCTAGATCCTATAGATTTTATGTTATTCAGCTTTTCCCATCTCAAAACGTGGTCCGTTTCAGCAAATGTGCCTTTTTACGCATACCCCTAAAAACCACACTCCAGTCAATGAAATCGACCTCTAGGCAATTTGATACTTCTTTATCACTCTGGTATATTGAAAATTGATACATTTGAATCTAATATATAATATATGGAGGGGGTAGGGGGGAGATGGGTGGGTGGTGGGTGCTATGAAATGCACAAAAAACAATAAAAATTATGTAAAAAGTGTTTTAATAATACAAATTGAAAGTTTTTTGTATAGAAAATAATAGCCTGGAACTTATTTTACAACACAATATATCTATTCCAACACCACTGAATTTAGAACTACATTAATGGCTTAGATAGTGAGGCTTTATCGACATCAGGGTAAATTTTCCTACATTCTGACACAACTTGTAATACAAATTGGCGCTGTTCTTCGTCTTTTGTCAAGCAAGAGTTGAAGTCTTGTATCATTTTCACTCCTCTTTCAGCAGTGTCGTTGACTACCCTTAAACCGTTCACTATGTTTTTAGCATGCAAATAATGAGGATTTTTGTTCCATAAGCGTGTATCGGTGTTTAAAAAATCTGTCTCTATGGAAAACCGCTTGAAAAAATTCAAGGTTTGAGAGGTGACAAAAAAATCAAGTTGCTTATACAAAATTTGCTCTACATGTGCAAAATCTAAAATCGCTTTTCTATCCCTACCATCAATTTCACTATCGGGTTCACCTAGGGAAAATAATTTCATGGCCATACTTTTTTTAATGTTGTCGTCTAAAGTGTGGTCGAAAAACGAGAACGCTATTTTCTCTGAGCTGAGGTAGGTACCACAGATGGTTTACAAATTTTGACAAAGCCTTATCTGCTATTTCTGTGTCAATTTTCCTATACTCTACTAATGCTTTCAACATTTCCAGATCTTGTTTAGGAGCCAAAGCAGGTTTGGGGGCATTGAACCATGCCTTGGCGTAAATATTTATTATAAAAACACAAATTTCTTCTATTCCTTTCATTTCTTTTTGAGTTTATAACAATTGATCTCCAAAAAGATAAATTTTGTTCCATAATGAATATCTACGCCAAGGCATGGTTCAATGCCCCCAAACCTGCTTTGGCCCCTAAACAAGATCTGGAAATGTTGAAAGCATTAGTAGAGTATAGGAAAATTGACACAGAAATAGCAGATAAGGCTTTGTCAAAATTTGTAAACCATCTGTGGTACCTCAGCTCAGAGAAAATAGCGTTCTCGTTTTTCGACCACACTTTAGACGACAACATTAAAAAAAGTATGGCCATGAAATTATTTTCCCCAGGTGAACCCGATAGTGAAATTGATGGTAGGGATAGAAAAGCGATTTTAGATTTTGCACATGTAGAGCAAATTTTGGATAAGCAACTTGATTTTTTTGTCACCTCTCAAACCTTGCATTTTTTCAAGCGGTTTTCCATAGACAGATTTTTTAAACACCGATACACGCTTATGGAACAAAAATCCTCATTATTTGCATGCTAAAAACATAGTGAACGACACTGCTGAAAGAGGAGTGAAATTGATACAAGACTTCAACTCTTGCTTGACAAAAGACGAAGAACAGCGCCAATTTGTATTACAAGTTGTGTCAGAATGTAGGAAAATTTACCCTGATGTCGATAAAGCCTCACTATCTAAGCCATTAATGTAGTTCTAAATTCAGTGGTGTTGGAATAGATATATTGTGTTGTAAAATAAGTTCCAGGCTATTATTTTCTATACAAAAAACTTTCAATTTGTATTATTAAAACACTTTTTACATAATTTTTATTGTTTTTTGTGCATTTCATAGCACCCACCACCCACCCATCTCCCCCCTACCCCCTCCATATATTATATATTAGATTCAAATGTATCAATTTTCAATATACCAGAGTGATAAAGAAGTATCAAATTGCCTAGAGGTCGATTTCATTGACTGGAGTGTGGTTTTTAGGGGTATGCGTAAAAAGGCACATTTGCTGAAACGGACCACGTTTTGAGATGGGAAAAGCTGAATAACATAAAATCTATAGGATCTAGCGAAAAAATTATTGGAGTAAAAGTTGAAGAAGATAACATTTCAAATAAAATAAGACCAATTTCAAGTCTCTAGGACAAATGGTTACTATGTTATGAGGGAAAAAAGAGTATTTTTATGAAACAAAGTGAGTTTTTCTGATCTTCAACCTCAATGCGGCACGGGTTAACGTTATCCGATCGACCTAAAACTTTGCGAATCTCATTTTCTAGTCAAATGGCACCTTTAAGGGGGTTGCCAGAAGTGATTTTCTAAAAAAAAATTTGCCTATTGCCTTGTGGCCACCCTAATGGCCAGATTAAGCGCTTCAAGTTCGACTTTATAAACACCTTCAATTGCTTATGTCTCTCTAGGGATGCATTTTAGAGAAAAAAGTGCATGAGTAAAATCGTCTTAAAATCGTCCAAACAACTCGATGCCATCCTTGTTTCAAGTCAAAAAATGTTTCTTCATTTTTGGCCAATAAGTCCCGTGAGCGTATGTATAAGAAAATATAAGAAACGTTAAGAAACATTTTTTGACTTAAAACAAGTATGGCATCGAGTTGTTTGGACGATTTTAAGACGATTTTACCCATGCACTTTTTTCTCTAAAATGCATCCCCAGAGAGATATAAGCAATTGAACGTGTTTAAAAACTCGAACTTGAAGCGCTTAATCTGGCCATAGCTCAAAATCCTGACGGTAGATTTTTTTGTGCCCATTGAGACTTTTGTTCAGGAGACTGAAAGGAAGCCCCGTGCCAAATTCTGGCTCGTTCTAGTGAAACCACTTCTACATCGAAAAAGTGCGGGGTCCTTTAAAATGATTTCCTCTGGAAGTTGAAGCATTTTTTTCCTGACATGAATTTCTTGAACATAAAAAGCTGTTCGTTAAGATAGTTTATGCTGCAAAGGATTATTGAGTACACTTCATTGTATTTGCCGCATTTGTGTGCAAATCCTTGTTCATGTTGAAATTGATGTAAAGTTTTGGTGAATTTATTGTGTGTTGTTTGGGTCAGGGTTCCTTCTGCTTCGGGATTTGTGTCCTTGAGGGTTCAGGTTTTTGGTCACCCCAGTATAAACTGGTTGCCTATTGCTTACGAGTCTGCAAGGCGGTGGAAGCTTTGTTTTCACATTCAAAATGGAAATTTTTTTGTGCTCCATAATCAAAATTTCCACTTGTATTTTGCGTTTCAGGGCCTCCTGAAAAAATTTGTTTTCGTGTCTGTCTGTCTGTCCGTCTGTCTGTCTGTCCACATTTCCTTGTCACAGCCATAATTTCCACAATTTTGATCCGATTTCAATCAAATCTTCAGGAATTGTGTGGATTTAGCGCTAGATGGTCCCCTATCAGTTTCATCATGATCGAATCAACGGTAGCCTCTGCGCAGGCGCTAACGAGATTTTCTTGTTACGGTCATAAAGAACTACATCAATTTTGAACGGATTTTGGTCAGATTTTCGGGAATGACGCGGGTAAGGTCGCTTGAGGTCCCATACGACATTCGTGGCAGTGGCACGTGGCACTGGCACCACGTACATTCCAAACGTCGAGCATTCCTGTCCACCACCTCTATGGCTACGGAATTCCATAATAACGTTTAAATCTTTTTTGCCCCCGTGCTTTGTATTGCCCAAAAATAACGATTTTTAAATTTCTGGTTGCGCAGCATTCTATCGTCATGAGCATGGCGAACCGGTCATTTCTAGTTTTCTGAAAATTTAATGGTGACATACTGTGAAGGCCACGATGAAGCTTCAGTGCCACGTCCTTGGGAGTGTATCTCCAGTTGCTCTGGATCGTTAATTTTTAATTCACTCATTTTCACGTTTCAATGTTAACCATGTGTATCGCAAGGATTTAACGTTAGCGGAAAGGGAAGTTACAATCAGATTTGGGTGGGATTCATGTAAGACCATTTATAGGGCCCTGTCCAGTCCTACCTTCGAACTTCTGCTCATTAAGGCACTGTATATTATGCACGTAGCGAGGAAGTGTGGACACCGAACTGAATTTATTTGGAAAGCTCTGAAACACGAAGTGTGAAAGGAAGTTTTGATTTTTGAAGGCAAATTTTATCCTCTCCCGAAAGTGATTGCAAGGCCTACCTTAGTAGACTACAAAGGAAATTTTCGAGTAAACGTCGTTTGATTATCAAGTAACACTAATTACCTATTAAATGAAGTACGAAATCGTCTGTTCCTTTGAAATATGCTCGAGGAATAACTTTCTGACACGTCTACTAACGAAGGGCTATTTGTACCCTCTAGAATAGACAAACGGTTGGTTTTGCGTTGTAAATTTGGTAGAACATTCATCACGTACAGCCCGCTCGCCTCTCTCAGGTAGTCCATCACGTGAAAGGGAGCATCAGCCCCTTACGAGGGAAATCCTTGTTCCCTGATATCCAACCTGACACTTTCTTTGACGAGTCTCCTGTATAAAGCGGAAAGTGCCGAGAATATATCGTCCAATCCTACCTGTCCAATCCTACCTTCTAACTTCTGCTCATTACGGCACTGTATATTATGCACATAGCAAGGAAGTGCGGACACCGAACTGAATTTATTTGGAAGGCTCTGAAACACGAAGTGTGAAAGGAAGTTTTGATTTTTGAAGACAAATGATATCCTCCTCTCCCGAAAGTGATTGCAAGGCTTCATCTACCTTAGTAGACTACAAAGGAAAATGTTCGATTAAACGTCGTTTGATTATCAAGTAACACTAATTACCTATTAAATGAAGTACGAAATCGTCTGTTCCTTTGAAATATGCTCGAGGAATAACTTTCTGACACGTCTAACGAAGGGCTATTTGTACCCTCTAGAATAGACAAACGGTTGGTTTTGCGTTGTAAATTTGGTAGAACATTCATCACGTACAGCCCGCTCGCCTCTCTCAGGTAGTCCATCACGTGAAAGGGAGCATCAGCGTCGTACGAGGGAAATCCTTGTTCCCTGATATCCAACCTGACACTTACTTTGACGAGTCTCCTGTATAAAGCGGAAAGTGCCGAGAATATATCGATCTTAATTTGTATTCATACATATTCCGTTTGGGTTGGAACGGCGGAAGGGAGGCGCGTCAAGTCTAATCCTTATCGTGGTTTATGCGCCTTCCCCACTTCCTTCCTCGACGACCGCCGTCTGCAAGCTCCCTCACACGCGATATGAAAGGGCTTCGGTAAAAAGAACTTCATTTTCCTCCGCTCACCGGATGGCGATCGAAGTGCGTTTTCCTCTCGAAAACTCAGGAGTAAAAACTCGAACTGCCTGACGCGTGAAGCAAATGTGACGTGCCATTTCGCCTCGTAATTATCTGTCGGTTTATGGGGTTCTGAGTGACGCGTCTGCAATGGAAAGAAAACGAATACTGAATACTGGATAACCAAGTTCAAATGAACGTGTATGATGCAGGTATTTCACTACAACGAGCGTACGTAGAGTCTGTAGCAGATCTGTCAAAATGTTTTAAATATTTTCGATCGCAGTACTTTATACTTATTGAAGTTCCCCCGCTAGTCACATAAAATCTTTATTTATTTATCTATTTATTTAATACGGGCTTTGTTTATTTGTTTATTTGGTAAGGCACGGGCGAGCCCAATTACAAGCATATTGTTAATATAATAGAGCAAGTAATGGTATAATAGTATTACTAAAGAATGATAAAGAGAAGAACTAGTAGTAAACACTTAACTGAATGAGACGGGAGATGAGTAGATTAAAGATTTTAGTAAAAACAAAGAATGGGAGAAAAAATCATAGTCGTACAAAGTCGTGTACCATCGTGTACAAAGAAGGTTTGCAGAACGGGGAAGTCTAGCTAATGGACGGTTCAACAGGTAGTTTGTTGCGCAAAAGGGGACTTTAAACAACAACGATGACCGGGCACAGGGGCGAGGCACCAGGAAACAGATCTCCAGCAGAGCAGGGCAGTTCAACCGGCCGTTGAACTTGTGGAGCAGCACGAGATCAGCAATGCAACGTCGTTTACTCAAAGGCAGCAGGTTACAGGTGACGAGCAATGACTTGTAGTTCACATCGCGTTGTGGTATTCCCTGCTTGAAGGCTATGTATCGCAGAAACCTGCTCTGCACCCTCTCGAGGCTGTAAATATCAATACAATAGGTATAGTACAAGAATAATATAAGAAATGAAAAGAGACGTATGAAACAGGGTCCGCACGAAAATTAAGAAAACATGTTAAACATTGAAACAGATACAAGTTGACAAGAAAATGAACGGCTACATATTGTTTTGATTATTGAGAAAACTAATTACTTTCCTACGCACCACAGGAAGTGAATGAGAAAAAAGTCGATTTCGGGGCACTGTACGATGGCATGATTAACCTCCCTTGGTAATCGGCATAACGGGCGATGGTACAAGTAGTTGGTCGGAGAGTAAGGGACCCAGAAGGTGCTGGCAACTCGTGAGCTCAGACGCGGAACCTGGATATTAACCTCGGCCAGGAGCGATGGCGAGTCCACACAACCCAACACCAGCTTGTGAAAAAAGGACACGTCGGCCAAGTGTCTCCTGCTACTGAGACTCATCATGTTGCACTCTTTGTTCAGGGCATCGTAATCAACCGCTTCCTAAGGAATATGGAGCTTGTAAGCTATGTATCTCAAGAATCTGTGGTGAACCCTTTCGAGCTGGTTGACATAGCACTTACAGAATGGACTCCAGACAACAGATGAGTACTCCAACACCGGCAGAACTAGCGGACCTCCCACGGACGAATCCATGCTGCTCGGGAACTAAGTATGTGTGCAGAGAAGAGAGGCACTACTTGTTCGACTATCAACTTCTCAAAGATTTTCGGTATAGTTGAGATTGAGCACACGGGACGATATTCCACTATGTCAGCCCTGTCACCCCCTATATGAATAGGAGTCACGTATGATGCCTTCCATTGAGTAGGGAATATTCCAGAAGACAACCTGTTGAACAGTGTGGCCAGAGAATGGGCGAGACTCGACGAACAGGACTTCAACAAAAGATACAATGATACAGTGATCGCCGGGTGTTTGGTTCTGATTCTGATCAAATTTGCAAGGGACAGACGAATTGGGATTCGGAGCGTTATTATCGCCTGTTATATCTGAATTAGATTTGCGGTTAATCGGATCAAGATGTTGAGCGGAAAAGGGCAAAATTGTTGGAAAGGAGGCGATGATGTTGTAGTCAGTACTGCGTGTTCGCTTTTGAGTTCAAGTCATGTCTTCCCAGAAAAGGAACGATCTTTCAGTGAGCCGCAAAAAGAAAAACCCTGAAGAACAAGTGTCAAGTTAGGTTCATATGGAGACGCGATTCCGGACAGCAGTCCGGCACGGCTATGCACTCTGCAGTTCTATTGGCCAACGCAAAATGGATTATTGCAACGCAGTGCCATGGATACTGTAGTGAATGTATAGTTGGCGCACATTCACCACTAGAGGCGCTAGGGTAGGTCATCCCAGTTTGGTTCCAACACAGAGGATGTCACCATGCCTGGGATCTTTTGTGGATGCGTGCCCGGTTGGTTCCAACACAGAGGATGTCACCATGCCCAGGATCTTTTAGGTTAGGAGAGAGATGAGGAGTGAGGTTAGAGAGAGTATTCAGCGACTAGAAGAGAGCGTAGAATGGTTGAAAAGGCGAAGGAGGCGAGTATTTGTAGCCCTGAGGGCTATCACCCTCCATCCTCCAGCTGGTGGAGGATGGTGGGGATCCCCACTAGGTTCCTCGGTTCTCCTGCGTCTTCCGTCCCCACTTCTGTGTTTATTTGCGAGATCTTAAGTTTACAGGGAGTGTTCCGGGAGGATACCACGACAGATACTATATCAAAATCTCCAGATATTTTCCGCTGTGGGATCTGTTGCCATATCTGCGCAGGTTACTGCGCACACCTATCTTGTTTGGTTGTTCAGCCATATTGAAATTCGACATATGTGGTTGATTTTGCGGTTTCGAGTTCGAGCAACTGTTTGTTTTTTGCGATTGCATTTTGTTATGATTCCGCTGCCATGTGAACCTTGCTTCACTTGATGCTCTCCAAATGGACTCCGAAACATTCGAGAATTGGTTGAGCATCGACCAGGATTTGCCAGCTCATCACGTCATGAGTGAGGAAGAGATAGCCCGATCAGTGGTGAGATCGAAGGAGGGGACAGCCAACACCGAGGAAGAGGACGACAACGACGATGAACCTGCTGAAGTGAGGGTACCAGTGACAAGGAGCGAGGTGCTGAATGCAATTTCTGTATTAAGACGAGCAGCTGAAGAGAATAAAGTTGGGTACGACCATTTCTCCGCCTTGAATAATTCTGAATGGACATTCAACCTCAATTTGCCAAAAACGCAGTCCCAAATAACCGACTTCTTCAACAAAAAGGGACGAATAATTATTATGTACCCAATTGCCTTGCTGTATTCATACCTACATTAGTATCCTAATAAGCTCTGTACTTTCCCCATTTCTTAATAAATTGTCATTGATAAATGACAATTAGCAATAATAAATGAGAATTAGCATTAATAAATTGCTTTATAAATTTCCGTCCTCGTTCCACTTTTTCACAGGCCGTTTATCTGGATTTCCGCTTAACTGGATCAAATGTAGGTTGGCCCGATTTGATTACAATAAGCGGCGACCACTGTATTTCCCTTCTTAAGATCGGTATTTCTCGGTGTGACTCCTTGTTCGCAAGCACATACAAGCAGAGTTGAGTTCCCTTTTCCCATAGTGTCAAATATTTTTATTCAATTCATGGATTACGTATAAAGACTTATACCTGTGCAGGGTGGCCCCAAAGCTGAAATTGTAAAATACCCTGAATGAATCAGAACTTCCCTGACCCAGTGACCCCCCATACAAAATTATTCGAACATACAATTTTTTACATTCGAACTTCCATATTTAATTTATTGAATGAATAAGTTAATCAATTTTTAAACAGTTTTATCAGTAAAGAATATACGTACTTACTACCTATATAATATTATAGATTACTACCGATACGAAATATAAATAATATAAGAAATTACTACCTATCTACCTATAAGAAATATAATACTATTAAAAAAGAAATATAATACTAAAGAAATATAATACCTACTAATGAAATTACTAACTATAAGAAATATAATGCTTACTACCTATAAGAAATAGAAATAATATAGATCAGTCGGCTGTCGAACGAAAACATCTAAAAATTGAACAAAAATAAATTATTTTCTTACCATGAAATCTTTAGCAGGTTTTTTAACTTTCAAATTCATCAATACAATAAATACAGGTACTGAAAACGCTCAGATATGCGTAGAAATAAGTTCCTCAAATAGAGAGAAAAACATTGTTCATAACCTCAATGAACTCAAGAGACGCAAACGAACTCGCAGTGCCGGATTATTTAGTAACGAGAAAAATTAACTGTTTTTCAAAGAAGATCTTAAGAAGCGTTTTAGAAGAAAAACCGCACTACTAAGGTACTAAATTAATACAAACATATTTATGAGTAAAATTAGTACAAACTAATTTTTCAAACTAGTAATGGACGAAGTTCAAAGGAAAATCGTCCGCAAGAGATTCATTTGACCCAAGGATCGTTTTTCAATTGATCTTGAACTAAAGAATTTTTTTAGATCACCCGGAGCATTGTACGACCAGCCGTTTGCACCGAAAAGCTTCGTCAACATGATCGTGAATCAAATGGTATAAATCCGGCCCAGATATCATCGATAGGGAGCACCTGATTATAATCAAGGATGGCTGTATGAAGTCGAGTTGGTTGTTCTCTGATATTGTTTCTTTTGAAGAATGATGGCTCTTTTGGATTTTGTTGCTAGGTACTTTTGTAACTTGAACAAACGTTTTGCTTCATGATAACAACGTTTTGTACGTGAATTATTGAATCCTGCGTATTTTTATGAAAAAGGTAGTGACCACAGGAAACAGTGGTCTACGCAGAAGGGGCACCTATACAGGTCCTTTACGGGCCTTTACGCAATAATTCACAGCGTTTTGAAAGCTACGTACCTTAAAATAAAAACTATCCAATTTTGAGGGGTTAAAAATTTGTTTCTCATGCCCGATTTTGAAGGTTCGTTATTGAAAATAATAAACCATCAAACTGCGTATTGGCTTCAAGAAGCAGGTTTGCTGAACGAGGAATATTGCAGAGTGGACGGTCTGGACGGGAGCTGTGGTGGCGCTCCTTAAATTTCGCTCATCATTTATTTATTTCGCTTCGACAGCCGAATTGTTACGAGTATCCTGACAGAGATTTCCACACGCTCCACAGAGCGCAACTCCACGCGCGCGGATTTCAGTAACTGAAATTGTGTCGATTTATTTTTGTGTAATATCCGCGATATATGGCGACGACAGCGCTTACTCCGGATTCTGGCGTAAGGCTGCAACTAATGACTATTGGATATTTAGTCACTTCTCAATTCAAAAACACGAATTTGAAATTTCTTAGGGCCACCCAAGCAGATGGCCTTTGTATTTGATGATTTCTTCAGTAGGTCAACTACTGATTGTTTATTTCGAAACTCTGTATTACGTATTTGCGAATTTGGGTTTCGAAGGGCAGCAATCGTCATATTGAGTAGACACCTACTTCAACCTGCACTACTGCAAAATATGGTAGTTGTGTTAATAAAATAAGGAGACTGATTTAGGTAGTTCCCGGTTGGCTCCGGGAGAAATATTATCTGGGCAGCATCAAGATGGAAACCGACACGGATCTGGTGATTTTATTGAAATTTCAAGCTTGCGTTTTCTAAACGAACACCGTCAGAGTTGTTGGAGAGTTTGACATCCAACGGGGCCGATGCCCTCCGAACGCCGCGCGGTTTCCAACCTCCAAACCGCCAATTCTATACGGCGGTTTGACGATACAGGTAAGTTTGCCTCTAATCCGTGAGGGTTATCGCTTTGACGAGGCCCAACTCTCCTGACGATACGTGTTATAACCTGTTATAACCTCCAGAGACGGGGTTTTCCTTCGCCAACAGCTAACAAGGACTACACACAATTACATCGCCACCTCAGCAAGTTCGACTTCTCCGACAGGAGTCAGTTTCTCCAGTTAAGGTAAACAACGAGTCAGCTTCCTTCAGGAGCGTTCGGAGCCAGGGCCAATAATCTTCGTGCGCGGGAGCACACGCGTGCTCAGAAGGGCTTTTGAGCTAATATTGGCACCCGATTGTACTTCTTGCAGGGTTTCAACTTGTTAGTATGTAAATCAAGTTTTGCAAACTTTGCTTACTTGGCACACACAGCCTCTACAACATTCACAAGTGAGACGATACCAGTGTTAATAACATCGCACTTCTCTCTAAATGTAGACACGTCGACTGGAAAAGGCGCCATTACTTCAATTTGTCTCATTCAGTCTGCCTGTTTTTATGTTTGTTTGTTCGCTCCTCAAGTCTACACGAACCGTCCGAATTGGATGGCTCGTGAAGAATGTCGTGGGTGGTTCAACTTTGGATCTGCGATGATTGGAACTTGAAAACGCTGCAAATTATTACACAAAGGTTTATTATTTACCTGTAGATGCCCGTTCTGCGTAGATCACTGTTTTATGTGACCAATACCCTCGAGCTACCCCCAGGAAAGCCCTAAATCGATTACTGGAGCCAGCCCCGGAATTAAAGTTTCCTACAAATGTGCGAGATTCAATAATTTAATCATTAATTATTTTGCAGTTATTCATGAAGAATAAGGCAAATAATAAACCGTTGTGTAACAATTTACCTGTACAGGTGCCCCTTCTACGTAGATAGTCTAATGAACCGTTGTGAAATAATTTACCTTTGAGTAATAATTTACCGTTGTGTAATAATTTGCCCATCAATAATACTTCAACGGCTGTTCAAGTTCAATAAGTTCCTACCAACAAACTCCAGCCCCTTCTACGTAGGTGGTATAATGAACCGTTGTGTAATAATTCACCCATCAATAATACTTCAACGTTTGTTCAAGTTTCACTACCTATCAACAAACTCGAAAAGAGCCATCATCGACATTCCCAATGGGACTTTATGCAGCAACTGAACTGGGATTCTAAACACATATAAACACCCATTTTACTTCCATGTTCCTGTTATTATAGGAATATTGTGGAATGGCGATACCGTAAAAAACATGGTGTTGGAGAAAACCATGGAATCTTGTTCTGAAGTGCTCAAAACGAGTTTCTACAAGGTTATCCGCTATATCTCGCTCCGTATGTACGTATGTACTATACCGAATACGTATGTTGGAACGTCAAGTGGTCATAACTTCCTCAGAAGACGGTATTTTCCAAATTCTCCTTTTGGGTTTTGTTCAGATCGTTGAACTCTTCAACTGGAGTTGAAAATGAGCTTTCTAGGTGGAAAAATGAGGGAGTTATGACGGGTTTTCTCATTTTTAGATTTTCAACGATAACTGCCGTAAAAATTTACCAAAATCGGTGCGGTTGTTACCAAACTGTCCGTCAAGATGTCGAGATCACACCTATTGATTTTGAACTCGATCGCACTTTATATGGCTAACTGACAGCGAAAAATGTTTCAATGGGTCATTTTTCATTTTCTAGACCAATTTAATTTTCTAGGCCAAATATGTTGTTTTCTAGGTTTACTAGCTAAATGAAGTTGGTGCGGTTTCAGGAACTGGTTGAAGTGAGATTTCTATGCTAGTTTACGGATTTTGACCGAAATGGGCGGCCCCTGCCGCCAAATTTGTATCCACACTTTGTGGCAATCTCCACTCACACCGGACCTTATTTTATGGATGGTTTTTGTCCATTTAGTACCTAGTGGAGTTTGTATTAGAAGAGCGATTGCAATGATTACGAGGGAGCTATAGGTTCGCTCGCCCTGGCTGTTTCTGACGGGCAGCTGACTCCTAGGAAACTAAATATTCACACCCCCGAAGCTTTTGAAAATTCACACCCGGTTTGTACATTCACACCCCCGAAGCTTTTAAAAATTCACACCCGGTTTGTAGATTCACACCCCCGAAGCTTTTGAAAATTCACACCTGGTTTGTACATTCACACCTTCAAAAATCACAATGTCAAGTGTTTCGTCAATATACAAAACAAATTCCTCGTTCAAATTCGTTGTGGTTTTCATCAAACGT
The DNA here is from genome assembly GCA_954871275.1 of Leptopterna dolabrata. Lineage (NCBI taxonomy): Eukaryota > Metazoa > Arthropoda > Insecta > Hemiptera > Miridae > Leptopterna > Leptopterna dolabrata. The sequence goes on along the minus strand of OX940986.1, from coordinate 8,207,550 downwards.
AGCGAATCAAAAACTTCTTTTCTATTCTTTGGCAAAGGGGCTTTGGATAGGCAAAAAGCTTTTCTTTTCTTTTCGTTTAGTGTTTTAGGCCTCATTTCTCCTCTTCGTTTAGTGTTTTAGGCCTCATTTCTCCGTCTTTCAACAATTTTTGTATAACAAATTTAAAGTCGTCCCTAAACACTACTTCCTTCCCTCGTTTACTACCGTTGGTTGCAAACACAGTTTCCACCTCGGTCATTGCTTATCACTGACTGACGTGATGACGAGCGAGACACCAACGAGATGTTGATTCAGGTGTGAAAGTACAACAATCATCGCGTGAGGTCCGAAGGATCGGGGTGTAAATATACAAAATCATTCTCGGGTCCTTTCGCTTTGACAGCGTCGCGGGTGTGAATATTCCGTCGACCCGAGAACGATTTTGTATATTTACAGCCCGATCCTTCGAACCTCTCGCGATGATTGTTGTACTTTCACACCTGAATCAACATCTCGTTGGTGTCTCGCTCGTCATCACGTCAGTCAGTGATAAGCAATGACCGAGGTGGAAACTGTGTTTGTAACCAACAGTAGTAAACGAGGAAAGGAAGTAGTGTTTAGGGACGACTTTAAATTAGTTATACAAAAATTGTTGAAAGACGGAGAAATGAGGCCTAAAACACTAAACGAAAACACCTTCCCCGTTTGCTAAAGAATGGAAAAGAAGTTTTGGATATGGAGGAACCACTGACTCTTGTTATGACCCCAACTAGAAAACTTCTGTCAACATCGGATACATAAAGGTTTGTTCGCAGTGGCCATCTACCCCCATATCGAACTAACGTGCCTCTTTGAAAATTATAAACACTGCGCTCTGGGGGAAGATGCTGGCACCAACTGCAACTGGCAGATGAGGTTGATTTGCCTTCATACGTCATCAAGTGTATTAAGCCGAAGCGCCCCAGGTGATTGCCATAGCCCCCCGCCTCTCCTCCTCCTATGATAGTCCCTCAAGGCCTCTGATCAAAGCCCATGTGATCGACAAGCGTGTCGACCGCTAAGGAGTTACGGTCCAGACGCGGTAACCTGGTTTCCCCTTGAAACTAGAATTATACCAGAACCGCATATATCTGTATGGTCAGAGTGACAAGAGCACGTGATGTGTAAAGGCTATTGGCCTATCCAGCGCAGGGATTCTCATACGCTGAGAGATGCAGATAACCGAGTTGTCGCACTCCGGCTTACAATTCAACCATCCGTTATCTCGCTAGGATTGATTCTTATATGAAAATGAACACCCCCACTTGATTCAGCGTAAAAAAATACCAAAAAATAACTGTCGTGAGTCCCTCCCGGGAACACTCCTATCATATTAAGTTCTCACCAATATCCAAACGCCAAACTAAAGCTCCGTAAATAAAGATATGAGTGGGGACAGGCGACAGAACCCAGGGTTACTCAACCTGGGGCCCCACTACCAGCTCCCAGCAAGGAGCTGGAGGGAGAGGCCCCCAAGTACTATAAAACCCCGGATCCTGGCGCTCAAGCTTCATTCGACACTTCCTCTAACCAGCTCTCTCTTCTCTCTCTTACCTTACCTCCCAGATGATCGGTTGAATACAGCCGCCTGGGAATTTCACCTCCTCTCTCCTCTCTCCTCCTCCTTGTCTAGATGATCGGTTGAATACAGCCGCCTAGACAAGGGACCTCTCCTTTCCTCTCCTTCACCTAGATGAACGGTTGACTACAGCCGCCTAGGTGAAATTCCCTCATCCACCTCTCTCTCCTCCAAAGTCGTAGATGTTCGGTTGACTACAGCCGCCTGCGACTTTTCCTCACCTTCCTTCCACACCACCTCTCTCTCCTCCAAAAGTCGTAGATGTTCGGTTGACTACAGCCGCCTGCGACTTTTCCTCCTTCTCTCTCCTTTACCTAAATTCACTCACTCACCTTCCACGCCACCGTGATGAGAATTTTAAATTCATCACAGTGGTGAACCCGACGTTCACTCAACCTTCTTCCTTCCCACCTTCCCACCTCATGTGTCGCCCCAGTCAAATAGTTCGGTGTCCCAAATTTTAAATTCAACATTTCAACCAGTCAGTGTAAATTCGCAATTCTTGGCCCAAACCTCACCGCTCAACTCTCAACTCAACGCACCACCGCTCCCGCCGATTGCGAATTTCAAAATTCAAAACCACGTCAAATTTTTGAATTTTAGTTACAGAAATGGACCCGAACTCACCGACGCCGCCGCTCCTGCGACCAGCCACACTGCAGCCGCCCGCCGCTGCGACATCCGACGCATTGGCCGACAACCCTTTCTCCACGCTCTCCCCACCGACCTCTGCGTCATCGGACACCGCCGCCGCCGCCGCTACGGCCGCAGCCGCCGCCAACGTCATGACGGCGTCCGCTGCGTTCCCTCTGTCGCTGCCCCCCTTCTACACGCACGACCCGGCGCTTTGGTTTTTCCAAGTAGACGCAGCGTTTTCGGCCGCCAACATCCGCAGCCAGAAAACTCGATATTCCCGGATCATTTCATTACTGCCCTACGAGATCCTGCTGCAGACCTCTGATATCTCCCCCGACGCCGCCGCTGCGTACGACGACCTCCGCAGCCGCCTCATCAACACCTACCAGCCGTCGAAAATCGCCCGAGTCGCCGCCCTCTCCCAACCTCAACACCTCGGCGACCAGAAGCCCTCCCACCTCTACCGGCGGCTGCGACACCAGCTGCAGGGGATTATGACCGCCGACATCGCACGCACGTTCTGGTTACGTGCCCTTCCCCACCCCATCCAGATGGCCCTGGCCAGCCATCTCGACGGTCCCGACGAGCCCCTCCTGCGCCTCGCGGACACCGTGCACGACTTGGCCGCTGCGGCCGCCGTCAGTGAGGTGCGTACGCCGCGCCACCCCCCGCCTTTCCGGGACCGCACAAAATCCCGGGACCGCGGCCGGGCACCCTCCCGCGACGGCCGTCGACCACTTTCGGCGGATCGCCGACGCGACTCGTCCGCCGACCGCCGCCGCCAGCGCTCACCCGAGCGCCGCAACGCATCCCCTCCCCGCCAGCGCAGAGGTCGATCCCCAGCAGCTGCGCGCGCATCAAACTCAGCCCGCCCCACCAACTCCGCCTACCTACCTGCGGACCACCCCAACCGTTGTTTCTATCACGTAAACTTCGGTGGGGAGGCCCGCAAGTGCCAACCCCCCTGCTCCTTCGCCCCTAAGCAGGGAAACGCAGACGCCCGCCGGTAAATCCGGCGGGCCCCCCTCCTCGCCAACACGGGGGGGACCATGCACATACCCCCCCCGCCCGCATTCACACAGCCACCACCACCAAGCCACGCTACCCCTCCTACGCCGCCGCCACGGCTGCCAACCTCCCGGCCGCGCCTGCAGCGCCGCCAAATCCCTCACCCCACCACAAACGGAACAACCCCTCCCCGCCCGCCACCAGGGCAACCAACCTTCCGGCCGCCACTCACGCCGCCGCTACCGTTCCCCCACTCCGGAACGGCCCCTCCACGCCCGCCAACAGGGCAGACAACCTCCCGGCCGCCACTCACGCCGCCGCGTCCGTTTCCCCACCACGGAACGGAACCTCCCCGCCCGCCTCCAGGGCACAACCCCCTCCGGCCACCACTCAGCCCGCCACTACCGTTCCCCCTCCCCGGAACAAGGCGAAGCCTCCTCCTACCAAACTGGCCAGCCCCCCTGCAGACTCCACCGTTCCCCCCCTCCGGAACGACAAGAAACCGCCTCGCGTCTCCTTCGCGGCGGACCAGCCGACGCCGACACATGTACCTACCTCCGCAATTATACCCAACGCCCTCCCGACCCACCAGCGACTTTTCCTGAGCTGCAGGAAAACCAATGTACCTTTCTTGGTGGACACGGGGGCGGCGCTATCAATATTTCCCAACAACATCCTCCGTCGTCAGGCGCGCTGCTACCGGCAGCTTCTCTACGCCGCCAACGGTACCACCATCCCCTCGTACGGGACGTACCGCTCCTCTGTTTATATGAGCGGGCTCGCGTACGAGTGGGAGTTTACCGTGGCGGACGTGGAGAAGGCGATCCTGGGGGCCGATTTTCTTGCATATTTCGGTCTCCAGGTCGACGTCCGGAACGCGCGCCTGATTGACCCCGCCACAAAAACACCCATACCCGGATTCATCCATGCCATCAACCACCCCCCTACGCAATTTGAACGCCTCCTCCTCAACTACCGCCCCCAGCGCCGCCCCTCTGCCCACATCTCCACCATTCAACACCACATTGAGACTTCCGGCCCACCCATCACAGCGAAAGCCCGACGACTCCACCCCCTGCAACTATCTAAAGCCCGGCAACATTTTAATAAACTCATAGCCGACGGCATCGTCCGCCCCTCAAAATCCCCTTGGGCTTCTCCACTCCACATCGTGCAGAAGCCCAATGGGGATATCCGCCCCTGCGGGGACTACCGGCGACTCAATTCAAAAACCACGCCGGACCTTTATAATGTTCCCCACCTACGGGACTTCTCGTCGCACCTCCATGGCGCTAATATCTTCTCTACCCTCGACATTTCACGGGCATTCCACCACATCAACATTCACCCCCCCGATGTCCAGAAAACCGCCATCATTACCCCTTTCGGACTTTTCGAGTATGTTAAGATGGGCTTCGGGTTGAGGAACGCTGCACAGACCTGGCAGCGCTATATGGACAGCATCCTGCGAGGCCTACCGTTCGTCTTTTGCTTCCTCGACGACGTCCTGGTGGCCTCCAGGACGCCGGAAGAACACCTCCGCCATCTCCAACAGATCCTTGACATCTTCTCCTCCGAAGGCCTCCTGGTAAACACAGACAAGTGCGTTCTCGGCCAGCCCTCCGTCCGCTGCCTCGGCCACCACGTTTCATCCGAGGGGATCAAAGCCCTCGCAGACAAAGTCCACACCATTAGTGACTTCCCGCAACCCCGCACCGTGACGGAACTCCGCCGCTTCCTGGGTATGTTAAACTTTTACCGCAGACACATCAAACACGCAGCACAACATCAACAACCACTCATACACGCCATTCCCCAACCCTCCAAAAAAAATGACAACCGCCCCATTACCTGGACCCCCCAACTCATCTCCTCCTTCAAAATTTGCAAACAGGACCTAGTAGACGCCGCTCTATTGGCCCATCCCGATCCTCACGCCCCCTTATCCATCACCACCGATGCGTCCGACTGGGCCATCGGGGCAGTGCTCCATCAGCACACCGGCGCCACCCCCCAACCCCTAGGCTTCTTTTCCAAAACGCTATCCCCCACCCAAAAAAATTACTCCACGTTCGACAGAGAACTCCTCGCCATCCACGAAGCCATAAAGCACTTTCGTGACTTCGTGGAGGGCAGGCAGTTCTCTGTCGTCACTGACCACAAGCCCCTGACCCACGCCCTCCTACAGAACCGCAAATCCGCCTCCCCGCGTCGCCTCCGGCAACTCGAGTTTATCGGGCAATTTACGTCCGATATCCGCTACTTGCCGGGGGCCGACAACTGCGTGGCGGACGCGCTATCCCGACCCACCCCTACCCCCGCGCCGGTGGCGGAGTTACTGCCCTTCCCTTCACCACAAATCCTAAAATCAAAGCAAACTCCACATTCCGACCCCGCCCTCTCCAATCTCATTTCCGCCTCCAAATTGGAACAGCTGCCGCCCCTCGACCTCTGGTGCGACGTAACGGCCGATACACCGCGCCCTTACGTCCCACCGGAGCTGAGGCGGCAGTTGTTCCTCCACTATCACTCCCTTCACCATCCTGGCATTCGGGCTAGCCGGGACCTTATCAAGACGCGGTACTTCTGGCCCCACATGAACACAGATATTCGTAACTGGGTTCTGGGGTGCCAGAAGTGCCAGCGGTTTAAGGTCTCGGCCCACCCCCATGTCCCACCTCAAACCATTCCCGACTCCCTACCGTGGGAACATGTTCATCTGGATTTAGTGGGCCCCCTTCCCCCGTCCGAGGGGAAAAAATACTGCCTCACGATGATCGACCGTGCCACCAACTGGGTGGAATGCATACCACTCTCAAATATCACCGCGGACACCGTCGCAACGGCTTTCCTCTCTCAATGGGTTAGCCGTTACGGTTGTCCGCGAACAGTCACGGTCGATCAAGGGAGGCAGTTTGAGTCCGCCCACTTTTCCGATTTACTACGTTCCCTCGGCATCCACAAAATTCACACTACCCCATACCATCCCCAATCCAACGGGAAAATAGAGCGGTGGCACTCGGTCCTGAAACAGGCCATTTCTACTTCAACAAATTCCCCTTCCTGGACTAAATCCCTCCCCTACATTTTACTCAGCCTACGCACTTCAGCCCGTCCTTCAGACCAAACCAGCCCCGCACAAAACGCATTTAAAGATCCGTTACGTCTACCAGCCGACATTTTCACCCCAAATCACACGCCGTCTATTAACAGGGAACCGCTACACTCAACAACACCGACAAACGACACCACTTATCCCAAACGATTTTTCACCACCACACACATGTACCTGAAAGAGCCCGGCATCCATAAAACTTTCCAACCACTTTACGCCGGGCCCTTTCAAGTCATTCGCACAACACACACCACCGCGACCCTGTTAATTGACGGCAAACCACATACAGTCCCGTTAGCCAGGTGTAAACCCGCACCTGTGCTAACCCAACCCACAGACACTATCAGTCTCCCGCCGTCCGTTCGCTATGTCACACCGCTCCCCGATGTACCAGTCACCTCCGTCGCCGTTTCCGGACTTCGACTCGGATCCGGAAATGGCGGCGATTCTCCGGGACGTTTTCGTCCCGGACCCGCTCTCCCCCCTACCCCCTTCGCCCGGGCCGACTACACCGCTTCTTTTCGTCCCGCCACGGATCACCGGACTACCTCCCCGGCCCCGGCGATGGAAGTACCCCCAGTGGAAAATACTGCGCGAATTTCGCACAGCGCAGGCCACGGGGGTACACCCTCCCTACTCCCCCACAGACCCCCTGATGTCCTCCATCCTTCGCGAGTTCCGCCTCGCGGAACTCATGCCCCCACCGCCCCCCGTTCAAATTTGCTTGCCCCCAATAAATTTCGATCCCCCACCCCCCGTTCAAATCACCAACCCCCCCAAAATTTCAACCCCGCCAAGTTTACCACCCCCCCCGTTTTCGATTTTCGACCCCCCCGTATCAACTTCACCCCCTCCGACACCCCCTCCCCCCCCTCCATCGCCGGGGATATCCACTATAGTTTCCGCCGGGACGAAACGGCCCGGGCGGCGAAACGGACGGAGGGAGCGTCCCCATGTTCCCCTCGTCCCGGCGGCCAAATCCCCCGCCCCGCTATGAGCAATCACGGCGGGGCCTTGAGATTCCGGGACAGTGCAAGTGTCTTTTTCATCCACTCGCACTGTACCGGAACTCGGAGCTCCGCCGTGCCCGCCTCGCCACGAGCTCGGAGCAACCGCCGCCCCCACACAATACACTCACGCACACACTATCACTCAACACACCCAACACACACCCAGGAATCGGCGGATTCCCGTCACCCCGTCCCGCTTTGTTTTGTTGTGAATATTGTACATATTGTAAATATCATGTTTGTAAATATTGTTCACCCTCCTCATCTCGCCCTTGCCGCTCACTTTCACCTTGTAAATATTGTTCATCCTCCTCATCTCGCCCTTGCCGATCACTTCCCTAAATGCCACATGTTTAGGGATCCTGACCACTGCTCCCATCATACTGTATATACTCTCGCCATCTCATCCTACTTATTCTACTTTATACTCTACCTTATATTGCCTACCTTATGTTCCACCTACTTATCATCTACCTTATATTCTACCTTATGTTACCTACCTTATGTTCTACCTACTTATCATCTACCTACTTATAATCTACCATGTTACTACTAGTTTTTAAGGACCGCCTTCAGCTCAACCTCTGTTTGCATCGGCCCTCAGCCCCTGTCACTTTGCGCCTTCAGCTCCTCCTCTTGTTTGCCGTAGCCCTCAGCTCCTGTCATTTTGCGCCTTCAGCGACCACCTCTTGTTTGCCGTAGCCCTCAGCTCCTGTCATCTTGCGCCTTCAGCACCAATATTGGTTCAAACTGGGGGGACCTCTGTCGTGAGTCCCTCCCGGGAACACTCCTATCATATTAAGTTCTCACCAATATCCAAACGCCAAACTAAAGCTCCGTAAATAAAGATATGAGTGGGGACAGGCGACAGAACCCAGGGTTACTCAACCTGGGGCCCCACTACCAGCTCCCAGCAAGGAGCTGGAGGGAGAGGCCCCCAAGTACTATAAAACCCCGGATCCTGGCGCTCAAGCTTCATTCGACACTTCCTCTAACCAGCTCTCTCTTCTCTCTCTTACCTTACCTCCCAGATGATCGGTTGAATACAGCCGCCTGGGAATTTCACCTCCTCTCTCCTCTCACCTCCTCCTTGTCTAGATGATCGGTTGAATACAGCCGCCTAGACAAGGGACCTCTCCTTTCCTCTCCTTCACCTAGATGAACGGTTGACTACAGCCGCCTAGGTGAAATTCCCTCATCCACCTCTCTCTCCTCCAAAGTCGTAGATGTTCGGTTGACTACAGCCGCCTGCGACTTTTCCTCACCTTCCTTCCACACCACCTCTCTCTCCTCCAAAAGTCGTAGATGTTCGGTTGACTACAGCCGCCTGCGACTTTTCCTCCTTCTCTCTCCTTTACCTAAATTCACTCACTCACCTTCCACGCCACCGTGATGAGAATTTTAAATTCATCACAATAACATTCCTACCTAATGCTTGCAGTGGTTAAATTCACTTGAGAATGCCTTGGTTAAATGCGTTTTGAACTACGCGACAAGAGTTGAGGTTCCGATACTTTTTTCCCCATCACTGAAGGCAGAAATCGCCAGCTTTCGTCACAAAGGCAATCTGAATACTTTGTAAGTTAAAACATGTATAGTGATTTCACCTGCGTGCAGACAAAACCTCATGCAAGGTACATAATATTATGTTTATTAAAGAAGTTTATTTTGTTATTATCGTATTAATTTTGTTCCCGAACCTCCAACCTTGGTGCTAAGTCCTCTCTCTCCGAAGTAGGAAAATTTTTTGATTATCAATGAGGAATTGTACAATTTTGGCCTGAAGCGTGGATAAAGAGGCTGTGCCCTTGGTAACGCTAATAAGATATTTTGGGCATATCAGCCCGCAGCCCACAAATGATCATTATCCTCACAAGCTACCGACATATTGGTTCATTTCCAATCAGGAGCGGTATCAGTTGCGACGCGGTATCTGCGGAACGTTGATGGCCGTAGTGAGTAGTGAGGAGTAGTGAGCTGCTCCTGCGCGTGATGATTCCTCATCCCCGAGGATTAACCCACTTCCTTCTCTCTCGATAACCGGCCCGCAATACCGGCGAGGCCCTGATAAGCCCACGGGGCCGTGTGATGAGGATGAACTATTGATTCGTCTGAGCAAATTCCAGACTGCATGGCAAATACTGGAGACGTCTAGACAAAAGCACAAAAATACTGATATTGTTTCTCAAAAAAATGTCGAAGAGTTTTTTGACGTGAATTTTTCCTCCTGGGGGTGAGACCAAATTTTGCGCCACTGGCTTCAAAAAAGTTTAAATTCTCGACAGCTGTAAAGACCTTCAATTTGTCCAGTTCTAAAATGATTCCGAGTTAGACAATTCACGAAATCACCGGTTGCTTCCTGTTAGAAGTAATAGAAGTGTAGAATAGGAGTAGAAGATTAACAGGTCCTCCTGTAACTCCTATTCTACACTTCTATCACTTCTACTATTTATACCACTATTTCCTTTCAGTCCTCTTTGGATGTCTGTGTGAAATTGCGCTGTCCGGCTCTGTCCGTAGTCAACCTTCACCTCCTGCCACGTTTTCCCGACCCGCTTCATCTCCTCCACCGGTCTTCTCCATATTTATCATTCGTGGTCGGCCTTGTGGGCTCCAATCCCAGGGCTTGTCGTTCTATGGTTCTACAGATTCTCCAGGGTGCGGCCAATCCGTGTGCAAGTTCTCTTCCTAATCTCATTTGAGCTGGGCGTCTGCATTGTGACAGAGTGTAACAGTGGGGGTGGACCCTCGAGAGTCCCCCTCCTAGACCAGCGAGATTATCACCGGTTAAGAAGGGATCTCGATTAGGCTTCCCCAAACCAATCCCGTCTCCACCGGTAGAAAAAATGTATCGAGTACAGCCCACACTGTTACAGCATGGAAAAGTCTTTCATCAGAAATCACTTCGGGACACCAAACCCTGAGAATCCATCTAAAAACATCAGCTCATGAAGGTCCGCAGTTTGTGGGTGAGGTATCCTTGGTTGCCTTCCATGTCTTGCAACTGTATAGCTTTTGAAAAATCTCCTTCGTCCACATGGCTCATTAAATCCTTAAGTTAGGGGCGTTGCGTCCATAAGGCCACTTGGGCTACTACCCTGGCACCCAAAAAGACTAGAATAAAAAACGCTGCAAAGTCCTTGTCGCATGGGTTTATTATTCTACGGGACATACGTACAGAAATTTTGGCGGTTCATTTATTGTTTCTTTCATGTGTAATTATTTAAATGGCTATTTTTGATGGTTTCCACCAGTTTTGGCCCCAAAAAACACGAATTAGGCTCGGCTTTTCCTTTCAACAGACTATTTTCGATCATTGATAGTACCATTTATTTGTCTTAGTTCACCTGTTGATACTACTTCTAGTGTTATTATACAAATTGATGGTGATTTCAGGCAATTGCCCATGTTTTTGACTCATAAAAAATTAATTTCTGGAGCTTAACCTTCGCTATAACCTCAATTCTTCACTCTTCGGTCAAAATCAACCAAATATTCGGTCTTCTCGCCCTAAAAAACATGGAAAACTATATATCACAAGATCATGTTCACTAAAACCTCAAAAATCCCTCGAAAACCCCTGCCTTTACACTCATTCTTCTCCCATATCACTCTTGGGTGTATGCCGATCGGGCTGCCGAGGTTCGGAGCACAACTAGGACCCAAATGTGCTCCCAAATGGAGACCCGAACTGTGTGCGGAAAAACGAAGATTTTAGACCAAAATTTAACTTAAATTTAAGACTGAAACTTCGTTAGAACCTCAATTTTCCTTTGGTCAAAATCGACTTCATATTCGGTCTTCTCGTTCCAAAAACATGGAAAGCGATACCTCAAAAGCTCATGTTACTAAAACACAAAAAGTACCTATTTTTATACTCATTTTCACTCATAACACCCCTGGGTGTATTCCGATCCGGCTGCAATGTTTCAGGACATAACTAGGGCCCAAATGGAGCATGTGTGCGAAAGAACGAATTTTTTAGACGAAAGTGAAGCCGGTACACGTGATACGGCGTACGGACATTGCATTTTTGGAATCTGCGCACCTTGAAACGTAAAAGAAAAAATTTTGAGGGGGTGTTATAAAAAATTTTTTGCTGAGCGAATACATAGGCGTATCATTTCACGGAATAATAAACCGAAAGACCAACCACTGACTGCTCAGTTGGCATCTGAATTTCCCTCCGTACACTGTACCTTCCTAGCATCTTTCACAAAGTTCAACAGCCACTCGCTAGATTTCTCTGGCTATGGATATTCGATATTCTAGTAGAGCATCCATGGTGGTTCCTTAATGTTAGCTTCATAGACCAAGCATGTTATCGAAATAAAGCGACAGTAATCGATGTCATGCAATCGAAATGGAAATATGAGCTCCTGAAACTGGAAGGTAGGTCCTGGGCCTAGTGTTCCCATGGCAACCGAGAAAAGTGGCCCGTCCGTAAAAATGTTGTTCACCACGCCCACTTTGTGCCCAAGCCCCAGAATTTGATTCCAACCCCAAAATTGTTCATTTCACAATCGATTCGATCCCTTCGATTCAATCTGTCATCTCGATACGAGATGCTTCTTCTTCCGATTTGTTTTTGTTGTCTCTGAATCACATTCGCTTTCTCTGTTGAGTCTGTCAGTGTTCAATTTTTTTTTTTTCAAATTTTTTGCGTTTTGCGTTTGGTCCGGTTCCGATGACAGATTTGTATTTGTGGTACCTAAGTGCGATTTTTCGTGTTTGCTGTTTGTGGATTGATCGGTGTCGTAACACACAGATAACTGCCTCACTTCAAGCCAACAGCTCCTCCATTCAAGTAGGTACCAGCCGACGGGTCATTGTTTTGTTGTATTTTAGTTTGTTTACTATATTTTTGTAACTCATGAATTCGGTGGCTAATTTGCAGTAGAAATTGTCGACGTTTTCGTACGACGATAGAGTGGTCATTAAAATAGATAAGCTTTCCTGAATATCACTATCAGTGTGTGACAGTCTATTTGAATTATTAATGGTTAAGTGGTGGGAAAATTTGATTAAACTGAAGTTTCTAATTGCATTGTGTTTTGGCCAATAAATTCTTAACTGTAAGAATGTAAATTGAAGGTTAGACCGAGTTGGTGAGTTAATTCAAAAGTTTGCTCAAACTGTCATACTGCATGTCTCGAACTTTTTTCCCTGAGTTTTCTCCCTTGAACCTTTCTTACTCTACTGAACCCGTCAGTTTTCATTGTTGGGATGTACACTGTCCTGACCGGAGCTTGAACTATGATGATAACAGTAATAACCGACTTCAGTTCGACAGATTTCGGGTGAAAAATCATACGGATATCTTTAAACGCGTGCGCTCGGCTCGGAAATAAATCTGGCGCTCGTTATGGAATCTGTGGCAGCATAAATTTCCAAGTACAGAAAGATTTATGTGAAGCGGGAGGTCTGGGGGAGCGCCGGTTGGGACCAATTTCCCGGTGGCGAAAGGGTTTTTTCCCTATTTCACTGCCCACTGAATGTAAGTCGGATATCTTATTTGTACCAGCAGCTACCCTTACTATAATACAGTCGAAGAGAGAGAGAGGAAAGGAGAAAAATGTTTAATATTTTCCCTGGCATGATCCTGCCTTTCCAACAGCGCTGAAGAAGCCTCGTGTGTGACCAGGATCTACTACCACTGGCACAAATCATCACGTACCATTGGATAATCACCGAAACAGTAGAATTCTCGCCTTGATATTTTCTTGAATTTTCATGTTCTCAAAACGTGTGGGCGGTATTTTCAATATTCCGCATTTATGATCCCCAAAATGATAAAACGCTGCAAATTATTACACAAAGGTTTATTATTTACCTGTGTAGATGCCCCTTCTGCTTAGATCAATGTTTTCTGTGGTCAATACCCTCGACCTCCCCCAGGAAAGCCATAAATCGAGTACTGGACTGGAGCCGGCCCCGGAATAAAAGTTTCATACAAATGCGGGGGATTCAATAATTCAATCATTAAGTATTTGTAGTTATTCATGAACCATAAGGCAAATAATGAACCGTTGTGTAGTAATAATTTACCCAATAATACTTCGACGTTTGTTCAAGTTGCAATTAAGTACCTATCAACAAAATCCAAAAGATCGATCATTTTTCAAATGAAATAATATCACAGAACAACCAAATGGACTTCATACAGCCATCCTTGATTACAATCAGGTGATCCCTAGTGATGATATCTGGGCCGGATTTATATCGTTTGATTCACGATCATGTTGACGAAGCTGTTCGGTGCAAATGAACGGCTGGTCGTGCAATGCTCCGGGTGGTCTCAAATTTTTTTTAGTTCAAGATCGATTTAAAAACGTTAAAAAAACCATACATTTGAAAGTTCTCGAGCTACGGCGTTTGAAAACTTCAACCCCTATTTTTCACCCCTCAGAGATGAATGACAGTAACGCCGAGCTTCGAGGACCAACTAGACCCCAAACGGGACCTACGAACCAAATTTCATCAATTTTGGTTCACGAAAACTAAGAAAAGTGCTAAACGTACGGCGGACAGACAGAATTTTGGTTTATTATTTTCAATAATGAACCATTGGAATCGAGCATGAAAAAAAAAATTCTTACCCCCTCAAAATTTGATGGTTTACGTTTCAAGGTATGTAGAATCCAAAACTGCAATAAAAATATTTCTGTCTGTCCGCCGTACGCCGTACGGGCCACTTTTCTTAGTTACCATGAAAGAAAATTGATGAAATTCGGGTTATAGGTTCGGTTCGCTGTCTAGTTGGTCCTCGAAGCTCGACGTTACTGTCAGTCATCTCTAAGGGGTTCAAAATAGGGGTTGAAATTTTCAAAACGCCTATACCATTTTTTTTTACGTGAATATTTTTACGGTTTTACATAGTTCTTGAACTTGCGAGTTTTTTAAGACCATCCGGAGCATCGTACGTCCAGCCGTTCGTTCACAGTAAGGCCCCGAAGTTTGCACCGACAGGCATTTTCGACTCCAGTGTGAATGAAATTGTATACAATTCAAACCAAATCTCGTAACCAGAGACGCGCCCACAATAGGAAATTTGGCGGAGATGAAATCATTGCTAGGGATCACCTGATTATATTGGCGGAGTATGAAGTCGAGTTGGTTGTTCTGTGATATTATTTAATTTGAAAAATGATGGCTCTTTTGGAGTTTGTTGGTAGGTAGTGAAACTTGAACAAACGTTGAAGTATTATTGATGGGTAAATTATTACTACGGTAAATCATTACTCAACGGTAAATTATTACACAACGGTTCATTATACCATCTACGTAGAAGGCGCTGGAGTTTGTTGGTAGGTACTTTCGCAACTTTTGACATTTTATGTCTTTACTTTGCTACATAAACTCGAAAATGAAATGCGGGACATGCAACGGAAACAACGTCACGAAAATATTTCTGATGATTTTCGCTTACAGCCGATTCGTTGCTACGGAACTTTATCTTCGCCAGTTATCATCGTACAAAAATCGTTCACCACTCGTTGGATAGCTCTCGATCCAATACCATTCCAACCATACTACGTTAACCACTGCGGACTGCGTGGCCAACAAGCTGTGGTATGAGCGTGATTGTTTAAATAAATGTTTACGTACATAATACAGTGGAGTCCGGCTAATCCGAACTAATTGGGACTGAAGGCTGTTCGGACTAGGTACCATTCGTTGGAAATCTTGACCAAAACAATTAAGTACGAAGTACTTGGTGTGGGAGCGGGAGGGGGCGCTAAGACATAAAATGTCCCTCGTGGTTGCGTACTTGTACGGAAGCTGTACCCACCGTTTTCACTCCTCATCAACAATTTCTTTTCAGAACTTCATTATGTGTGTTTCTTTTTGTTAGGTACTGTTTGCCATCGGCAGAATTATTTTAGCAACATTTAACTCGTGATTTAGGTAGGTACCTAGTAACGAGTACGGGGTTAGGTACTAACCTACGGAGGGTCTGCGATCTACATAATATGTATAGAATAGTACATATCATATTATATAGACGGGTTATCTATACATAGAGCTGTGATCTGTAACGGAAGGGTATTCTATACAAAATAATAAACCGTTGTGCAGGGATTTGCAGCGTTTTTTGTATTGCATTTTCGGATTCTACATACCTTGAAACGTAAACCATCAACTTTTGAGTGGTGGGGGGGGGGGGGGGGGGTTAAATTTGTTTTTTCATGTTTGATTCCAATGTTTTATTATTCAAAATAATAAACCAAAAACGTTAACGAATTTATTGAATATTCTCCAATGTATGGCGTTAAAATTACTCACTCTGTGTACACCCCCCCCCCCCCCCCCCCCGTGAGATTATTAATAATGATTATTCTCAACAAACCTTGAGGTTAATATTTTCCGGCTTCTAGCTGCGTCAGTCAGTTATATTTCAGTTGGTAGTCTTGGTTAGTACCTAATTCCATCAAGCAACAGAAATCCACCACAAATTCTGGTGAAATTGACGTTTCTAGTTCTCTCCTCTCACCCTCCAAATACGTTGTGTTCAATTTCTACTGGCACAATCGGTGCTTGTGGCCAATGCCGAACGCGGCACCCATGGCGCCATCGTGGCACCAGTAATATTAAAGCGAAATTCTTTCGTATATGCCCGAGAAAATGTCCATCAAGAAACTGGATGGATGAGGGTTTTATTTTTTAAATGCGGAACTCGTCGAATCAACGCTCTTCGAAACCTTCATTCTTTCAGACGGTTTTCAAGGGCCAACCTCGTTCACTGAACTTCTGAGGAAAACAGAGAACTGAATGCCTACGTTTGCTAGTGCCTACGTTTGAAGACTTACTTTGTTTTCTAAATTTATTTATTTTATTCTATTGTTGTTATTATTTATTTATTTATTTTCTAATTTCTTATAAATATATTATCTCTTTCTTATCTCTTTTTCAAATGACCTACCACAGAATGTTGTACTATATATACATACATAGTATGTAACAATAATATTGTAAAGAGCTGTATCGTGGATGAGAGATTAGCTTTTTATATTTTGTTGTGCTGAGTTGTGACTCTTGTTGGCAGCACGGGCATACTCATAGCCGGCAATATGTTGACTGCCCTTTATATACACTTTAAGTTTGTATTTTCTACTCTCATAAAGTGTACCATTTCTTTTTCATTATTTTCAATAAAATCGTCATCTATCTATCTATCTATCTATCTATCTATTTATCTATCTAATGAGCTATTATCGATATCAGCTATTGAGATTCCATCATTTCGTCTAACTTTCCATGTACGTTAGATCCAGATCCGACGACGTAATGAAGGACCCCTTGAAAATGTGAAACTCCTCTCGTTGTTCCCCTTTGATAATGACGTTTCTCGAGAATAATCCGAAGTTGCAATCGTCTTTTAGTTTTCTTCCTCTTCTTTTTAAGGAAACCAACATCGCGTATAAATCACAACAGTTGGTGGCCCAGGAGGAAGGGGATAAAATCCTCCGTAAACTTTATCGTCCGGAAAGACGGACTGAGGGTAAGTGAAGGGCGAAGTGAGAAGTGTTCGTATTCAGAAAAATACTTTTCATTTCTTCAGGATGTTTTCTACCGGGAAACACGTTCGGTGGAAATTTCATTTTATTGGCGACTCGAACAATATCTTTGTTTGTCGTTGGAGGACGAGAACAAGCTCAAATGTCATAAGTTTAGGCGAGATAACGCCGAGAAAACTTGAGGGGCGAGGAGTCGCTCTACGAGTTTTTACCGGCACCAGCGGCATCAATAAGTGCCATAAACAAACAACATGACGCATCATGTTAACGTACTATAAAACACTTGTACAATTTCTCCCTTATTGGGAAAAACATCTGATCATGGATATATGTCTGTTTTTCGCAGTAAGGGAAAAATTAAAGTATGATTAAAGTCGTGAAAAAAAGTAAACTACACTGACAAAATATTATTTTTATTTATTCTAACCATGTGCACTACATGTAGGGATTGATACATCAGTAATGCTGAGTAAAGGTTTGTGAAACGAAAAATATGAAATGTTTTTACCAAATTACAGCTTCATACAGTGAATAGCACAGAAATTAGCTTCAGGAGCCACTCAGCTGAGCCCGGCCCTATGCTGCTTAAAGTGTGTCCTAAGGAGGCGACATGCCAAATTACAGCTTCATACAGTGAATAGCATAGAAATTAGCTTCAGGAGCCACTCAGCTGACCCCGGCCCTATGCTGCTAAAAGTGTAAGTCCTAAAGAGGCTACCTACCAAATTACAGCTTCATACAGTGAACAGCATAGAAATTAGCTTCAGGAGCCACTCAGCTGATCCCGGCCCTATGCTGCTTAAAGTGTAAGTCCTAAGGAGGCGACATACCAAATTTCAAGTCCCTACCACCACGGGAATTGCCCAAAAAACGTCACATTTTTTCGTATCACGCAAATTTAGAATGACCCACAGCCATAAGACATTGGAATATGTCCATGTATTGTACAATATGTACAATCAATAATCCGTGTCAAAACATCCCGGAAATTGACAATTGGCATACAGAAAGGGCAATACACAACTAGTATTCCTACTGGCGCTACTTGTTGAACATACGTACGAAACAATTCAAATTTGAATTTGTATGGTCGAAATCGTTAATATTAGCTTAAAACCACCAAAACGATTTTCATCAAAAATATTCGAAGGATGTCAAATGTTGTCAGTTAACGCTGGGAAATGTTTGATAATTTAGCGAATTATTATTGAAGGGTGGACTGAGTAGGTGCGTTACTCCGAAAATTCGCTCATATGGTCATGCTGCACGGTTGGAACATGTGTAGTGAGTGTGTAGGGTTCACGGTTCAAATTTCAAGCCGTTGGGTCCCAAAGGACCATATTGCAGAGAGAAAATCATATTGCACTTTTAGGCACTTGAGTGCCTACTACCAGATGCCTTCGTGGCACAAAAATGTCGAGTCTGAGTGCAGAGCTAAAAGTCACTCAATATGCCAAAAGGATGTGCCCAACAGTATCCAAAAAATGGACGAAATTCGAAATTTTTTGGTACTTCAAAGTCGCTAAAAGATCACACAAATAGAAAATTCGTTTAAATGGTCATCCTGCATGTTTAGTTTAACGACAAACTCACATTTTAGGGTATGGAAACAATTAGCTAAGAGCTATGGGAAAAGCTCACCGATCAATTTTGATCTGCTGTTCTCGTATTCTCGTATTCTGGACCGCTGTGCCCTGTCTCCTGTTGATGAGCATCAACGAATCGCACAGTATTGAATATTCATTATTTGGTAACCATCTTTGGACTATGTTCCTATTTGGAGTCAAGAAGGTACTACCTACTCGAAATCGTGCGATTTAAAATTGGCCCTGAGGTATGTTTGCCTACCAAATTTCAACTTTGAACTCAATATTATTCAACTGTGGTCGGTTTACAACTGACAGGCTAACTGATCCCATATTTGCCGGATTTATCAAGCAATTGCATGCTGCATCAATGCGTCATTCCATCATTCGGGCTTGAAGGAAGAAGATACCTCTCGTGGTTCCCCTCGAATCTCTACTCTAACCACTCCTACGTGATATACCTAGAAGGATTTAACCAGATAAACTGAGGGAACGACGAGCCGAGTATCGCCAAGGGAGAAGGGTTCCTTCCATCAACCGCTATCGCTCCTCAACGGTCATAACGGCTGATTGTGGACGGATGACGGGTGGAAACGGGCTTATATTATAAGCAGACCTTTTGGCCCAGCTCGTCATTCGACCGACCGACCCTTGACTTGCGACTTCTCTCTCGATCTTCTCTCTTCTACCTTCTCTGGCTGTGGTGGAAACCGCGAGGTGCTCTTCTCCTTTCTGGTATCTGCTCTGGTGAAAACCGCGTGATACCTCCTTCTCCTCAACACCTGCTGTGGTAAAAACCGCGGGGAGCTAGCATCCATCTTCCCAGTGTCCGCTGTGGTGAAAACCGCGGGGCACCTTCCTCTCCTCTAGTACCAGCTGTGGTGAAAACCGCGGGGTACTAGCCTCCACATCCCAGGCGCTTTCTGTGGTGAAAACCTTGGGGAGCCACTACCTCTAGTACCTGCTGTGGTGAAAACCGCCGGGAGCTAACCTTCCCTCCAACCAACACCTGCTGTGGTGAAAACCGCGGGACACCTTCCTCTCCTCTAGGACCTGCTGTGGTGAAAACCGTGGGACACCTTCCTCTCCTCTAGCACCTGCTGTGGTGAAAACCGCGGGGTACTAGCTTCAACATCCCAGAAGCCTGCTGTGGTGAAAACCACGGGGAGCCACTACCTATAGCGCCTGCTGTGGTGAAAACCGAGCTACGTTAGTAAAAGACTCCTACAGACCATAATCCTTCCTCATCCAACCTCTCAACTTCACCCTCATCCAACACACCCGCCGTGTCGTGAGCCCAACACACGGGCTCACGGCTATGCCCTATGCCCACTCCGAATTTATTTTCTCCATAATCCATCGTACAGCTAATCTTTTGGATCAAATAAGGGCAAATTCCATGTTTCAGGCCTGTGCGTTTCAATAAACATAGCAAAAAACTTGTAATATATTGATTCTTATCAATGTATGAGTTTGTTATGTTGGTCTTGAAGATATAGTGCAGTCCAGTGTGTGGGTTTGGACGGTTTCAATTTGATTTTCTGAGTCTTCGCATCTTGAAACGCGACGAAAAAGTCTTTTCTAGGCTGATCACGGTGGTGCAGAATAGAAAATAATGAACCGAAATGTGATTGACGGGAAGTGAAGAAAACTGCGCAAGAACGCTTTAGACGATGGAAAGATGCAAAGTTTTCTCACTAGAGAACATCACTTTAATTGGGACGGAGGGCTGACGGAAATTTCGGAGTGGGGATGGCGGAGAGGTGTTAGAGTGGAGAGGGGGACATAGTTGGAGGAGGGGGTAAATCGGATTAGGGAAGGAGCCACCGATAGATTCAGAACCCTCATCATTATTCCACAGGCTCCGTCTTCCCGTTGTCTTCAGTAACGACGTTAACTCGGGGAGTCAACAGAAGCGGAAAAACGTCGGAAAACGCGAGCGGCTTTTTTTTCACCCCTCGGAAATTGCTTGTAATATTTTAATGGGATCTCTTCAGCTGATAACCCAAGCGTTGCGTATCGTTAGTACCAGCGATGAGCCAGTGAGTGTGTGCGTCTTGGAGTAGGTGAATTTCCCGGGTCTTGCTGCTGAGTGAGGGATTCCTAAACTGCAGGACCGTACTGAGTGATGGCCGATATTGCCATTTTCCATAAGTTGGCTGATTGAGTGCGTTAGTCCAAATTCGTCAAACGTACCGCGAAGTTTCAAAGAAAATTAAGCTATTGCAGTGGGTCCAAAATTTCCACATGAATTTTTGAAATTTCACATTGGCAAATCTTGAAAGCTATCCCTAAATGTTAACAAATATATATATTTATTTATTTATTTATTTTATGTGTCACTCCATTTAAAAATATTTCCATAAAAATCCCAAATTCCATGATAAAAATTCCAAATTCTATTATAATAATCCCAAATTTTGCCATAAATAAAAATCTCAAATACAAATCCCGAATTCCATGATTAAAATCCCAATTAAAAATCCCAAATTCCATGATTAATCCCAAATTTAGCAACAAAAAATCCCAAATTCTATTATTAAAGTCCCAAATTTCGGATCCCAAGTTTCCAAACCCCAAATAAAAATAAAATCCCAAATTCCATGATATAAATTCCAAATTTCGCCAAAATGTTCGTATTGCCAAACAAAAGGAAGACTTCGAAGATGTAGAATACTTAGAAGAAAAATTCTAAGGGGGTCAAACCCGAAATCGCGAACAATTGACATACAACCTCTGAAAGTGGTTTTGGAAGTGTGAGCAGACAGAAAAATGCCACTTCTTTTGTTTTTCGAATAGAATAGCGGTAAATTTGTATTTATAGGAGTCAAAAACTGGTGTTGAAGGCTAAAATCTATATTCACCTAACGTCGTGTGGGTTGGTGATTCATGACAGAGGCTATTTCGATTATAAAAATCTTTTTCTAAAAAAGTGGGTCAAATTTGACTTTATAAGGGTCCAAAATCGGTAAAAATAGCTGAAATCATCAAAAAAATGATATTTTATAAGAAGTGGTATGGTTTTTCGCTATATCATCTTTAAACAATAGCACGAATATTTGTTTGAAAATTCGCTCTTATAGCCGTGCTGCATGACTGGAACTTTTTCATGTCCCTTTTGCCGCCAATTAGGCTAACTCATGCAGCGTCCTTCATGTCGCCTTACGTGAGTCAAATGCTTTCCTGGAGGAAGCAGACATTGACTTCTACAACGTCTTTAATCCCTCAGGCGTCGAGTATCAGAGTACTTGTGCCAGTGATATTTTACTTGTGTAACTATATTCTATCTTCTTATCGAATTTGTAAGTTGACATCTTTTCCTTTCTTGTAATTTTAACAAACTATTATACTATTTAATCCTAAGAAAATTATAAAAACTCGGTGTTGTAATCTTTTTGTAAATTGTAACCGAATTGTAACAACGAAATATTATGTATATGAAAGCTGCAAATCCCTGCACAACGGTTTATTATTTTGTACAGAATACCCTTCTGTTACAGATCACAGCTCTCTGTATAGATAACCCTTTATATGTATACATATTATTTAGACCGCAGACCCTTCGTAGGCTAGTACCTAACCCCGTACTCGTTACTAGGTACCTACCTAAATCACGAGTTAAATGTTGCTAAAATAATTCTGTCGATGACAAACAGTCACTAAAATGACAAAAAAAATTGCCGTTGTGTAATAATTTACCCATCAATAATACTTCAGCGTCTGTTTAGGTTTCACTACCTATCAACAAACTCCAAAAGAGCCATCATTTTTCAAATGAAATAATATCACAGAACAACCAACTCGACTTCATACTCCGCGATTATAATCAGGTGCTCCCTAGCAATGATGATCTCGAGCCAATTCCCGATTGTTAGCGCGTCCCTAGTGATGATATTTGGGCTGAATGTATACAATTTCATTCACCCTGCTGTTGAAAATGCCTGTCGCTGCAAACTTCTGGGCCTTACTGTGAACGAACGGCTGGACGTACAATGCTCCGGGTGGTCTTAAAAAACTCCCAAGTTCGACAACTATTTAAAACCGTAAAAAAATTCAAGAAAACGGCGTCCTGGAGATTTCAACCCCTATTTTTCGCCCCTTAGGGATGACTGACGTTAACGCCGAGCTTCGAGGACCAACTGGACCCCAAATGGAACCTATAAACCGAATGTCGTCAATTTTGGTTCATGGTAACTAAGAAAAGTGCTCAGTACGGCGTACGGCGGGCGGACAGAAATTTTTTAATTGCATTTTTGGATTCGACATACCTTGAAAAGTAAGCCATCAAATTTTGAAGGGGGGTTTAAAGAAAAAATTTTATGCTCGATTCCAAAGGTTCATTATTGAAAATAATAAACCAAAATTGCATAGGCCGTATTCATAAATAAAATACAATTAAAAAACGCGGGTTGAAAATAGTTCCCAGCCATCGAATATTAGTGTTCCGCAGGGGCGCCGAGAAGCCGAATCCATCACTATACCTCAATATTTCCTTCGGCAATAAAGCGCGAAAGTAAAAATTCATATCTTTCCTCCCTCTTGAAACCCCGGCTTATCAAATTACCAACTCGCGGCTATTTTCCAAAAACTCATTACTCAGAAGTACCACTGGAAAACGGAAGAGTTTTCCCGGCGGCCCGTCGGCTGACGTTGATTGAACACTCGTCAATATCAGTCAACTAAATGATGGATCCTCTTTCCGTCGATATAAATTTCGGAGCGTCCCGTCGCCCCCTGCCGGCCCTTTCTTGTCGTATCTCATCCGAATGAACACGCTACAAATCACGTCTTATTGCTTTTGTCCACCGCCACAGTGTCCTAAATGTTTGTGTAGGGTCACCACCCTGTGTAGTACCCTGGGCCTCGGCCGGGATCGATCCGCAAAACATCATCAAATCACCATTTGTGTTTACCCTCGCAATATAAACCCTGCTCAATGTGAAAATGCGCTCAAATTGTTATGCTGCGTGACTGAAACGTTTCGTATGTGTAGCAGGTAGGTAGGTATACTACTAATGGTGTTATCAGTTATGCGTTATTGGTAGATGATGATTATTATTGTTATGGGTTTTAAGTAGTTTCAACTTACTTTGCCTAATTTTGGTTTAGTATTCTATGAATAATACACCTATGTATTCGCTCAACAAAAAATTTTTGTAACAGGCCCTCAAAATTTTTTCTCTTCCGTTTCAAGATGCGCAGATTCCAAAAATGCCATGTCCGTCCGCCGTACGTCTATCATGCATTCCGGCTTATGTATAATAACACTAGAATCAGTAGCAACAGGTGAATCAAGACAGTTAAATTGCAATATCAATAATCAAAGGTAATTTGTCAAAAATTTCGCGTTTTTGGGGGCCAAAACTATAAAAAAATAGCTATTTCAATAATATTGCACATGAAACAATAAATAATGTATTTCCAGCATTTCTGCAGGTAACACCGAACAATAGGTATAACAGTAGGTATAAATCCGGCCCAGATATCATCGCTACGGAGCATCTGATTATAATCAAGGATGGCTGTATGAAGTCGAGTTGGTTGTTCTGCGATGATGGACTATTGGATTGTGAAGGTAGGTACTTCTGAAACTTGAACAAACGTTGAAGTATTGTTGATGGGTAAATTATTACACAGCGGCAAATTATTATACAACGGTAAATTATTACATAAAGGTAAATTATTTCGCAACGGTAAATTATTACACAACGGTTCATGTACCAAGAAGGGGCTGGATTTTGTTGAGCGGTACTTTTGGAACTTGAACCGTTGAAGTATTATTGATGGGCAAGTTATTACACAACGGTTCATTATACTTGACCACGAGGGTAGGTATTGACGACAGAAAACAGTGATATACGCAGAAGGGGCATCTATTCCACTCCACATCAACAATTTTCCTTCTGAACTTCAATATTTTCGTTTCTTTTTGCCGTTTTAGTTAATATTTGTCATCGACAGAATTATTTTAGCAGCATTTAACTCGTGATTTAGGTAGGTACCTAGTAACGAGTACGGGGTTAGGTACTAACCTACGGAGGGTCTGCGATCTACATAATATGTATAGAGTTGTACATATGTAGATGGGTTATATACAGAGAGCTGTGATCTGTAACAGAAGGGTATTCTGTACAAAATATTAAACCGTTGTGCAGAGATTTGCAGCGTTTTTTTTTCACTGTTTTTTTTTTTTTTTTCACTGTACAGTACTTCACGTCTCGTCACCTCACGGTTACGTGTGGATCACGTTACGGAATGTTAATATTTTCATGTAATAAATTTACGTAGTTATTATATTAGTTATTTTATTCAAGCTCCTACCTAATGTAATTTATCTACCAATTTAGACGTATGGCTACCAACTTGTATGACAAGGTGTACAATGCCAAATAGATTAAAATTACCAAATCCTCGTCTCTCAATTCCCCAACAGGTACTTGTTGCGAGTACAATACGCCCACCATTCACCAGCCATTACACCACGTACCTGCCATTCATGCACAGGTGCATAAATGAATGAATGAACGAATGAATATGAACAATAAATTGTTTGTTCCAGCCGTCCGCTGCCCGCCGCCCAAAGTCCCAGACAACGGGAGGTTGGTCGAAGACGAAAACGGAGGCGAATACGGCGTCGGCTCCGTCGTCCAGTTCTCGTGCGAAGCTCGTCATTCTCTGCTCGGCGAGGGAAGCATCGTCTGCACAGAGTCGGGCGAGTGGTCACAACCGCCTCCAACATGTGAGTCACAACCTTCGCTTATTGATATTTCGTTTATTTATTGAATTTTGCTTCGCCACCAGTTCGTTATCAAAGATGGAGAAGCCTTGCATCCGTGCAAGAACCATACCACTCGAAATACAAGTGTATGCTATATATTTTACACTGCAGACATCAAAAACGCTGCATAATACTTGTCACATGGATACTATGTCATCTTGGCTTCCCAGCGGTGGGCTTCCTGTGGCGGTGGAGAAATAAAATAAATACACTGCCACGGTGATGGCACAGGAGCTTCCTCGTCACAATCAGAGTGACCCATTATAAAATAGAACAGACTCGGAAGCAAAATAACATTACATTACATTACATTACATAACATTACATAACGTGAAATATACATATTACATTACATAACATTACATGAAATATACATATTACATAACATTACTTCCATAATACATTACGTCCATTATACATAATTGCGACAGTTATGCGTGTTTGAAGAATTTCACGTTAGCGCATGAGCAGGGCGAAACGCTGGCTCTATCATGTTGAAATTTATATGGGACCTCAATGGGCCCTACCCGCTTAATCCCTGAGAATTACATTGAAATTGGGTGAAATCTTTGGTTACTACGGCTGTAACAAGGAAATTGAATCTATTTCACGCCAGCGCATGCGCAGAGCGCACCGAGGGTCCGATCATGCTGAAATTCATACTGGGACTCACTAGGCCTTGTCCAAACAACCCTTGAAAATTCGAGCGAAATTGAATCAAAATTGTGAAAGTTATGCGTGTTTGTTGAATTTAACGTTAGCGCATGCGCAGGGCGTACCGCTGGATCAATCATGTTGAAATTTGTATGGGACCTCAAGGGGCCTTATCCGCACCATCCCTCAAAATTTCAATCAATCAATTCAAAATCGTGGAAGTTATGGCTGTAACAAGGAAATGCGGACAGACTCACAGACTCACAGACCCACAGACACGGAACCAAATTTGTTCAGTAGGCTTTGAAACGCAAAATGCAAGTGGAAATTTTGATTTCTGATGACAAAAATTTTTTGGCTCACGAAAGTGAACACAAGGCTTCCGCTGCTTCGCAGACTCGGAAGCAAAACATGGGTTTATTATTCTATTATCCTATTATTCTGTTCATTTATTGTTTCTTTCACGTGAAATAATTCGAATAGCTATTTCTGATGGTTTACACCAATTTTGGCCCCCAAAACACGAATTAGGTAGGCTCCTTTTTTTCTTTTTTCCCCCCAAATTATCTTTGACCGTTGGTAGTGTCATTTAATCGTCTTGATCCACGTGTTGAAACTTTTTCTAGTGTTATTATACAAACTGATTGCGATTTCAGACGATTTCCCAGGTTTTTGACTCACGAAAAATCAATTTTGGGAGCTGAACATATGGTAGAACCTCAATTTTCCACTCAGGTCAAAATCGTCTTCATGTTCGGTCTTATCGCCCCAAAAACATGGAAAACGATACCTCAAAAGCTCGTGTTGCTAACATGTTGCTAAAACGCAAAAAGTACCTATTTTGGTTTATTATTTTCAATAATAAACCATTGGAATCGAGCATGAAAAAAAAACATGCTAACCCCCCTCAAAATTTGATGGTTTACGTTTCAAGGTATGTAGAATCCAAAACTGCAATAAAAAAATATCTGTCTGTCCGCCGTACGCAGTAGGCACTTATTTACATCAGTGGTACTAGTAAATTACAGGTACGATAAACGCGACTATCAAGATTATCGAATCGAGATAATCCGGCCATTTCTGACAGGAGTAATCGATGTTGTTGTGATCGGCTGCTCCTCCACAACTCAATCTATGTCTGAACATGCTGTAACTCAGAGTGGGGACCCCCCGACCCCCCTCTGACCTTGTCAGGGGACTATAAAAGAGCCAGGGTGCCACCAATAAAACAACCATTCTCATTCAAGCGATCGACTCGTCAATTGAACTCCTCAATCACTACACTGGTGACATCCGACGTGTGAGCTACACCGCCAGCGCCCGCCGTTTGATAGCGTCGCAGCCCCGCCTCCGCTTCAACGAGCCCCACCACGCGCGGCCCCCACCGACGCCACAGCGGCGCCCCACTCCGACGCCCGCCTCGACGGCTATCGCAGCGCCTCCCGCTACTTCGCCCCACCATCACCGATCCTTATATAAGGAAACGGACGCCGGCGCCGAGCACACTTCAAGCTGACACCTCACCGGACTGGCACCGAAGAGAAAACCGAAGATGACGGAGCAGAAACCGCAAAAGACACCCGAAGCGAGCGCTCCTTCGATTCTCAAGCTTCAGCCGTTCGACCCTGCATTCCCGCACGTCTGGTTCGCCCAACTCGAGCTCATCCTCGCACACGAAGGCCTCACGACGCCACATGCGAAATTCGCCCGAACCTTCCTCGCTCTCGAACCTCGACAAGCGGATCTATGCACCGACATCAACCCCTCGAACACCAGTAGTTACCAGACGCTCAAAACTCGCCTTCTAGCGACACACGCACCTTCCGATGGTTCACGGCTCACCGCCCTCCTCCAGCCGACACCCGACGACGAACATCCGTCGATCCTCGCTCGCCGACTCACCCGAGCACTTCCGGCTGACACACCCGCACCGCTCGTCCGACAGCTCTTCCTCCGCGCCCTACCCGAGAGCATACGTCTACACATAGCGGCCCGTGACGAACCCGACATAGTGAAACTCGCTGCGCTCGCCGATCGCCTCCTACCATTCGCCCCGCCTCCTCGGGTGGCTACCATCTCCGAAGAGGTCGAAGTGATCAACAATAGACGACAACGGCGATCCCCGACGCAGCCGGCGACGAACACACGCCGCCCGACGAACACCCTATGTTTCTACCACCGCACAGAAATGCCGCAGCCCCTGCACCTGGCGCCCGAAACCGTCGGGAAACGACAACGCACGGCCCGACCAGCCGTAACGGCCGTGCGCAACCCACCAACATCTCGGCTCTTCATCCGCTGTAAGAAAACCTCCCTACACTTCCTCGTGGACACCGGCTCTGACGTCTCAATCGTCCCGAACACCCTGCTCAACCGAAAAACGACACGTCCAAGCGCTCTACGTGCCGCAAACGGCACCGAGATCAAGATGTATGGCACACACTCCGCATCAGTACACCTACCAGATCTCCCTCCGTACGAGTGGACCTTCACAGTCGCCGACGTATCAACTCCGATCCTCGGCTCCGACTTCTTGACGTACCACGGCCTACTTGTTGACCTACCCAACGCCCGACTCATCAACGCGGCCACGCAGCGGTACATCACCGGGACAGTAGACCTCGTACCTCCGAGCCAGTCCATCTGTACGACGACAGCTAACGAGCCTCGATTTCAAGCCCTCCTCGACGCCTACAAACCTTCACAGACACCATGCGATGCTCCTGTCGAACATCACATCGTCACGAAGGGACCCCCGTGTCACGCGAAACTTCGCCGATTATCCCCGGACCTATACGCGAAAGCGAAGGCCCATTTCGGCGAATTACTAGCGGCGAGGGTCATCGAACCTTCGGAGGCGCCGTGGTCCAGCCCGCTCCACATCGTTCCGAAACCCGACGGTGACATTCGCCCCGTCGGTGACTACAGAGCGCTGAACCGACTCACTGTGCCCGATCGCTACACCGTCCCACACCTACACGACTTCACAACGGCCCTGTACGGGACTACAGTGTACAGCACATTCGACCTGGCACACGCATTCTTCCACTGCAAGATCAGCGAACGCGACGTACCGAAGACAACAATCCTCACACCTTTCGGCGCCTATCAATTCAAGCGAATGAATTTCGGCTTACGAAACGCAGCGCAGACGTGGCAGCGCTACATGGACCACGTCCTACGAAACCTGCCCTTCGTGTATTGTTACCTAGATGACATACTGGTCGCCTCTGCCACCCCGTCAGAACATTACACCCACGTACGCACGCTCCTCGAGACCCTCGCTAAATACGGCCTCCAAATCAACAAAGCAAAATGCCAGCTCGCACGGCCCTCAGTCAAATTTCTCGGCCACAACGTTTCAGCCGACGGGATAACACCCCTACCGGAACGCACGGAACTCATTAAGAAATTCCCGCGACCCACTACCGTGCACGAGCTTCGAACATTCCTCGGCCTCATTAACTTCTACCACCGAGCGATACCACGAGCCGCACCTACGCTCCGCCCCCTAGTGGAAATGATTCCACCCGACGCGAAGAAAAAGGACAAACGCACGCTCACGTGGACCACTGACGCAGCTGACGCATTCGACCGCGCAAAACGCTTACTCGAAACCTCCGTCACACTCGCCCATCCGGCCCCGACCCAACCTCTCGTCCTACACACGGACTCGTCGGATTTCGCCGTCGGCGCAGCGCTGCATTTCATCGACAATACGCACTTACGCCCGCTAGGTTTCTTCTCACGCACCCTCAACCCGGCTCAACGTAACTACAGCGCATTCGACCGCGAACTACTGGCTATCTACCTCGCCATAGTACATTTTCGCCAGCAAATCGAAGGGCGCCCACTCACCGTATATACGGACCATAAGCCCCTCACGACCTCACTAGCGACTCAGTCAAATACGGCCCCACCAACACGGCTCCGGCACCTTCGATCCATCTCAGAATTCACGACTGACATAAGGTACGCCGAGGGCCCAACAAACATCGTCGCCGACTACCTTTCGCGACTACCACCCACAGCCAACACGGCCCACGCAGTCACGGATTACGGGACCCCCTTCACGCTACAACAGCTAGCAGACGCCCAGGCCGCCGATGATCACATCGCCACTATGAATCTCACACCGCACCGCATACAAGGCCACGAAATCATGTGCGAAACCACCGACGCCTCGCCTCGCCCCTACATCCCTACGCCGCTACGCCTCGCGGTTTTTAAACACATACACGGGATGACACATCCGGGGATTAAGGCCACCACAGCCCTCATCCGCGCTCGATACTATTGGCCCATTATGACCTCATCGATACGGCTGTTCACCCGCGCCTGCCCGAGCTGCAACCGAGCCAAAACAACTCGACACATCAGGGCTCCCCTCGGCGAATATCCCGACGCAGCGCCACTCGAACACCTACATATCGACCTATTCGGCCCGCTACCACCATCGGCGACAAAAAAATACATATTATCGATGATTGACCGCGCCACTGGCTGGTTCGAATGCGCACCCCTCTCGACCATTTCCGCCGACGCAGTAATCACGGCCCTACACAACCACTGGATCGCCCGCTACGGCTCCCCGGCACACGTAACCACCGACCAGGGCACCCAGTTCACCTCAGCCGAATTTCATAAATACTGCACGTCCATGGGCACGGAGATACATCACACAAATACCTACCACCCTCAAGCCAACGGCCTCGTCGAACGTCTACACAGGGTCCTCAAAGACGCAATACTCGCTACAGCCACGTCCCGCACATGGGCCACACAACTTAGCGGCCTCCTCCTCGGCCTACGAAACCGCCCGGGCCCCGATGGCTACTCACCGGCCCAACGCCTCTTTTCGGCCACACCACGCCTACCAGGGGACCTATTCACTCAACCGCCCCCAACAACTATACCCCTACGCACCAACGAATCATACCGCCACTACACCCAGTCCTACATGCCAGCAACTATGCGCACAGCGACCCATGTGTACGTCCGCGTAGACACACCGAGGGGTAAACTCGAGCCACCATACACCGGCCCCCATCAAGTACTGACGAACGATGGAAAAACAGTCACGTACCTCACCGACGACCGCCGTACCCCCTCGGTGTCCATCGACAGATGCAAGCCGGCACCCCCACCTACGCACAACACGGGACCCACCGCAACGCCGCAAATCGCCCCCAACCACACAGCGATGGCCATAACTTCGCCACCACAGCACCCACGGCAACAACCGCTCCCGCGGAACCACGCCCGGAGCCCGAGCCTCGCCCGCCAACGCTACGCGCTCTACGCCACCACCCCACGACAACGACACAGCAGCCACCCGGACAGCCCACACGGACCCAACACACGCACCTCCCACGCCCGGCAACAGCCACAGCGCCAACAAGACAATTTAACTAACAATGTCAATTACTTAAATTCTGGGGGGAGCAGTGTTGTGATCGGCTGCTCCTCCACAACTCAATCTATGTCTGAACATGCTGTAACTCAGAGTGGGGACCCCCCGACCCCCCTCTGACCTTGTCAGGGGACTATAAAAGAGCCAGGGTGCCACCAATAAAACAACCATTCTCATTCAAGCGATCGACTCGTCAATTGAACTCCTCAATCACTACAGATGTATAATCGCAACATTCGATTATCTCGATAATCGCTTTTATCGTCCCTATAATTAACTAGTTCCAAATCAGTTTTGAGAGAATACATAAATAAATAAATGAAATAACTTTCCTCTTATATAAGTTAAAGTAACTTTTTTTGCTTGTTACAATAATAAACTGAATTTACTCATAAACGATTGGTGGTAAATTATTACATAACGATAAATTATTACACAACGGTAAATTATTACACAACGGTAAATTATTACACAACGATTCATCTACCAAGAAGGGGCTGGGTTTTGTTGATCGGTACTTTTGCAACTTGACCAACCGTTGAAGTATTATTGATGGGCAAGTTATTATACAATGGTTCATTATACTTGCCCACAAGTAGGTATTGACCACAGAAAACGGTAGGAAGGGGCATCTATTTCACTCCACATCAACAATTTTCCTTTAGAACTTCATTATTTTGCGTTTCTTTTTGCCGTTTTAGTTACTGTTTGTCATCGGCTGCATTATTTTAGCAACGTTTATCTCGTGATTTAAGTAGGTACCTAGTAACGAGTACGGGGTTAGGTAATAACCTACGGAGGGTCTGTGATTCACATAATATATATACAATAGTACATATTATATTATATAGACGGGTTATCTATACAGTGAGCTGTGATCTGTAACAGAAGGGTATTCTGTACAAAATAATAAACCGTTGAGCAGGGATTTGCAGCGTTTTTGCTTGTTACAATAATAAACTGAATTTACTCATAAACGATTAATATCGCACAGAAAATCATGCAAGTCTTTGTAAACCATCATGTCTTAGATATGTGGGTCATGTTGATGCTGTGTGGGATTGTTGTTTAACGAATTTTGAGTTGTTTTGCTCTGGTCCGCAGGTCGAGCACACTGCGACTATCCCGGCGAGCCCGCTAATGGCCGGATAATCCCCCTCAAGTTCACCTACGAGCCCGGAGACCGTCTCAAAGTCACCTGTCATCCTGGTTTCGTGACGCGGCTCGAAGCCAAACCCGTGTGCAAGGCCAACGGGACGTGGAGCCAGCCCATACCCGAGTGCAGGAACTACCGTGACGTATAGGGATGACAAAGGGATCAGAGCGACATGCGACTGTACATATGAAAACTGGGAAGGAGCTGCGCGGACTGTACACAAACGAAGGTGATTCGTGCTCAGACATGAATGAGCTCGTTCGTCCGAATCACCGAAATTCTCTAAATCACAGTGAAACCCACTCAAACGGAAATCGCGCCTCAGAATTAGAGGAGACCTTCAAGTATTATATTAATGGACGGCCGAACTTTAGTCTGGATGCTTGTTGGCGCTCTCATCTCAAAAATAAAAGCCCCTCCCCCCTGGATGTAGGGTAGTTCAACGTGCAGGAAACGGGTGGGTTTAGTGTGTCTATGGTGTTGATGGTGGTTGTGGGCGTTTTTTGTTTTCTAGTACCGTTCTGAACCAGCCCAGCGTTAGCTACCTGCATCCATTCAAGATGGAAAAACCCTTCGTAAATTATTGAGCCCTTACTTAATCCACTTTTACTATGCAAATCCCTTGAACCCTCTCACTTCATCCACAAGCTGTTTCTCCTCATACTAACAGATCTCTCTACGATGCATTTTACCATCCCTGCAGATATATCTTATCATTTCCGTATTTAACCCCGCAGTCCTCGTATTATATGTTATCACCCGCGATAACATATAATAGCACGAAGCCAAACCCGTGTGCAAGGCCAACGGTATGTGGAGCCAGCCCATACCCGAGTGCAGGAACTAACGTGACGTTTAGGGATGACAACGGGATCAGAGCGACATGTGACTGTACATATGAAAACTGGAAAGGAGAAGCTGCGCGGACTGTACACAAACAAAGGTGATTCGTGCTCAGACATGAATGAGCTTGTTCGTCCGAATCACCGAACTCCTGGCCAAAATTCTGTAAATCACAGTGAAACCCACTCAAACGGAAATCGCGCCTCAGAATTAGAGGAGACCTTCAAGTATTATATTAATGGACGTCCGAGCGTCTGGATGCTCGTTGGCGCTCGCATCTCAAAAATATAAAAGCCCCTCCCCCCACAGGATGTAGAGTAGTTCAGCGTGCAGGAAACGGGTGGGTTTAGTGTGTCTATGGTGTTGATGGTGGTTGTGGGCGTTTTTTGTTTTCTAGTACCGTTCTGAACCAGCCCAGCGTTAGCTACCTGCATCCATTCAAGATGGAAAAACCCTTCGTAAATTATTGAGCCCTTACTTAATCCACTTTTACTATGCAAATCCCTTGAACCCTCTCACTTCATCCACAAGCTGTTTCTCCTCATACTAACAGATCTCTCTACGATGCATTTTACCATCCCTGCAGATATATCTTATCATTTCCTTATTTAACCCCGCAGTCCTCGTATTATATGTTATCACCTGCGGTATAATTCATGGATATTATCTAACCCCTCTCCTGGTAGATTCGAGATCTGCCCAAGTGGGCCACGGATGGGTGAGCGTCGACACCAAAGGTTCGTCGAGGGCAGTAGAGGGAAAACAAATAACTTATTGCACCCTGCAGGGCTTGAACACACGTCCCATATCTTCTCATATTATTTGTCAAGAGTCTGAGCTATCCAGCGGGTCAGGACAATGTTATAACTCTCAAATTGTTATAATAATTATATTATATGATAGGGAGAGACCGTATTTGCAAACATTCGCAGTGTCCACCTTCACCCAAAGGCGTCACATTTTTATCTAAGCCTTGAATTCGCCTGTAAATGATTTCATTTTATGAACATTCTGTGACGCCGCCTGTTCGGCCGGGGTTCCTTCACTGGAGTTCCTTTATTCGCGAAGTTGGCTCAGCCTTACTGAAGATTTAACTTTAAATGCTGAAACGAGGAAAAGTCTAATTTGAAATAAGGAAGCCTAATTTGACGAGAAAACTAATACCTAGGGAACAAAGCGATAGATGATGGAATTGACCGAATGGGTGATGTGCCTAGGAGCTACGACACTGTTAATGACGTCACAATGTGCGCGGATTTGAATCACTCTTTTCTCCTTCCCAAAGTTTACCTTTTGGTTTATTATTTTCAATAATGAACCATTGGAATCGAGCATGAAAAAAAGTCTAACCCCCCTCAAAATTTGATGGATTACGTTTCAAGGTATGTCGAATCCAAAACTGCAATAAAAATATTTCTTTCTCTCCGCCGTACGCCGTACTGAGCACTTTTCTTAGTGACCATGAAAAAAAAAAAATTGAATAAAATTCGGGTTAGGTATAGGTTCCGTTCGGGGTCTAGTTGGTCCTCGAAGCTCGGCCTTACTGTCAGTCATCTCTAAGGGGTTAAAAATATTGGAAATGCAATAAAAATTTTGTTGGTAGGTACTTCTGAAACTTGAACAAACGATGAAGTATTATTGATGGGTAAATTATTACACAATGGCAAATTATTACACAACGGTAAATTACTACACAACG
Source organism: Leptopterna dolabrata (assembly GCA_954871275.1). NCBI lineage: Eukaryota > Metazoa > Arthropoda > Insecta > Hemiptera > Miridae > Leptopterna > Leptopterna dolabrata. Next base: position 8,172,537 of record OX940986.1, on the reverse strand, counting down.
GTTCATCTACCATGAAGGGGCAGGATTTTGATTTTTGCAAGTTGAACAACCGTTGAAGTATTATTGATGGGCAAGTTATTATACAATGGTTCATTATACTTGCCCACAAGTAGGTATTGACCACAGAAAACGGTAGGAAGGGGCATCTATTTCACTCCACATTAACAATTTTCCTTCAGAACTTCTTATTTGCGTGTCTTTTTGCTTTTTGACTGTTTGTCACCGACAGAATTATTTTAGCAACATTTAACTCGTGATTTAGGTAGGTACCTAGTAACGAGTACGGGGTTAGGTACTAACCTACGGAGGGTCTGCGATCTACATAATATGTATAGAGTTGTACATATTATATTATATAGACGGGTTATCTATACAGAGAGCTGTGATCTGTAACAGAAGGGTATTCTGTACCAAATAATAAACCGTTGTGCAGGGATTCGCAGCGGTTTTTAAATAAAATTTTGTTAACCGAATGCGATTCCGCTAAAGACTTCAACAGCTTTTCATCAGAAGGCATAGCTTTCCAGCGGCAAATCCTATATGGGGGTGGCTCAAAGGAATGTTCATAGATACGGCCCTATTTTTCTGTCCTTCCCTGATATAACCTTTCCACTTTCCAGTAATGCCCTTCAAGGTATACTAATAAAATGCTATTTCGTTTAAGGATATCTCTCATATACATGTTCCCTTTCCGAAGGCAATCCTAATGGGAGACCCAAAGGAATGTTTTATTCGTCTATGATTAACCGCGTTGGCTAAGCTCAGCTGAGGAGTGTACCTATCAGTTATTACATTAAAAATGTAAAAATAAAAAGAATCTACCAGCATAACATTATAGCAATGATAACTTTCAATATTACAGAAAAAATTAGAGATCACCGTAGGTTTTTAATTCAAAATCCAAACAATTCGGGTTTTCAAATAATCATCGAATTCGCGAATGACGGTACAATATATCGTTTTTAAGTAGCTATTTGGAAAAAAATCACTGCTGATACCTTATGCTGAATTTATTTAGATTACCTGTAAAGTGAAATAAATCCCTCCCTAATAGAAAAATGTATGGTTCAATAAATTCGATACACTTGCCTAAAAATGTAAGACGACAGATCAAAGTCGGTAAAGGAAATACGGGAGTTCTGCCACATTAGGCCCTTCAAGGGCTCAGATAAGTACTGAAATTTCGAGGGGTTGGTAGGGCTTGGCTCAAAATTCGCATATACGAAATTTGATTTGGTTTTAGCCATCAAAATTGTCCTTGCTAGTGGTACATATCGAGAGGGCTTGGATGAAATCACACGCCAGCACCCTAGGCCTTCGGACCGGGCTAAAATTTCCTACGATGCCAACATTGAGGGCCAAGCCCTATCAACCACCTACATTTCCACCATTCCCTAGCCCTTGAAGAGCCTCAAATCGCAGAACTTACATATTTCCCCTTCTCCAGTCTGTATAAAGTACGATTTGTGATTTATATTGTACTATCATTAATCGTAATGTAAATAAGAAGCTAGATAATTATTTTAAAACTAATTTTCCGAGTGATGCCCGCATTTTTTCCCAAAGTAAGTTTTGATGTATCAAACTCCTTTCGTGAGTTGGTTTTGCGTTTGTCGTAATTATTGTGATTAAAATTTGAGCTGCGTTTGAATTTAGTATTTTACATTTGTGTTTAACCTAAAAGGAATAGATTTATTGTACATAGTCAACTAAGACAAGTATTTATTTATCCATTCAAAAAGAAAAGGCTACATAAGCAGGAGAGGCATACCAATTTCGTTACCGGCGCATAACATAGTGGGCTTTTGTGGCTTTCTTAGCAGCAAGGAAAAGTTATATTGTATAAATAATGTACATAAACCACTTTTATATCAAACAATTATTTTGTAACGGTCTAAACTCAATGGTAATCCTTTCGTAGTATAGACGATCATGTAAATAATGTAATATATTGAAAACATTAATTATTAAACTGTTGTGTCTCATAATGTTCGGGTTTTTTATTGACAACCTCGTCCTTTCAATGAGCAATTTCTCGATGAATTGTCCAGATGAGGATATACAACGATGGATGTAATAGTAAACTTTTAAGGAGTTGAAAGGCAGGAAAATGTAGGGAATGGTGTATAAGGTAACAGAACCAGTCTGTTATTGCAAAAAAATCCAAAAATAGTTTTGGCTTATTGTTGACTTGCTTACATTATTTGGATATTTCTTCTTATACAATAAATAGAGAAACTTTTGAACGGGATTCGTTAGGCTTGGAGTGGAACAATAATCACTAAGATAGGTTGAACTCAAACTGTTCAATTCAAAAATGGAGGCGTAATATTTGAGTTTTGAGGATGGTGAAAGGTTTTTGGTTTATTATTTTCAACAATGAATTGGAATCGAGCATGAAAAAAAAAAATCTAACCCCCCCTCAAAATTTGATGGTTTACGTTTCAAGGTATGTAGAACCCGAAAATGCAGTTTAAAAAATTTCTGTCTGTCGGCCGTACTGAGCACTTTTCTTCGTTACCATGAAAAAAAATTGATGAAATTCTGGTTATACGTTCCGTTCGGGGTCTAGTTGGTCCTCCTCCTTGGCTGTATGAAGTCGAGTTGGCTGTTCTGCGATATTATTTCATTTGATAAGTGATGGACTATTGGATTTAGTTGGAAGGTACTTTTGAAACTTGAACAAACGTGTAAGTATTATTCATGGGTAAATTACTACACAACGGCAAATTATTAAACAACGGTAAATTATTACATAACGGTAAATTATTACACAACGGTAAATTATTACAGAACGGTAAATTATTACACAACGGTTCTTTACCAAGAAGGGGCTGGATTTTGTTGATCGGTACTTTTGCAACTTGACCAACCGTTGAAGTTTACTGATTATAATCAAGGATGGCTGTATGAAGTCGAGCTGGTTGTTCATTTCATTTGATAAGTGATGGCATATTGGATTTTGTTGGTAGGTACTTGTGAAACTTGAACAAACGTTGGAGTATTATTGATGGGTAAATTATTACACAACGGTTCATCTACCAAGAAGGGGCTGGATTTTGTTGATCGGTACTTTTGCAACTTGAACAACCGTTGAATTATATTATTGATGGGCAAGTTATTACACAACGGTTCATTATAGGTAGGTATTGACCACAGAAAACAGTGATCTACGAAGAAGGGGCATCTATTTCACTCCAACAATTTTCCTTCAGAACTTCATTATTTGCGTTTCTTTTCGCCATTTTAGTTACCTACTGCTTGTCATCGGCAGAATTATTTTAGCAACATTTAACTCGTGATTTAGGTAGGTACCTAGTAACGAGTACGGGGTAAGGTACCAGCCTACGGAGGGTCTGCGATCTAAAGTATACTATAGAATAGTACATATTATATTATACAGACAGGTTATCTATACAGAGAGCTGTGATCTGTAACAGAAGGGTATTCTGTAGAAATAATAAACCGTTGTGCAGGGATTTGTAGCATTTTTTACTCATTCAGTTAGAATTAATAATGGTCCGTTATTATTTTAAATGCGATCGAAATAAAGGTAGCGATGTGACGAGGTTTTACTGCTCTTGACACGCGCTTTTCTCTTCCGAACAAAATCGAAAACAACAGGACGCCCTCATCTAGAAACCTAGCTTTTAAAAAGGCGCCCCAACAAACTCAAGCGGAAGTCTCAAGGGGTAGTAGACTACCCTGTGTTTTCCTTCCTTTGTGCGAGTCTTTAGAAAACATTGCTCCGACTGTTTGTTTGTCCCTGCAGCAAATTAAAGCTCTCTTTGCGGCTCATACGTCTCGCTTGGGTTACCCCCGAGTCAATACGAGTGTAAACAATGTCGCAAAAGTTAGACCTCTTGTATCAATCCACCGCGGACGTGCTGTAAAGGAAAGTCTTCCATAAAGCAAACATTTCGAAATTATTCGACACTTCCCCTTATCCGTTGGCGGGGCAAAGAACAATACCTACAGGAAGTTAGTTTGAAGGTCCGTTTGAAACTCATTTGGTAACAGCTCGCTTGAGGATGAGATTCGGGAAGCTGAATAACTCAAGGGTTCCACTGGAAAGGAAGAGGGAAGAGCACCCGGAAACTCATCGACAGGAAGCTCATCGAAAACCCTGCAAAATTCTTCCACAACGGTTGATCACCATGATATGTTTTTTCTCCTGAGGGGTAAAGTCGCAAAAATTTCGCTCATGGTCATGCTGCATGTCTGAATTTATTATGTTATATATTATATTACAATTATTATTCATTGCATATTTGATAATACTATTTATATTTATTACATCATAATTAGCTATATTTTATCATATATTATATCATAATTCATATTATAATTCATTATTCATTCATAACTATAATAATTCATAATCATAATAATTCATATTCATTCATTCATTCATAATAATTCATATTCATTCATTCATAATAATTCATATTCATTCATTCATAATAATTCATATTCATTCATTCATAATAATTCATATTCATTCATTCATAATAATTCATATTCATTCATTCATAATAATTCCTATTCATTCATAATAATTCATATTCATAATTATTCATAATAATAATAAATATAATAATTCACAATAATTCATAATAACTATAATAATAATAACTATAATAATTCATATTATAATTCATAATTCATATCATAATATCATAACTATATTATATCATAATTAACTATATCTCCTGAGGGGTAAAGTCGCAAAAATTTCGCTCATGGTCATGCTGCATGTCTGAATTTATTATATTATATATTATATTATAATTATTATTCATTGCATATTTGATAATACTATTCATATTAACATGTATCATGTTTTAGCCCTGGGATACTAGCATTTTTTGCGCGTCAATTTTGAGCGTCAACTTTTTCCGCGCACAATGCATAGTGGAGGGTCGCCTGGAAACGAGCCCTGGGATACTAGCATTTTTTGCGCGTCGATTTTGCGCGTCAATTTTGATCGTCAACTTTTTCCGCGCACAATGCATAGTGGAGGGTCGCCTGGAAACGAGCCCTGGAATACTAGTATTTTTTGCGCGTCGATTTTGCGCGTCAATTTTGAGCGTCAACTTTTTTCGCGCACAATGCATAATGGAGAGTCCGGTGGAAACGAGCCTTGGGATACTAGCATCGTTTGCGGTTCGATTTTGCGAGTCAATTTTGAGCGTCAATTCTTTTCGCGCACAATGCATAGTGGAGAGTCGCGTGGAAACATGATACATGGTTGCAATTTTTGGTTCTTAAACATAAATCGACGCGTTTGGAGTTTCACAACTCCTTCCTCCTTAAACCTAAGGAGTTTATTATATCATAATTAACAATACTAGTCAAAAATATACGATTGCATAGTACATACTTGTACATTGACAGAACCGAGCACGCGCCAGCCCTATCATGAAGTGAAGCGTTGGTGTGCAGGTAGGTACAGTAGAAGCCGCTTAGTAGGAAGGCGGTTAAAGGAATAGGTCGGATATAAGGACAGAAACAGTCAGGTCCCGATCGGCTGTATGTAAACACACAGGGAATTGGCCTGTTATAGCGATCAAAAGGACGGTTATAGTGATCAGTTTTTGAGTTTCTGGGTGTCGAAAGTCGGCAAAATAGGTAAAAATAGCAGAAACCTCTCAAAATCGGTACATATTCACCAGAAGTAGTATATACCTATTGAATGATGATCCGAAACAGAAGATAACTAACTACCTACAGGTTTTAATAGACTTCCTCAGAAAAATAATTAATCAAAATTAGGTCAATTCTGGGGGGTCACAATTCGCCAATATCGGTAAAAATGGCTAAAATCACCACCTAGTATTATTATACAGTAGAATTCCCTTATAGAGATTGTTCGCGTAGTGATTGTTTCCCAATTCGATCACTATAAGCGACTTCTACTGTGTTTCATTTCTGTCTAGTTGTCTGATCTGAATGGAAACCCTTGAAATGCCAATATGTTGTCACCTCACTCCAATAATAACAACTGGTTGGCAACAGGTGGTTCTAGTTTATGTTTAGGGAAACGAGGGGCACAATGAAACACTTTTTTTGTTTCTATTTTTCCTGACTTCAATATCAAATATATTGTAGTGTAAAAGGTATAGAAATACTCCCTAACTTATCGTGAGTATATTTCATTAGTCTCCAGTTAGTTGTTCATCACACAGTCATCACATACAAAAATTTTATTGCTGTCAGAATTTTGTTCCATTGTGCCCCATATGTGGGCTGCCTTGAAACGACCCATGGGGCAAAGTGAAACAAAAACACGAAAGGTGTTGGGATGAGTAAAATCAGCTGCATTTTTTTCAGAAAGCTATTTATTTTGAGATACAAAAAAAAATACATGACCAGGATAGTACCTAGGTTTGTAATACCCTGTTACTGACATAAGATGAACAGGGATGGTTGGGGATCCTAACCATCCAACCAGATTGAGTTGCCCAGCCAAGAGCACCAGGTGAAGCACCTTCTATCTTGTGTGATTTGAAGTGGACCCTTGAAAATATCACTGCAGGAGGAAGGGAGTTTCCGTAAGCTGAAGTGATGCAGCACGTAGTCACGAAGACATCCCACATCATCTTTCAACACCTTATCACATATTCCTTCAAGAGCAATTCTTGTTCAGAGGAGAATACTTCTCACATTGTATTGTAGGCTGAATGCCACAGCACTCCGGTCACTGTTCATGTATTTTACCTATCAGTAAATTGTGACATGCTTAATATTTTTCATAGTCAGCTCTCCTAACAGACGTTGGTACCAGTTTTGACCAAAGAAACAGCTTCCTTCACATCCTCAGCGGAAAAAAACCCTCTTCCAGGTTTTCTCACTCAGTTTCGCACCATCCTAGAAAGAATGAAACGCAAAATGAAGACATTCCCGATACGATGATGATTATTTATAGCGATGAGACTCAATGCAACATCACTGGGGCATCTTGAATGAGCCACATCTTCTACGTTTCAATCTGCCCCAGTCGCCACCTTTGCATATTTATTATTCCGAGTTTGATTCTAAAGAACAGAACACAATGGAAACCATGCAGCTTATTCTACACAAGAAACTGATTCAGAACAACAATAGTATGCAATGAAAATCGTTTTACTTACGTCTTACATGAAGAAAAAGGTTGTTTCAATTATTTACGCCATTAGGCAAAAAACACACTTTGTATGATGGCTACCCAAAGAAGACTGGCATCGAGACAGAAAGACATAATATGAAGCACAGGGTACTGTAGCACAGTATTGTGTGAACTTCTCGAATTAACTTCCTCCCATATTTGAATTAGAGCAGTTGTTTCACTGTGCCCCATGTTTCTATATGAGCCCCGCGTTCCTCTACATGCTATTTCGAATTACATAAATTTTGATTTTCTTGTCCAATTCAGCGAGTTGTCGATAACTTAAAAAGTAATCATCCTGTCTGGAAGGTGAAGACAGTTTAATACAGAGCCGCTACAGAAAACAATGCATGTGTTTGTGAAACAAACACAAACTGAATGTGCGGGCATTCGACCCAATGACCTGGATTGGGAATACTATTAACTACACAATAAATAATCTTCATTATTTCGAAATGGAGCTGAAGACGGCCAATATCTCAAGAGTAGAGGAAAGGAATGTTTTTGGCTGTTTTGCAGGAATGTCTTCAAGAGTTCATACTGCCAAACAGAATTAAGTATTTGAGTCGTCCAGATGCAAACCTTGCCATCCTCAAAAATGTTTGGTTTTGATGTTCTGGTATCCCTGGATTCTTCTCGTGCCCGTGTCGTCGACGACTACATTTTTCAACGCCGTCGCCATTACCAATCCATCTCGTGCCTCACGAAGTTATACCCACCGCTCTCTCTTGGGAAAATATCAATTCTTTCCACTTGTTCGACGACAGGTCGCAGTATCCTGCGTCAAAGTGGCATCGCTGGGTCGCTGCATCTTGCTTTTCTAACAAGACTTCGGCCGAAGCATACAATCCAGATTCAAAACCTATACAACCTCCTGGACAGCTTATCCGAACTTCCATCCATTCCCAGCAGCGTACCTGGAGTTCTGGACGACGACGGAGAGCCTCCACATACAGGTGGGATCGTACAGTTTAAGATACTACCAACTGTCTACTCGCGTACGCGCTAATTTCGCGTCGCAACGCATATATTTACGGGCGAATCGGGCGTCGGAAACCTATCGTTTCGGATACGGTCACTTGCCATTTATTCATTTTACTGTATTTGAAAAGAAAGCTTTCTTTAGGATTTTGGAAGAATAGGGTTCGATTTAATTTCTCTTCGCTGTGAGCGCACCGATCATTTAATTTGTAAGAATATATTTTGGTGTGCAAAATTGGGTATCTTAATTTCTCCTGGAACCCCTTTGCCCCAACAATTTGTAAATCTTCCAGAAAAAAAACTCAAGGATATCTTCCTATGAAGCTGTGCACAAAGGTTTTTCACATTTGAACCGAAATCGGTTGAAACACTTACGTCAGCGTTTGCATCTGTACGTCTCATTTATGCCAACAACAATCTGATCTCGAATTCTTTCTGATGCAGATGATCCAAACTAACGATGACCTGCAAGGGCCTTCAAATCGCTGACAAAGCGTTTGACCTTTTCTGATTCACTTCGCTTACGCAAGGAAAATGTTACTCTATCCATAGTTACGATCCTTGAAAATCAGAATAGAATCCATCTACACCAATCGTCAATTCACTGTAAGAGCATTCGGCAAACCGTCTGGGACGAAAATGATCCACAATGAAGGTTTTGTGCATGAAAAAGCGCTGCAGATCACCAAAATGTAAGTATACCTAAATAAAAAATTAATGAACGTAGAGCCAATAAGAGCGTTCGAGACATTTAATTTTTCGTTTTGCGAGAGAGAGAAAACTAGAGTTTTAAGGCCTCAAAAATCGTTTAAAGTCGGCTATAAATTCATCAAAATTTGTACGATGATGTCTCGAGAAAGAGAAAGTTATTTCAAAAATCTAAAAAAAAATTTCTCAGAAAAATATCGGTACCTAGGAATAATCCCTGTTATTAACACTACACTAAAATACACTGTTATACCGAGTCCGGTGATCAACCGAAGCCAATAACAAACTAACAATAACTGAAGACACATGAGTGAGCTCGTATAATATTATAGTCCAGAAGAGACGGTAGAAGTACTATTCGTAAGCAAGCTCAGTTCTTCAGTCGTAACGTCCCTTATTTTATTAGATTCGATATTCCTTCCGTATTCTTTCCAAGAACGCTATTCCGTCGTTACCGTCCACCGTTACTAGCTGCTATGGTTTCAGTAGTTAACTTTTCTTTAGCTGAATCGTGTGGCATAGATAAAGCACTGCAGCACATAGGTGCTACGGAAAGCCGCAAGTTTGTGAACCAGTGGATGATTGGAAGCACAATCAACGGTAATATCGCTGTTAACACCAAATCTTTGTTAATTTAATTAATGCATTATTAATTTTTTCACGACGCATCAGTCCCTTTTCAAAGAATGATGATACCGTTTACGTTCATCTATAGCAGCATAATATTTCCCATCAAACAATGAGTAATTCTGATCCATACAGACAGACATTTTAAGCGACACAAAATTCATCCTCAACAATGAAAGTCTACAAAATAGAATCATGAACCAATCTGTTAACACCTTTACATCTATCGACATTATGTTAGTAAAGAGGCTGACCACGTCAGAGGAGTGAGTTTAGCATTCTTTGAATATTCTTATGTTGGTATGTAACCAAATCGTAAGAATTTTAAACGGAATTTGAACAAACTATTCAGTTTTTTTGCTAATTCGTAAGTGGGATTTGTTTTGTCCAATGTTCAAGAGATTGGTTTAGTTCGTATCTGTACCTGTCCATTAAACTTGGCTCTTTCCTGAACCGATCTGGCTATTGGAATGTTTTTGGCCAGACTGGGTGAGTGTGAGGTTGAATAAAACAAGAGTAATTTAGGCACTGATTGGACTTTTCTCTACGGCTAGTGGTCGAAAAGCTTAATTTGAACACTCAGGGCTATTATGAACCAAAGGAGCATTTTTCTTGTCCTCTCGGGCGTCTGTCTCCTTGATCGGCTCCACAGAGGCCGAGATGGGCTCACGGATGAGCGATTCATCGCAGGTTTCTCAATAAACCGCCTAGCGAGACGGAAATTTCTCAACATCTTGGACAATCGGGTCCGTCACGGTACGCTGGATTCAATCACCCCCGGGCCAGACCCCTTCGGATCGATCCAGCTTACAGTAACAGCACTCCGATCAGATGTACCCAATTAGAATAATGAAGAGGGAGATCTTGCGGGGGAGGGAGATTAGAGCTTGCCAAGCATAATAGTCTTATCGAACTCTTGTGATGGCCTTCTGGCGATGTTTCAAGTTTGTCCCCCTCCTCCGACTGCTTTTGGAAGTTTCAGCCTGGCTTTAAGCGGATTAGAAGATTAGATTAGATGTCGGTAGAAAAGAGACTCATCTCAGGTATTGATGAGGAGAGGTCCATCCGGTAACTTCCCACAAGGTGCCTTTCAACTCGAAAAGCTTCGAAGTGGCGGGACATTTAGGTCGATCACAGGGGACAAGTCGAAGTTCAGCATCGATATGAAATAATAAATTCGATTATTTGTTAACAACGAAACACAGCAAAGCCCTGGGAATCAGGGCCGGATTGGCACAGGCACAGGCTACGTAGGCGCCTGGAGGCCCGCACCACACAAAAAATTCCAACAATCATTCTAACAACATCTGTACTAGTAAATTTGGTGTGATTTTCTAGGTATATTTTCAAAAGCAGGGTCAATAAACTGTTTTGAACACTCCACAAATTGCTAATTTTAGCATGGAACATGCTTTAGCCTTGACCTAACTGGCAAAAAGTGTTACGTTTATCGGGAACGAAATCGGGTGACGAAATTTTCTAATGATTTCCGCTTACAACGGAGCCGTTGCTGGGGGAATGAAACTTCTTTAGTTTTCATCGGACAAAAATCGTTCTCCATTCGTTGGAAAGCTCTCGATTTATGACGCATATCTTTCATACTTGTTCTTCTATTTATGTCGTACTTTTATATTTATTTATGTTATAAATGGATATAGTAAACAATGCCGCTTGTTTTGTTGTCACTTGGTTGAGAAGTTGTTAATCTTGGTTATAGTAATTGTAGACGCGCACCATAACAGAAAATTAACTAGGAACGGTATCGAGTCACGAAATTTTGCTTAGTCGATGATACGGAAGGAAGCATGTTCCATGTTTTTTAATTTTAGCCGGTAGGGCTTAAGTAGAACTAACTGGGGGTGCAGGGGGCTGGCCCCCTGCCGAGGCGCGAAGCGCCGAGTTTTTTGTTACTTCTAATACTGCGCAATACCATTTTGATGTTATAAAAACTCGGAAACTTTTATGAGTTTATCCATTTTATCATTTTCAACGCAATTCCCAAGGTTAACGTCCTGCTCTATCTCGTATCCGACAGCAGCGAGCGCATTGCACTGAAATTTCCTTTTGCCTGACCAGCTCTAGACGGGACAAGTCGAAGTTCACCATCGATATGAAATAATAAATTCGATTATTTGTTAACAACGAAACACAGCAAAGCCCAGGGAATCAGGAACGGATTGGCACAGGCACAGGCTACGTAGGCGCCTGGAGGCCCGCACCACACAAAAAATTCCAACAACATCTGTACTAGTAAATTTGGTGTGATTTTCTAGGTATATTTTCAAAAGCAAGGTCAATAAACTGTTTTGAACACTCTAAAAATTGCTAATTTTATTTTTTGTTACTTCTAATACTGCGCAATACAATTTTGATGTTATAAAAACTCGGAAACTTTTATGAGTTTATCCATTTTATCATTTTCAACGCAATTTCCAAGGTTAACGTCCTGCTCTATCTCGCATCCGACAGCAGCGAGCGCATTGCACTGAAATTTCCTTTTGCCTGATCAGCTCTAGACGGGACATTTAGGTCGATCACAGGGGACAAGTCGAAGTTCAGCATCGATATGAAATAATAAATTCGATTATTTGTTAACAACGAAACACAGCAAAGCCCAGGGAATCAGGAACGGATTGGCACAGGCACAGGCTACTTAGGCGCCTGGAGGCCCGCACCAGACAAAAAATTCCAACAACATCTGTACTAGTAAATTTGGTGTGATTTTCTAGGTATATTTTCAAAAGCAAGGTCAATAAACTGTTTTGAACACCCTAAAAATTGCTAATTTTATTTTTTGTTACATCTAATACTGCGCAATACAATTTTTATGTTATAAAAACTCGGAAACTTTTATGAGTTTATCCGCTTTATCTTAAAGGATTTTCAACGCTTGCTTTAAAAGGTTAAAGTCCTGCTCTATCTCGTATTCGGCAGCAGCGAGCGAATTGTACTGAAATTTCGTTTTGCCTGATCAGCTCTAGACGGGACATTTAGGTCGATCACAGGGGACAAGTCGAAGTTCAGCATCGATATGAAATAATAAATTCGATTATTTGTTAACAACGAAACACAGCAAAGCCCAGGGAATCAGGAACGGATTGGCACAGGCACAGGCTACGTAGGCGCCTGGAGGCCCGCACCAGACAAAAAATTCCAACAACATCTGTACTAGTAAATTTGGTGTGATTTTCTAGGTATATTTTCAAAAGCAAGGTCAATAAACTGTTTTGATCACCCTAAAAATTGCTAATTTTATTTTTTGTTACTTCTAATACTGCGCAATACAATTTTGATGTTATAAAAACTCGGAAACTTTTATGAGTTTATCCATTTTATCATTTTCAACGCAATTTCCAAGGTTAACGTCCTGCTCTATCTCGAATTCGACAGCAGCGAGCGCATTGCACTGAAATTTCCTTTTGCCTGACCAGCTCTAGACGGGACATTTAGGTCGATCACAGGGGACAAGTCGAAGTTCAGCATCGATATGAAATAATAAATTCGATTATTTGTTAACAACGAAACACAGCAAAGCCCTGGGAATCAGAGCCGGATTGGCACAGGCTACGTAGGCGCCTGGAGGCCCGCACCACAAAAAAAATTCCAACAATCATTCCAACAACATCTGTACTAGTAAATTTGGTGTGATTTTCTAGGTATATTTTCAAAAGCAATGTCAATAAACTGTATTTTAACTCTAAAAATTGCTAATTTTTTTTGTTACATCTAATACTGCGCAATACAATTTTTATGTTATAAAAACTCGGAAACTTTTATGAGTTTATCCGCTTTATCTTAAAGGATTTTCAACACTTGCTTTAAAACGCGATTTCCAAGGTTAACGTCCTGCTCTATCTCGTATTCGGCAGCAGCGAGCGAATTGTACTGAAATTTCGTTTTGCCTGACCAGCTCTAGATTTAATTTCTGCTTCAGGGTCCCACCTGGTATTCTCATTTGTACTCAGGTACCTGAAGTGATCGACGCACCCCAATATCTGTATATCGATATATCCGGATGGATATTGTTGAATTGAATATCCAATTGTTGGTTAGTAGGAAATCACATCGTGAAGGCTCTCTTTTGGGCTCAGGAGATCAAAGTAAATTTACAGCATCGAATAGAAAATTATACAGCAACTAAGGCAGAACGAGTGTTTTCTCAACACTTTAGGTCGTGTGGATTGATGGTTTAGGCACAAAGGAGATGACAAAGTCTGGCGCTTGCCGGCTTAAAACACCTTATTTCACTCAGTTCTCCTCCACAGAAGCTGTCTGGTTGAAACTTGATCACTTCGAGAGAGGAATCGACTATGGCAAACCTCCGAAGGAGAAAAATCTTCGACCTTGTTTACCCGCCGGCTTTTTTCAACTCAATCCAACGAAACGAGAACGCATTTGAGGCAGTAAAATGGGTGTTCCAGACCGCCCAGTCCCATTCCACCCAGGCAACCGCCATTGCCCTATCTACACTCTTGATAATAATAATAAAAAACCATTCCTTCCGCCTTCTTTCAGATCGTGGAACTACCTGTTCGGTTTACCGGTTGAATTGGATGACTTTTTCCAACCTGTTTCTTCCTGTAGGATGGGATCCGAAAACCGCTGAGGTTCCATTCAAGCGAGGGCCCCCCTCTGGAATTTTCAGTGGATTTCCATAAACCCATCCCGTGCGCAGGCGAGGGAGGATTGTTGCCTGGGAATGGCCAACTCGGGAAATTTGATGGTACGCGTTTGAAACGTTGAAACGAGTGTCTGGTGGTGCGATAAAATGTCAAAGGTTCAGATCGTCCAAAGATATTTGTGTTATAAGAATTCATTGGCACTGAACATTGACATCTTCGCAGATATCCCGTGTGCTTCGAACAGGCAATAAATAAATAATTAACCGGTGGTGGAGATTGCCAAAAAATATATTTTCCGATACGGAATGAAAAACGCTGCAAATTATTACACAATGGTTTATTATTTACCTGTGTAGATGCCCCTTCTGCGAGACCACTGTTTTCTGTGGTCAATACCTTCGAGATCCCGCCAGGAAAGCCCTAAATGGAGTAGTGGAGCAGGCCCGGGAATTATAGTTTCATAAAAATGCGCGGGATACAATAATCAATCATTAGTGATATTTGTAGTTATTCATGAAGTTAAAATAAACCGTAAATAATGAACCGTTTTGTAATAATTTACCTGTATAGTTGTGCGTAGTGGATCACTGTTTTCTATGGTCAGTACCTACCTATCCTCGAGCTCCCCCCCCCCCCCCCCCCCAGGAAAGCCTTAAATCGAGTATTGGAGCCAGCCCGGGAATTAGATTTCATAAAAATGCGCGGGATTCAATAATTCAATCATCAGGTAATTTATTATTTGTTGTTATTACTGGCTGTTAGTCCCAAAAGTACGTATCAACAGAATCAGAAAGATCCATCATTTTTCAAATGAAATAATATCACAGAACAACCAACTCGGCTTCATTCAGCCATCCTTGATTATAATACATAATCGCTAGCAATGATGCCTGGGCCGGATTCATACAGTTTCATTCACGAACATTTTGACGAGCTTTTCGGCGCAAACGAACGGCTGGTCGTACGATGCTCCGGTTGGTCTCAAAAAATTCTTTAGTTAACAAAAAATTTTAAAAACCATACCCTTCTACTGAAAGTTTTCGAGCTAAAGGTACGTGTTGCTAGGGACGACTGCAACGATGATCGTTCAGCGATTATCGTAGAACGAATAATCGTTGAGCGATAATCGTTGGTGACCATTTTGCTCGGAGCGTTTTTCAGAGCGACGATTTTCGAGTACTCTCGAAACCTCTCGTTTCTCATTCGCTCCCTGACCGTTCAAGAGGAAGCTTACGTGAAGTTCGATTCAAGAATGAGTTTGAGTAAAATGAGTCTACAAAGAAGACTGATGCTTCGGTGGCTTCTCATCGAAGAAATGGAGGACGTCGAAGTGCTTAAGAATATTTATGGAATGAAACGGGCGGGAATTCACCCAATTTTTGACCAGAGAGATACAAAAGGGAGAAATTTACGAAATTTGGTTTATAGGTCTCGATCGGGGTCTAGTTGGTCCTCGAACCTCGTCGTTGCAGTGAGTCAGTCATCTCTAAGGGGTTGAAATTTTTAGAAGGCCGTAGCTCGAAAACTTTCATCAGAAGGGTATGGGTTTTTTTTAACGTTTTTCAAGTGATCTTGAACTAAAGAATTTTTTGAGACCACCGCCCAGACGTTCGTTTGCACCGAACACTTTCGTCAACACGATCATGAATCAAACGGTATAAATCCGGCCCAGATGTCATCACTAGGGAGTAAATGATTATAATCACGGGTGGCTGTATGAAGTCGAGTTGGTTGTTCTGCGATATTATTTCATTGAAAAATGGTGGATCTATTGGATTTTGTGGTAGGTACTTCTGAAATTTGAACCAATGGTGAAGTATTGTTGATGGGGAAATTATTGCACAATGGTAAATTATACACAACGATAAATTATTACACAACGGTTCATTATACTATCTACGTAGAAGGGGCACCTTAAAGGTTAATTATTACACAACGATTTATTATTTGCCATTATTCTTCATGAATAACTACAGATAAAAAATGATTGAATTATTGAATCCCGTGCCCGATTGATGGCTCTTTTGGATTTTGTTGATAAGCACTTCTGCAACTTGAACAAACGTTGAAGTATTATTGGGCAAATTATTATACAATAGTTTATTATAATATCTAAGCCTAATATCTAAGTAGCCATAATCATATCTAAGGCCAAGTAGCCAGAAATAATATCTAAGGAGCCATTTGTCACAAAAACAACCGGTCCGGCCAAATAATCGTTCACGACTGACGATTATATCCACCCCACACTCGTACGACTGTTCCCGCTGTACGATCGTCGTTAACGATCCAAGCGGCAGTCGTGCGGAGCAAAACAGCTCCATAAGGAAAACAAAGAGATAGTACGCAACGATAATCGTTCTACGATAATCGCTGAACGATCATCGTTGCAGTCGTCCCGAGCAACACGTACCTTTAGGCATCTTAGAAATTTCAACCCTTATTTTTCACCCCTTAGAAATTACTGACGGTAAGGCCGAGCTTCGCGGACAAACTAGTACCCAAACGGGACATGCGATCCATATTTCATTAATATTTTGATTCATGGTAACTAAGAAAAGTGCTAAGTACAGCGTACGGCGGAGAGACAGAAATTTTTGTATTGCATATTCGGATTCTACATGCCTTTAAACGGAAACCATCAAATTTTGAGGGGGGGGGGGGGGGGAGGTTAAATTTTTATTTATTTTCGTGCTCGATTCCAAAGGTTCATTATTGAAAATAATAAACCATAACTGACAGCTGCAATTATGTCTAAAGCGTAATCTGCCTATACCTAATAATAGATAGAAACGTGCACTACTGAATTGTCACAATTTATAACGGTAACGTCATCCCCATAACGTCACAGTGGATATACTACTTGTGACATTCCTCAACCTTAGAAGTTATGGGATTCTAAATATGTACTCGGTATGCCCTGTTGTTTTCATTTTTTAGTAGACGGAAGGAGGCTTTAAACCAAAATAAAATTGGCCCATACTAATCTATTTTCAAGTGTTCCAAATTCCTATTTGGTGCAGGAAAGCAGCGCGTGCGAAATCCATCTATGAATTTACGTAGTACTTTACTAAAAATCTCAATAGCGCAGCATTAATTTACAGGAATTGCTCCACTGTTCAGGACAAAGGCAGGATTTGAGTATGTTTTCAGATTTCTTTCTCTGCAATTCAGGGTTTTTACTGGCGTCAGACAACTTGGCAGCATCATAGGAACAATTAAAAGTAATCAAGTACGACGGCAAGTTGGCAGGAGATGTGGGCAGGCGAACTGAGAGGAAGGTGGACTGCACGGCTGGTCCCTGACATCCGAGTATGGCTTGAGCGGAAACATGGAGAAGTGAACTACTTCCTAACTCAGTTCTTTTCAGGGTACGGGTTATTCTATAGCTACCTGCTCATGGTGGGAAAGGTAAGTGGTTCCTACATGCCGCAGCTGTCAGTAGGAAGATGATGTGCACCATACATTCTTCAAGTGTACGCAGTGGACAGTAGAACGGACTTACATACAGGAAGAACTGGGAGTTTCAGCAGCCAGCTTGACACCAGAAACGGTGGTCGCCATGATGCTGCAAAGCGAGCAGCATTGGAATCAAGTGGCAGAATATGTAGAATAGATCCTAAAGAAGAAGATGCAGCTCGAACGAGAGCGGCAAAGAATAGAGGGTGGGGACCGACAGAACGAGGACTGAAGAGATATCCTTGGGACTGTGACAGTGGGGGTGGACCCTGGAGAGTCCCCCTCTTAGACCAGCGAGATTATCAACGGTTAAGAACGGATATCGATTAGGCTTCCGCCAAGCGACCCCGTCTCCACCGGTAGAAAAAAATAGGTCGAAAACAGCCGCTGTAACAGGACTCAGCGTGAAGTAATTTGCTAAAGAGTTCGAGGCTGAGCTCCAACTTGGGAAAAGGTAGGTGAGGTTTTAGTGCGGTTTGAGTCCCACATAACCTGGTGGTGCGGTCCCCTCCAGGTATCTAACGAGGTCCAGATCCCACCTATGGACCTCAAAGGTTTCCTCACCGCCCTACGCCAAAGAAAATACATAATAAATAAATAAAATTAAATAAAAAACGCTGCAAATCCCTGTACAACGGTTTATTATTTTGTACAGAATACCCTTCTGTTACAGATCACAGCTCTCTGTATAGATAACCTGTCTGTATAATATAATATGTACTATTCTATGCATGATATGTAGGTTAGTACCTAACCCTCCGTAGGTTAGTACCTAACCCTCCATAGGTTAGTACCTAACCCCGTACTCGTTACTAGGTACCTACCTAAATCACGAGTTAAATGTTGCTAAAATAATTCTGTCGATGACAAACAGTAACTAAAACGGCTAAGTCATTCTGAAAGAAAATTGTTGATGTGGAGTGAAATAGATGCCCCTTCTGCGTAGATCACTGTTTTCTGTGGTCAGTACCCACCCTCGTGGTCAAGTATAATGAACCGTTGTGTAATAACTTGCCCATCAATAATACTTCAACGGTTGGTCAAGTTTCTGGAGTACCTACCAACAAAATCCAATGGTCCATCATTTATCAAATGAAATAATATCGCAGAACAACCAACTCGACTTCATACAGCCATCCTTGATCATAATCAGGTGCTCCCTAGCGATGATATCCGGGCCGGATTTATACCGTTTGATTCACGATCGTGTTGACGAAGCTTTTTGGTGCACACGAACGGCAGGTCGCACAATGCTCCGGGTGTTCTCAAAAAATTGTTTAGCTCAAGACAAATTTAATGGCGTAAAAAAAACCATAACCTTCTAGCGAAAGTTTTCGAGCTACGGCGTTCTGAAAATGTCAACCCCATTTTGAAACCCTTAGAGATGACTGACAGTAATGCCGACTTCGAGGACCAACTAGACCCCGAACGGAACCTATAACCCGAATTTCATCAATTTTTTTTTTCATGGTAACTAAGAAAAGTGGCCCGTACGGCGTACGGCGCACAGTGGGGCCAAATGGCCAAAATACGGAAAAAACTACGAATCTCGAAAACGGATAATGATATCGACTTGGGAGTGGTTTCATTCGATTCAGAGGGGAAAAATACATTAGAAAAAACGATGTTATCTGTTTTACAAGAGTTTCATTATCAAACTTAACTGAACATTTTCTTCGGAACAACCTGAAAATTTTGCTTCTTCTCAAAATTTGATCATGTCCTCTGTTGAAATAACAAAAAAATGAAATAAATAACTTCACTACAACTCATTTTTGCACTTTTTGCGCATCAGCATATTCGGGATGCCTTGAAAAGTCAAAATTTGACAGCGCATTGCATTTATGAAAGTAACGCCTCAGCTTCCGCGCTGAAATCTTCAAGCCTTTTCTTTGGAGATGGACGCAAGGAAGTGATAAAGGGGTCAGACGTTTCTAGCAGTTTATGAAAAATATCCTCGTTGGTGTTCAATCGGGAATTTTTTCTTGTGTAATGAGTTCTGAAATGTTTGTAGTCCTTGTTCCGACTCTCTTGAGCTTCTTCTGAGAGTGCACCGATTGGCAGAGCAGCAGATTCAACTATTTCGGACCCATGTATTAATATCTTATGTAGTGTACATGGCATATAGTACCACGGGTACAACCTCACAGCTAATTCAGCAGTATCTTGGGTGTAAGTGGCGAATTTGGAAACGTCAATCTGATGACTGCTGCTGTTGATCACTTCCAGGATTGTCCCTAATCTGCAAATCAATGTTATATCAATACCAGTTATCGAAGCTACAACTGAGGGGTTAGCAAAAAACCTTCTCGAGGTATTCCCTGTATTGCTCGATCCGTAGCCCTGCTTCACGTAGTCAACTCTTACACCAAGTTGACTCAGTAATTCTCTTTGAATTCGGTTCTTCTCGGCATCTTTGATTGGCTTAGTTGTAGCATTGGTCCTCCATGCCTGAAATTTTAAGTTGTAACTAAGATGAAGAATATACTCCATAAATTTAATTCTGGCATGGAGAGGAGAAATTCCCAGTTTAAAAGCTTCGCGATTTGGAGGTCTCTGTTTTACTGATTGCACATTATTCATTTCCGTTGGACGAGCACCGCAAATGACGCAATTGGTAGAAGCCGTGGTATCAGTACAAATTTGGGCTACTTTCCCATCCAACATCGTGAAATGCAATACATGTTTTACAGTAATTGCACGAGTGCCTATAATCAGTCTCATATCTTGCAGATTTTTAATTTCATTTTCTACTCTCAATATTTCTGTCTTAACTACTACATCCGTTTCCTTTTCATAATCAAATCTCAGTGGTCTACAATATAGTGTTGACGAAGGTCTTGGATTCAACCAACTAATGGAATCGTCATTATCAGTTGCAGTGATTCGCAGAGGCACGATAGACGTCATGAATAGGTTCGCGTCAGTTTTTCCTTCATTGACTTGTGAGAACGATTGAGAAAACTCTTGCTGGCCTGAGGCCCCATCACATCCCCACTTCGTATGTAATGTGACATTATGGTCCTTCAAATTATCAATTTCCTCCTCTGTCATTGTTTGAAATATTCTATCCACGGTATGATCAAGCAAGTTCTGTAGCGGAACCCCACCACCGGTTTCCGATATATTAACACCACTTGGATAGCAATTTTTTTTTGCCTCAGCCACTTTTTTGTAGGAGGGGAAGATATTAAAACCTGCACTTTTAGTTGCAGCTCTGATAGTTTCGTACTGAAACCTGGTCATCTTGGCTTGGAGGAAAAGAGCTAATGCAAATTCGGCAGTAAACACTGGTGACTTATCAACCTCGGCTGAGGAACCAGCTGCATCTATCAAATTTTGATCGTTCAACGATCGTATTTTTGCAATTTTAAACCTCTTACCCCTCTCACCACACTCGTCAAAAGGTTTTTCAGGTCGTCCGATTCTATGAAAGCCGCCCTCCGCGGATTGCATACAAGCCCTGTCATCACTATTTGGTAAATTAATCATAAACTCACCCTTCATCCAATCGCGGTATTTTCTTAAAAAGTTCTGCTTGTTACGGGCAGCTGTCGACCACCTTTGATTAAAATGAGTGAGAAACCTCTTTTCAGGGGCGGATCCAGAATTTTTTTCCGGGGGGGGTCACAGGGTAGAATAATATAAAAAATAACTAAAAATAACAAAATAACCAAACGAACAATAGAAACCGAATTTTCAACCTTATGCCTAAACTCGTCCAATTTGTCTACTTTCAAAATTAATTGTATTTATTTATAAAATTCATTGTTTAAGTGAAAAATATTTTTCAATATCTATTAATTATTTAACTGATAAATGTATTTATTTTCAATTTTCTTCTAAAAAAGAGTCCTAATGTGTTTTCAAACAAATTGGCGCATTTTATGGCAGCGTAGCTAACTTCAGAGTTTGCAAATCAAAACATTGAAACCACAACAATCTATTGTTGATCTCAGTGGATTCAGTATCGTTTTTACTGAATCTGGCAGGAAAGAAAACGAGAACGAAACAAAAACAAGATAATGATTAACAAAAATAAGAAGAAATAAACAAGATTTAATTTGACGTATTCGCAAGGTAAATTAATTGACATAATTGTATATAAAGTAACATTGGTAGGACCAAGTGTACGATTATATTCGACTAATTTTGACATTTTTGATCGAATCTTTTTAGATTTTTTATAGTTCTTTTTTGTTTTCAGTTTTTTTAACACTGTCTACCGTTTGTGTAATTAGAAATTACAGTAATTAGTGGCGAGGGCATTGGAATTTCAATTTGACGGATGTTTTATGGTAAATATTTACACAGTTGTATATGAAGCAAAATTGAGAAGACCATGTGGCCAAATCAGTTTTTAATTTAAAATTCAAATTGCAATAATGTTTTGTTTATAGAATTTCTCGTAAATATTT
Organism: Leptopterna dolabrata; assembly: GCA_954871275.1. Lineage (NCBI taxonomy): Eukaryota > Metazoa > Arthropoda > Insecta > Hemiptera > Miridae > Leptopterna > Leptopterna dolabrata. The sequence goes on along the minus strand of OX940986.1, from coordinate 8,150,575 downwards.
ATCACTTTTATTTGAGGGGTTCCCCACAAGAACCGAATAAGTCCAAAATTGGCAAACGCCAGAAACAAGCATTTTGTAAAACGCTCTTCTCAGAGGGAAATGCTCCGTTTGTGAACAATCGTTCAGCTCTGCTTTTGGTTTATTATTCTGTGAACAATACACCTATGTATTCGCTCAGCAAAAAATTTGTATAACACCCCCTCAAAATTTTTTCTTTTCCGTTTCAAGGTGCGTAGATTCCAAAAATGCAATGTCCGTCCGCCGTACGCCGTCCGCCGTATCACGTGTACAGGCTTCATTTTCGGTCTAAAAAAATCGTTCTTTCGCACACATGCTCCATTTGGGCACTAGTTGTGTCCCGAAACTTTTCAGCCCGATCGGAATATATCCAGGGGAGTTATGAGTGAAAATGTGTATAAAAATAGGTAGGTACTTTTTGCGTTTTAGCAACATGTTGGTAACATGAGCTTTTAAGGTATCGTTTTTCATGTTTTTGGGGACGAGAAGACCGAATATGAAGTCGGTTTTGACTAAAGAGTAGAAAATTGAGGTTCTACCAGATGTTCAGCTCCCGAAATTGAATTTTTATGAGTCAAAAACCTGCGAAATCGTCTGAAATCACCATCACTTTGTAGAATAACACTGGGAAAAGTGTCAACAGGTGGATCAAGACGATTAAATGGTACTATCAATGATCAGAGATAATTTATTTAAAAAAAAAAGGAGCGTACCTTATTCGTGTTTTGGGGGCCAAAATTGGTGGAAACCACCAGAAATAGCTATTTCAATTATTTTATATGAAAGAAACAATAAAAAACAGCCAACATCTCTGCAGGTATGTCCAATAGAATAATAAACCCATGTGACAAGGACTTTGCAGCGTTTTTGAAATGCAGGCTGATTCTGGGGGGGGTCATGACCCCTGTGACCCCCCCCTTGGATCCGCGCCTGCCTCTTTTTTAATTGTGTTATCAACAAGGAGAGCTCATCTTCTTTCAGATGTGTGAAGTTACCCACGATATATTGTTCAATATCACCTCCGTTAAATAGAACTTCACACAAATCACCGTATAAAATTTGTATTGGTTCCATCTCTGGAGAACGACTAACCGAGAAGACTGACGTAGTATTAAAAGGATTCTCATAGCGTGATAAAAGTGCACGCCGAATACTCAACCAATTGAATAAACAACACATGTTTGAACAAGCCCATTTGCGTAGGGCTCTGACCGACGCCTACTGTTTCTTATTGAAAGAATGAGAGCAGAGGTTAGACGCGCAAATATGCGCAGCTGAAATTTATACAGGTGCTACCTAACTACGCCTGGAAAAGAAATATTCAACAGCCACGTTGGAGACTTGTGGAGCTTTTTTTGAAAGTCACAAAACATGCAATTGACAATGAAAAAGAGTGTGTTTTTTCTTCAAAATACCTCCTAAGCGTATTGTTGTCCTAAGCAATGCTCTCATTTCTTTGTTGGGTGTTTTCATGATCGTTATAAACCCTTACGCTTTAAAAATAAATTTTTAGAAAAGTGTTATGTTTTTTATAACAACGCTTAAAAATTAAGCAAAATTTATGATTTTTTCACTTTACTTAAGAAATTTGAGGATATGAAATTTTTTTACTGAAAACTGCTATCATACCTTGATTCTACAGGAAGTTTACTATAGGATTCCATTATTCCGGCAATTAATTCTTATTTTTCAAAAAATTGACTTTTTTCCACGTTTGCCCCACTGTGCGGCGGACAGACAGAAATATTTTTATTGCAGTTTTGGATTCTACATACCTTGAAACGTAAACTATCAAAATTTGAGGGGGGGTTAGAATTTTTTTTCATGCTCGATTCCAATGGTTCATTATTAAAAATAATAAACCAAAAACCAGTAATCAATGGAAACTAAATCCACAACAATATTGATATGACTACATGACTCCAGGTCGAGCAGATTTTTGGGTATAGTCTGAAAGGAGTTTGCACTAGTTGTGTTCATCTACTTCCGTCCTGTGCCGTTTCCGGAAAAGGTTATTAACCGCAGGTTCCTGAACGATTTCTAATTCACTTCAACGACTGTTCACCCGAACGAAAGCAAAGAAGGACTTTAATTTTCCAACCCTTTGCCCTACCTCAGCCCTTTCTACACCCTCCGGCCCGCCACTACCTCCACTCCCTTTGTGCTCCGATATTAGCTGCTGACAATCAAAGAGCTCCCACACACGAGCTCCATGAACTTCGGGAGCTTCTTCCGTTTCCCCTTTCACATGGGAATGAAACTTTTTGTGATTGTTGTATTATGAAGAGGTTTCGCCCCTATACCCCCCCCCCCCCCTCAAACCCCCTGCACTCGTCCCCTTTAACCCCCTGTACCCCCCTCACGAGACCCAACTTTGCCTTCCGACCCTGAGCTTTTGATTGTATTTCGCGGAGTAGAGCTTTTGGCAAGTTTGAGAAACGCCAACGTTGGTAGAGGAGAATACATTATTTGCTCTCGGGTAATGATTTCCCGAGTGCTGGTCTGAAATAATCCTTCGACGGCGGGGGGGCTCCTTCGAGATCCAAATCCTGCTGTTGGAAAGGGTCGCTAACTTATGATTGTCACGTACACTGCCCATAGACAGAGGCAGACAGACAGGTACCTAATCAAAATGTTTGGTAGATAGATGGGAAGGCAGGCTTGGTATTCAATCAGAACAGGTCCTGGTGCAATCGACCAGAGGAATCAGCACTTAATCATAATAATAAAAGTCCTTGTGCAAAGACGGACACGCAACAGAAACTCGAATTACATCAACTCCGATAACCCCCTCCACCTCGCCTGACCCACAAACCTCGCCTGACATAGGAGAAGTCGAAGCGATGGAACACGTCGTCCTGGAATGCCCCCGAGAGACGTCACATCATCACCCTTCAATTTGGCAGTATATACAGTATATACAGCCATCAATGACTTTCTCACAAAAATTGAGTTTTCATTTTGAGATAACCATGTAATACTGAAGTATTAAAAAAATTAATTTAATAATTTTAGGTTTTTTTAATTTCAAGTTTTTGTGATTTTAAGTTCTGTAATTTTTCTAAGTTTTATTTTGAAATATTTATTGAAATCGTGAAGTACTAAAACTTTATTTTTGTAAATGAATTTGTAACGGATGAATGGCCCTTCCAAAGCCAGTAAAAAAAATAAAAAATAAAACTCAGGTACCTCAATGGTCGTTATTTTGAAGGCAGCTCATAAATAATTAAGTACGTTGTATTTCACTTGATATTTATGTTGTATTTGAATAATAATGAAATCGTACCTTGTGCAATCAACCAGAGAATGTAAAACAATAGTCAACTAGAGAATATAAAACAATCGAGACGTCTCGTGCCAGAGAGAATAAAATCAACTATAGAATAGAATCAACTATATGTAGATTAGAATCAACTAGAGAGTAGAATCATCTAGAGAACAGAATCAACTATAGAAAATATAAAACAATCATGACATCTCGTGGCAGAAATTTCAGTAGTAAGGAAGACGTATTTGGTACCACTTTTCGATATAACAAAAGATTGTTTGTGGTGTTCCCTACGGTAGGTTAGGATTGGATGGGAAGGAAGTTAATACACCGCGGGTGTACAACAGCGAGTATTAGGTGCTCCTTAGGAGTCTTTTGCTAGCACTAGGGATGGCAACAAAGTATCGATATATCGGAAATGTCAATATTTAGGTTCCGATATATCAATATATTGGTATCGGTTTTTGACCTTCGATAGTATCGGGAATATCGATATTTTTGAACCGAGATATCGGCCTAGTAGATGTCTTCAGTGATGTGCAAAAACTCGCACATTCTACATACACTCGACTCTAAAAAGTGGTGTTTCGTGGTTCTGATCACTGATTCAACACTTAGTTTTGACTTATGATTTGATGGGCGTATAGGTACCGATATTTTACTAACTTTATTATGACTAACTTTCATTCATTTTTGTTTTATTTTACAGTTATTGTAGCGTGCGTAGGCCTATAGTCAGTTTGTAATATCATGTTGCACTAAAGTAACTTAAGTAAGGAAGTGAAAAATGTAATAGGCTTTATTTAATACTTTTACTAAATACTTATGTGTTATTGAATGTATTATGTTTATTGTACGATATTTCTATCACTCATTTAACCCTCAGTTTTGACTTATATCTAGCGATGTATCGAAATTCCGATATATCGTACATATCGATATTTTTCACCCGAAATTTGTCCATCGATATGTTGCTTGAGATATATCGGAAAACCGATAGATCGATTTACTAAAAAATTTTGCCATCCCTAGCTAGCACCCCCCAGATGAACCAGAGCGAGTGCTAGAGGAGAGAGAGGAAGGCGCCCCGCGGATGTACCACAGCGAGCGCCAGCAGGAAAGACATGAATACGCCGAGGATGAACCACAGCGAGTGTAGGAGAAGGGTAGGAATGACGAGCTGGGCTAGAAGGGCTGCTTATAAAGGGACCTTTCCGCCCGTCCCCTGACCACAATCGGCCGTTATGACCGTTGAGGGGCGATGGCGGCTGATGGGGTCCCTTCTACGCTAGTCGTTCCCTTCGTTTATTTGGTTAAATCTTTCAGTATTACATAGGGAGAGGTTTGAGAGAACCACGACATTGTTTATAATCTACTGTCTGAATTTATGAAGAGGGGCATGATTATGGATATTTTATGGACTAGGAATATGTTCATTTCTTGATTCACTATAAACCCGCAGTGGGCTCGGTGTTTCAAGTTTTGGAGTTTTTTTTTTAACATCCTCGGGATCAGTTTCACTTCAACGTCCTCCATAATGGGCTCCAAAAATTACTAGCACAAATCAGGAGCGTCGATTATTTAAACTCGATTTATCATTCCGAAGAGACTTTGAAGCTGTCTGATTAAGCTCGAAACCACTTTAAATTCCGTTTTAACACGCATGGAGGGGGATAACGAGGTAAAGCAGAGTTCAGGAGTTTCAATTCATGAATATTTCCTCTGGTAGGGGTGCATGAGCGATGCGAGTCCGCGTATGATCCTTTAGCTTTTACCTTTTACTTGAACCTGTCAGGTTCACGAGGGGGGGAAAACTGATGGGCCCTCTGGGGAGAGGCCCAACATGGGCTGACAGATCAAGCGAAGCATGAACACAATGTTTAAATAAACACAGTGGTAGAAGCGGTGGGGGAAAGGGGAGGAAATGGCCAATCAAAAAGATGAAAACGATTTTCTGTACCGTTTATAAAGGAAACTGACGGTATCCACTGTTGTGAAATCCACCTTTGTACGTGATCACTTCTCGGATGTAACAAATCGTTTCGTTTCGAATAACGAACATATATTATTATATTGTTGAGTAATAAATGCACTGCAGAGGAGTCATAAGGGAGTTTTCGTGGCCCTTTGAAATTTTCAAAAAATCTACCAACGAAGTACCTGCTATACTCTCTCTTAATTTCTCCTTATTTCCATTTCGTTTTACCGACCATCAGAAAGAGACAGCCAGCCAACTCATATTCAAACTTGATATTGAACAAAAAAATAAAAAATAAACAATAAAAATGCCCTCAGCGAGAAAGAAACTTAAAAATACCACCGCTTCACTCTTATTTCACGTTATTCTGCCTCTCGTTTCTCTGCTTTTCTGTGTGTGTGTTTGTTTAATATTGCTCAAGTGTCTTGACAATTTACATTTACAAGGTTTCTTTTTCGGCGATTGCAATGGAAATGGATTCAGCCTTTGACGCACCACGAAGGGGAGGGGGTGTATCATTTTTTGTTCTTCCCCCATCGTTTCGAATACTATTCAAAAATTAATTTGCATATATCCTACCAGCTAGCGCCGCGTCGAATCACCGAGGCTTCTAGTCCTATCGCTCCAGCAACAAAAGAACACGAAAATGAATTCAGTACAAAAAAAGAAGACGGTTGTTTTCTAAAGACACTTCATCCTTCTGGCAGTCCACATTTTACATTATATCTGAATTTTTAGAAACCGCCCAACCAAAAAGCTGCAAATACTTCATCAAAGCTTCATTATTTTCGGTTTAGGTCTGTCTAGGTTACTGTAGTTCTGTTGTTCGCAACTCCCTGAAATGTTTGACAAGTATGGCTCTTTCTGCCCACTCACGAAATTTCAAAACCTTAAAATCCTAACAACAGATCTGTAGCATACCTACCTCAAATTCTTGTAGAGTAATTACAACAATAACAACGAAGAAACATAGTAGCGGGGGAAGTAGGAGCAATGAAAATAATTTAAAACAGTAACCAACAAAACGACTCAACAGAAATTGGTACACAATGACAGAAGATGAATTCAAGAAAGAAGAAGACAAAAATTAAGAAGGGAGATAAATTCAAGACAGAAGATTCCAAAAAGCAACAAACAAAAAGGATAGCAAGACCAAAAGTTTTCTGGAAGCCGTTATCCCAAACGCTTGAGGGAAAGGGGGGGGGGGGGGGGGGTTAGCTGGGGGGATCAACTATAAAAGTAATTTAATCATGTTCACTGTGGTGATCCCTAATGGTAGGGTAGGTTTGGATAGGAAGGAATTTAAACTAATACCCCGCGGTTATCACCGCAGCGAGTATTAGGTGCTCCTTGGGAGTCTTTTGCTAGCACCCCGCGGTTACCACCACAGTGATATTAGATACCCCGCGGTTACCACCACAGTGAGTGCTAGATGAAAGAGAGGAAGACACCCCGTGGTTACCACCACAGCGAGTGCAAGGACAGGAGAGAAGGTGAGTGAAAGAGGGAAGTCGTGTGTAACAGTGAGACTGGTCGAATGAGGAGCTGGGCTAGCAGGGCCGCATATGAAACCCCCTTTCCACCCGTCCCCCGTCCATCAAAGGCCGTTATGACCGTTGAGGTGGCAGTTGATGGAGGGGACCCTTCTCCTACTTGCGTCGCCCAGCTCGTCGTTTCCCTCGTTTATTTGGTTAAATCTTCACCTAGTACATAGGAGTGGTAAATGTACAATTTTGAGGGGTACCACGACATTCATTATAAACGGAAAATATCATTTCAGTCGTTAGCCAGATTTCATTGAAGTCTCGTATTTTTACAAATAAGTTATCGTACAAACTGCAAGTACATCAATTCACCATCATCACCAGTTCCTGTACCAAATATCCTATCAATAGCATTCGTCATTCACGAGAGTGTTGAGTGGAGGAGCACAGAGAACTAGAATTGGGAGTGTGGACTGTTCCAAAACTGTTATTTCAAATGGTGCCCACCGCATCACTAACTGTGCATTCTGGTGAGTCGTGTTGGGATACCGGTTGAAATACACACGGACGAGCGACGAAATAGAATGAATAAAAAAGGTTCGTTTTTTTTATGAACCTCTGTTGTTTATATACACCCAAAATCCAAAATACTTGGGCCCCACCCTCGTCTCGAAGCCTACATTCAAAATGAACCCCTAAAAAGTGCATAGACACCCCCACACGAAACGACTAATATTAAATAATGAATCTGTCCTGGGACTGTGGATTAGCTTTCCCCCTTCAAATCGGCCATATTTCAAAAAAACCTCAAACCTTCCCCGTCCCCACCCACGTCAGCTTTTATTCACGGGGAAAATTGATATAAATGAGTCCTGTTCGGAGGCCGATTGGAAGTTATTTGTTAAATGGACGGTTGACACCCTCCTGAGCCCGTTTTACGGTAAACGTTAGTTGGAGACTGCATTTTCGGCGTGTGGGATTATCCGTGAATATTTCAGAGCTTTCAGTTCAATGATTTCACCGTCCGCTGGGGCGTGACTGACGTTCATTAGCGAGGCTGCGAACAGCCTGCATTACGTAATATTGGCGTCAAAATGATATTTCCAAGGGCGGCTTGAATCATTCAGGCGTATTCAGCCAGAGGGGATTTAGGATTCTGTAAGCATTACCTAATTCCCCATGAAACGCTGTGTTTTTAAACATCACCGAACGAAAAGTGATGAATTTATATATCAGAGAGATAATACAGAAATACTCGTACTATTCCTCTACCGCTTTGGTAAATACAATGCCGGAAGTGCTCTTCAGTGAAAGATGAGAACATCGAAACTCACAATCAGCAAGTTGTAATAGAGTGGGTAATATTATTTTTTACCGCCGATAGGTTATCCCTTGAAATTGTCAACCTTCGAGAAATATATAAATCCCCCCCCCGGCGAATGTAGCTTCCCCTTTATTCTCCCCCCTAAAACAAATTTCTTAGAGCTTTATTCCATAATTACCCAATAAAAAGGTATCGAGTCAGTGCAGAATCGTTGTCTATTTAATATCTTCCTTTTTCCTGTAATAGCACCTAAATTAAAAGAAATTATTTTATTAGGGCAATTTAGGAGGGTGACCCAATCCGAGCAGAGTCGAGATAAAAAATTATATCGATACCTCTGCGCAAAAAGGGCGAATCTGCAATCCAGCACTGTGTTTCTAAAACCCCAAACGGCGCCGCTAGTTATTACAACATCCTGTTCAGTTTTCTCTACTTTCAGTGGGTACCTACACTATCTTACTACAAATTCCTTAGAAGTTAATCGCTTTGGGATCCTCCAGTAAAATTATAAACAAGCTTTAGTTCAGTGTGATGCAGATTCGCCCTAACGCCATAAAGTTTGTTAGAAAAGTTTGAGCGTAAAAAGGGCGAAACTGTCAGATTCGCCCTAACGTCCCATACTTTGTTAGAAAAGTTAGAGCGTAAAAGGGGCGAAACTGTCAGATTCGCCCTTTTAGCTAATGTTTGTTAGTGAGAAGACGCGATTGCAATGGCCTCATTGTCTATGTAGTTTTCTAATTCCATGGAGTGCTTGAGGGCCAGTCTGCATAATAAATTTAGGCCTTTTTTTATTTTCCTATAAATATTTTTTGAGTGATATTTGAACAAAATTTAGCTTCGTGCCCATTGTCTTATTTGTTATCATTATGTTTAACATCCGTTTTAAACTCGGTTTTACACTACTTCCTATTGTTTTTACTCTTTATTGCTAAGCTCCTTTATTCTTTCTTGAGGTCAGTCAAATTTAAAAAAAAGGAATAGTGATCTTATTTCTTAAAACGGTACCTACTTTTTAGAATTGGAAGATAGAACTTTATTCTAGATAGAACTGCTCATATAAAATTAAAATTTATTCTCTGTAAAACGTGAGGAACATCAACAATCTATAAGGAACATTTTTTTATCTCGTAAATTCGATTATTGCATCAACTGAAGACGACCGATTATGAAAAATGTTGAAGTTAGTTGAAAATTTTCGTCAAACATCTTCTGCATCGGTTTGGGTTTCTTTAACGGTAGTGTTGTGTCGCAGAGCAATGTATTCCTGATGGAAATGAACTGGGATAGCACCTTGCTGCAAAGTTCCTTCAAATCATTATATTTCTTCTCAGAAATCGGCAATTCTCCAAAATAAATTTGTTGTGGTGAAACAAGCTGGCTGTATTTTCTCTTGTTTGAGAATGTACCTGTCATTTCCTCAGGCGTTTGAGCGTTCTTGAAAAATTTAAATTTTCCTCGCTGTACTTTTTTCATAAACCAGTTTTTGTACTGTATTGGTATGGAACGCAGTCCCGTCAGCCAACCTTTGGACGGTCTTGCAGTCTCTGAAAGCTTTCCAATTTTTCCAGTCAAAAAAATTTAGTTTGACAACTTCATAAGGGAACGTAACCTATTCGCTACGAGCATTGATAGTTTTATTTCCAGCTGCTCTCTCAGTGACCGCAAGGACAGAATCAACCGTCACTATCGTGTGGCTAGCCAACAAAAAATTCAGTGTGATTGTTCCTTCTCTAGGAAACCCGACAGAAAAAGCAACATTGCCTTGTTCTTTTGTTGGCCAGGGTAGTTATCGCATCATAAAGCAACTTTTTTACTTTTCTCTGATCAAGGTGAGTCAAATACTTTTCCACACAAGAAGAGATTTCGTTGGAGCCTCTCTTGCCATCCTTCTCCCCCCACATGTAACAAAATTCTTTCTGAGTGTGGCTATCATATATAAGCAGTCAGATTGTAAACTGTGTATTTACGCGAATATAAAAAAAGCATACTTTTCCCCGCCGGAGTTTGCAAAACTTTCTGCAAATTGAAGGAGGCCGTAACAATAATTGTTTGGAATTGTTATAGTAGTTACGTACTTCGAATAGGCACTTAATTATCAATTAACACTTAATTATTGCAACAACTAATGTATTAGGTACATGTAGGTACCTATCCAAGGTATGGGCACTATTCAAAATTCGCAACGATCTACTGCTCCTTTCGTTGGAGTTTTTAAGACCGCCTTTTGTTACAGGAATTTTGTGGGGAAAAAATTAAGAATATTGAGGAATTTCCTGGAAACTAAAGAAGGAAAATAATCGAAAATTTCATTTGAACGCACATTACCAGCAAAAGCGAGAGATAAAAGGGTCAAGGAGCAGGGGGGAAGAGGATTTCCGATTTCAGGTGGATGGTTTCTTCAACTTAGGATCCCAGCTTCTGAAGTCACGGTTAAAACGAGAAGTAAGAAGGTATGCAGGTAGGTGCCTAAATACCTTCCAGAAGTGAATATAAAATTAACGAAAATACATATTCGCCGTTCAGAATTTTGGTCACTGCAGATTCGCCCCAAAAGCCTGGACCGATTCGCCGTTAGGAATTTCGATCACAGCAGATTCGCCCTAAAGCACGGGCGCAGTTTCGCCCTTTGTCTTTTTGCAAAATCGGCTAGGTTCATATTCGCTCTCTTCCACTTGTGAACGACTTGCAGATTCGCCTTTTTGCACTTGCGAAGTTTACAGTCGCTAAAACAGATTCGCCCCTGAGCGAAAATTCAGATTCGCCCTTTTTGCGCAGAGGTATCGATATTACCCACTCTGTTAAATGGTAGCAGAGCTATAACGTCCCGGCCTCTAACATCAACAAACTCTTCCATCACAAACCGCACAGGTATTCTAATCCATTCATTACATATAATCATTGCATATCATTAGTTAAATGAGTGATGCAGAGACTGAAATAACAGCCGGAGCATAATTAAAATCACGAATATTTACCTAAGGGAATAAGCACTGCAAATTTCATCACTATCAGCTGATCAGAACTTCGAGTTATGCGAGCGAAAAGGGTTTTAGGTTGACGCATGCGCAGACGAATTTCCCTGTAGAAATTCATCTCCATCCCATTCCATTCCAACAAGATTTAAGAATATTAATAATTTGGCTTATTCTCAGATTTCTAGTACCCTAGCTCATAATTTTTTCGATGTTGCTGCTGTACCTGTGTTAACAGTTTCCCAACAGAACTGAAAAATAGGCTTTCTCATGACCATATAAAAAATAAAAAGATGTCGGTATATTTAAAAAAGCACTTTCTTTGTGTATCGCAAGGGAAATGACCTTATGATTATTAACATTTAATTGCCGAGTGGTTGTATTTATTTTTTATTTTTACTCTAATAATATAATAGGCACTTATGTCGCAATGAGTGGGAGCCGCCTCAGCTACACATCCCATAACACGGGCATTTAGCCCATATTGGGGATTATGTTTCCAGTGTTGTTACATGATAAGAGACTTCTCCTCTTTGTTTTATGCAAGGTTGAACTATGCTGTTATTTTTTTTCTCTCTTTCCTTTTCTTTCCTCTGTTGCATAAGTGGCCAGTGTAGTTCATTTCTTGGCAATTTTTGTGTTTTGTGTATATATGTCTTGTAGGTATATCTATTTTGGAAATGAATAATTAAAACAAACTGCCAAGTTTGGTGGGCAGTATAGCTTCCTCACTTATTGTAACATGGTCGTGTAGAATCAGTTGGTAAATTAACTCGATTACAAATTAAGCTCTTCCTTGATGGGAAGGACTTAAAGACATGGATATGTCTTTCCCATCAAGGGAGAGCTTAATGGAAGTGGTAAATGATTTAAGCAATCTCTTAGCAATTTAATTATTTAAGCAATTTAAGGTCTCCCAAAATTTGAAGCTCTGGTTAGACAAAAAGAAATTAATTTTCAGAATCACCAAATTTATTTATATTTTAATTTACAGAAATATAAGTTCTATCAGTAATGCTTAACAATGGCTTGACATGACAAATTACAGCTTCACAGGATGAATAGCACAGAAATTAGCATTTGGAGTCACTCAGCTGATCCGGGCCCTATGCATCGTCATGTATAGAAGTCCTAAGGTGACTACATGCCAAAATTCAAGTCTCTACCACAACGGGATTCGGCCAAAAAACGTCGCATTTTTTTCCTGTCGCAAAAATTTCACTGACCCCAGCCTAAAAGACATATATCCATGTCAAAAAAATTAGGGCAGTTTAGGAGAGTGACCCAATCCGAGCAGAGTCGAGGCAAGAAACAATATTACCCACTCTGTTACACAGCGTGGTTTGTGGGGGGTCGAATCGACGTGTACGGTCTTGGAAGAAGGGAAGATTAAGTAGACAATGATTCTGCTCTGACTCGATACCTTTTTATTGGTTAATGAAGGAATAAAGCTCCAAGAAATTTGTTTTAGAGGGGAGAATAAAGGGGAAGCTAAATTTACCCTAGTGGGTGTGGGTGGAGGGGGTGGATGTATATATATATCTCTCGAAGGGTGACAATTTCAACGGATAACCTATCGGGCAACCGCAAATAGTTAAAAGGATGAAATGATTTAAAAATCGCAGGATCGTTATTTAAATAAATAGGCAGGAAACGGATTGATCACTCTCCTTCCCATCACTGGGACGGGTGGCACCGTTCCTGAGTAACAGTTCTGCGTGTTCATGCATTAGGAACTGTTACAAAGCGCAAGGCGAACCTCGTCATGTCATTCCGGAAGAAATTTTCCATCACCCAAGGTCAGGTCATTAATGCAATCAAGAGTTCTCCCAACCACAAAGCACTTGGTATCACCCGAAACTTGAGACAGCCTACCAAGAAAAGCCACTGTTATGATCACTTGAATTTATGATATCGTGGTGAGGGCTTCCCATTGTACCTACTTGGCCGTGGAAGCACGCATGTTAATGAGGAAGCCGAAATCTCAACCACAACCCTTGTGCCAATTAGTTTGCTACCATCACACATACTGGAGTATCTTCCTACGACAGAAAATGTCGGAAACGACTTTCTTGCAGTCATCAACACAAGAGTTTAGTTCCAATTCCATCCATCTACCAATTTCCGTTTTTTTCCGTAGCTTCTCCCACATATTCTAAATTGCACGTTCTAACTACTCTGGAAGGAGAAGAATAATCCATTTATTGGCGTACATAAAAAGAACCAAAACACATTCTGAACGAAATTCATATGCCTGCCAGTTGAAGAGTTCGAAAGAACTTGTGTAAACTGGCAGAGTCACAATATCAAGCCGGTTCACTAGACATCAATCATTAGGTCACACAAAAAAAGAAGAAATAACAACCATTTATTTAACTCTGCAAAGTCCTTGTCACATGGGTTTATTATTCTATTAGACATACCTACAGAAATGTTGGCTGTTCTTTGCTTCTTTCCTGTGCAATTATTGAAATGGTTATTTTTGATGGTTTCCGCCAATTTTGGCCTCCAAAAACAAGAAATAGGCTCCTACTTTTTTTTTTTTTTACAAATTATCATTAATCATTGATAGTGCCATGCAATTGTCTCGATTCACCTGTTATTTTAGTGTTATTATACAATTATGGTGATTTCAGACAATTTCGCAGGTGTTTGACCCATAAAAAACTAATATTGGGAGCTGAACCTTCGTTACAACCTCAATTCTTCACTCTTTGGTCTAAATCAACATCATATTCGGTCTTCTCGCCCAAAAAACATGGAAAACGATACCTCACAAGTTCGTGTTCACTAAAACCTCAAAAATCCCTCGAAAACCCATATTTTTACACCCATTTTTCACCCATTACACACCTGGGTGTATTCCGATGGGGCTGCCGAGCTTCGGAGCACAACTAGGATCAAATGTGTTCCCAAATGCGGACCCAAAGTGTGTGCGGAAAACCGACGATTTTAGACCAAATTTTAACGTAAATTTAAGGCTGAAACATCCTTAGAACTTCAATTTTCCACTCTTTAAAAAACTAGTTCTAAAATATTTTGAGCTTGAAAATAACGAAAGTAAGTATTTAAATTAGGATAAAAATACAAATCAGCCTTCGTAGCTATCTTTTTGTTTACATTTTGAATAGAAACGAATTGTATTTACTAACTACTTAGGAATAACCTGTATTTACATGTTATAAATACTTGGAAGTCTACTGTTAGTTCTTGATCAATGTAACTCATTCTCCTAACACTCCTATCCTCTTTGCTGTTTATTTGCCAATGAAACTGCTTATAAATACATAATCAGTAATAAATAGCAGTGGAAGAGACGAGCCTGGACGGGTCACTGACCTTAGGCTCATAAAACCAACGTAAGTTTATTACTTGTATTATGTATATAGACTCTCTGAAAATCATTATATTTGTTTTATGAAGTTTTAGTTGAATAAAAAATTGAATTGAATTGCATTTTTGAAATCTAAGCACCTTGAAACGTAAAAAAAATTTTAGGGGGGGGGGGGGGGGGGGGGGTGTTATAAATATTTTTTGCTGAGCGAATACATCTACAGAATAATAAACCAAAAGAGAAAACAAGGAGAATTAAAATGTATGTACTACTAACGTTTTTTATGAACTTATAACATGTTGGGACAGTAAATGTTTCCTCTGCTGTTTTACACTAATTAAGTCCGTAGGATTGACAATGTTATAATAAAATAGCCTGTACAAAATAACCTCTTAAGTAAAACCCAGTTCTTGTCGACAGTAATCTTATATTGCTGTGTTTGGCAGTTCTCGTATGGGGAAGGTTGGAAGTACAAATACTAAAAGCGTCAGATTCAAAAATCCCCAGACAGGAAGCCAGCAAAAAGCACTGCTTCATCTCCAAAACATTAAATGTTGTATGAAGGAGAACTGTGGGAAACCTCATAGGTTCACAAAATATTACCTTAACCTAAGCATTTTGGGCAGTTGCAAGGGTTTCGAATGGGACACACTCGTTCCACCCCACTAAGCTCTTATCTACGTATTATACTCGAAAGGATTAAGCCGGTTATCCTTCCGCGCAGGATCGAGTACGGGGATCAGCTGGATTTAAATTTAAATGATTTACACGCCCCAAACACAAAACTACTTGACCAGAGGACGAGGAACATTAATCTGCAACTCGGGCCTTTCCCGAATAGAGGGCCAATGAGCAATTATTCGCTCTTCGAAGTTTCGTAATTAACACTAATTCATCCTGTGGGGATCCGATATTGAATATTGTTAAAACGAAACTGTGCGCCGGGGTTCCGGCAGTTTGAGCCTGATTGGGTTGAAATGACCGTATTCAGAGCTCGAGTTTCGCGGTCCATAACGCTGTATTTCAATAGATCCGA
Organism: Leptopterna dolabrata; assembly: GCA_954871275.1. Lineage (NCBI taxonomy): Eukaryota > Metazoa > Arthropoda > Insecta > Hemiptera > Miridae > Leptopterna > Leptopterna dolabrata. The sequence continues at coordinate 8,135,161 of OX940986.1, read as the reverse complement.
ACAATTTTCAGGATTAATTAAGAACGAATTTTCAGAATAATTATTTATCATAGCACTAGGTTTTATGCACATACGAAGTACATATGGGAGGAAGGGACATCTCTATCAGATAATATCACTGGAATCGAGAAAATGAACCAATTTCAAAACATAATTGAAGAAGAATTAAAAATAAATAAATAAAAATAATTTTTAAAAACAAGCTTTTATTTCGAAATAATCTAGAAAGGAATAAGTAAAATAATTTTTTTCAGCTACCGGGAACACTGGAATTTGTGTGAATAAAAATAAAAGCGTGAGGCGTTAGAAGGGTTCTTGTAGATATGAAATATACTATGGGCGCCCCACGCTTTTATATTTAGTCATAAAAAATACCAGTGCTACCTGATACCGGGTAGAAGATAGAAATTATTCTACTTATTCGTTTCTAGATCATTTCGAAATAAAAGCGTGTTTTAAAAAGTAGGTTTTTTTATTACTCTTTTTAGTTTTTAGAAAATCCAGGGAATATTGGAAGTTTTTGACTAAAAATAAAATCGAGGGCAGTAATTCATTAGTTAGGTAAAATAAGGTAATTAATTATGTGTGATGGATTGAAATTTGGCGTATCCACCACGAGCGGTGCGAGGGGGGATGTGCCCGGGCTGGTTATGGGCGGACCACCACCATTCACGGAGTCTTTTCGGGATCGTTGCCTGGTAAGGTAATGGTCGGACCACCACCATGCCCAGGATCTTTTTGGAAGGTGCTCGGTTTGGTTATGGGCGAACCACCACCATGCCCGAGATCTTTTAGGAAGTGTGTCCGTTGGTTATGGGCGTACCACCACCATTCACCGATTCTTTTGGGTTAGGAGAGAGAGACGAGGTAAGGATGAGAGAGAGTAGTCAGCGACTGAAGGAGAGCGTAGAATGAGGAAAAAGGTGCAGGAGGCGAGTATTTATGTGCTTGGGAGTTGTCTCCCTCCATCCTCTAGCTAGTAGAGGATGGTGGGGATCCCCAGGCTGGCCCTCGGTTCTCTTGCCCCCTCTGTCCCCACTTCTATGTTTATTTGGCGAGATCTTATTTCTACGTACAATCGTTGTGGATCTGGGAGGATACCACGACATTATGGTTTATAATTTATTCATGACACCGAAGACTGATGAACGTGCAAAATTTCAGCTCGATTGGACATCGGAAAGTGGGCGACAAATCGTTTAGAAGATTTGACCGCCGCAGAGAAAGTTAAATTAATATAATCAAAAGCCTGTAAAAAAAATCACAAAATTCACAAAAACGCCTGTACGCTCTTCTTGAATCCAAAACCATATCCTTTATTATATTTATTAAATTTATAATATATATTCGTGATTCCCTCACTAGTAACCACTCCTGTAATATTACTAGATTTAACCAAATAAACACGGAGAACGTTGAGCTGGTCAACACCGAGGTTTTTCCATAACCGCCAATTGCCTAAACGGTCGTAACGGCCGACTGTGGTCAGGGGACGGGTGGAAAAGTCCCTATAAAAACAGCCCTTCTGGCCCAGCTCTTCATTTGACGATCCGACCCCCGACTTACGACTTCTCTCTCGACCCTCTCTCTTTTGCCCTCTCTCTTACCCTTCCCTGCACCTACTGTGGTGAAAACCGCAGGGTGCACTCCCGGCATCTGCTGCGGTGAAAACCGCGAGACGCCTCCTTCTCCTCTAACACCTGCTGTGGTGAAAACCACGGGGCGTTAGTGAAAAGACTCCGAAAGAGCACATCCTTCCTCACCCGCCTTCATCCAACCTCTTCCATCCACTATGTTGTGAGCATCCAAACAACCCGCTCACAACAATATATATATTATAAATATCACTTCATAAGATCTGTACATGGAACAATGAAGTGTAGTTACATGCTGTTATTAGGGTATCCCCGTAATATAAGTGACAGCTAAGTACGTGACTCGTTACGTTAGCAAGACCATTAATCAGCAGCTAGGACTTTTTCCGAGCCAAATGTCCAATGAATTCTATTCAGGTAGATACAACTTATTTGTTTCCAACGGACGATCGTCGAAGTTTCGAAATAAACACAAATTCATCCGGTGGGGATTCAAAATTGAATATTGTTAAAACGAAACTGTGCGCCGAGATTTCGCCAGGTCGAGCCTAATCAGGTTAAATGGGACTTTGCTCGGGAACAATATTCGGGGCTCGCCTCGGGGCCATGTTTCTAGGCCCATAACACTGTATTTGAATAGGCCACTTCCCAACTAGCGGGAGGGCTCCGAGTGTTAAACCGGGATTGGTTTTTAGTTGGGGCCGGGATATATAGAAGGCACTTCGGGAAAGCGAAAGGGGTTTTCAAATTGAATTCCGCGGTCATTCGTTATTATGGACAGGGCTTAAACGGGATCTGATCAGTTAGGGCAAGTCCCCTCACTTCCCGTGAACTTGTGGAGGGTTTTCAGCGTTTCAGCTAATCAAGTTGGTGAGTCTTCAATGAACGTTCTTTGACCAGCGGTTTTCAAGCTGAGGGATACGTCATCCTTATTGGGGGGGGGGGGGGGGATGGGTTGACGACAAATCATTGTAATGGTATATTTTTGGGATATTTTGAACAGTTACCGCTCCTAACCAAAACTTCAACATCAACAGGAGAATTTAAAAAACTAGACCTAGAAAATTTTGAGTTTGAAAACAACAAAAGTTTAAATTAGGATAAAAATACAAATCAGCCTTCGTACCTCTTTTTTTTACTGAATAATATTGAATATAAACGAATTATATTTACTAACTACTTAGGAATAACCTGTAAATATTGTTAGTTCTTGATAAATCTAACTCATTCTCTCAACAATTAGTGTGGGGGGGGGGGGGGGGGGGGCGAAGGGTTGACGACAAATCATTGTAATGGGATATTTTTGGGATATTTTGACCAGAATTACTGCTCCTAACCAAGACATCGGAAAACTATCAACTAACTATCAACAGGAAAATTTAAAAACTAGTTCTAAAATATTTTGAGCTTGTAAATAACGACAGTAATGTTATAAACCAGTTTAAATTATGATAAAAATACCGCCTTCGAAGCTATCTTTTTTTTACATTTGTATTGTATAATATTGAATATAAAAGAATTGTATTTAACTACTTAGGAATAACCTGTCTTTACAGGTTATAAATACTGTAAGTGTACTGTTAGTTCTTGATCAATGCATTCTCCGAACACTTCTCTCTTCTTTGTTGTTTATTTGCCTATGAAACTGCTTATACGTACGCAGTAATAATAATAGCAGTGGAAGAGACGAGCCTGAACGGGTCACTGACCTTAGGCTCATAAACCAACGTAAGTTTAGAGCGTGTTTTATGTACACAGACTCTAAAAATCATTATATTTGTTGTATACATTTTTTTTGAATACAAAAAAATTGAATTGAATTGAATTTTGATTTTGCTTCCTCACTAGTGAAGGTCACATGCCAACATAAAAATTCATCGAAGGACGACAAAATTCACACTTGAGTACACAAGACGGGGTTTCAAGGTAAGTGCGGGTTAGTTCTCAGTAGGTCACACACAATTTTATCTCGTTCTGACAGTGATTTGACTGCACGCGTACAAAAATTTGCCAGAGGAACCTGTACTGTGCGACCAGAAGGGAGAGTTGAGAACTGGCTCTGGTGAGTATATCAAATTTCCCCCATATTTCCGAGCCATTCATCAGTTTCCCTGTTGTGAACTCCAAGCATAGGTGTAGTACCTTCATACCTTGTACATCTCAATCCACAAACACCTAGCTAAGTACTAATATAATGGAATTCTTTCCTCTAACAATAACTATGTACCTCAGAACCAAAAGCTGTGCCAAGTTTAAGGCTAAATGCAAAGATTTTAGTTGCAAAATCCACCACCACGTGGGCAACACCAAAATGATGAGATGATGAGAACGGAGCGAGATATTTATCTCAATTGGAAAACGGATTTCTCATCAATATTCACGCAAAATTCCGGGTGAATGGTTAAAAACGTGTACACAATTTTTTTGCACACTGTTCCAATAAAAGTTGTTCAAATTTTGAATATTTTCAAAAGTGGCTTATTAGGCACTTGCGTTCGGCTCTAGAGAGCAGAAATCCGTTTTCAGATTCACACCAAAACATTGTGACATCTACCCTTAATAGCACGTAGCTTTCACGTATCGATACCACGATCATACTGATCACTAACACACACAAAAACCTTCCACCACGATGCGGCAGGAGCAAAAAGAAGGGAAAACAGTACAGATAATTGGGTTTAAGGTGTCCGCATGCGCAGTGGCTACACTGATCTTCCCATCACGATGATATTCATAATGGAACATCAGCAAGCTACTTCCCAACTACCCACCGAATTTGAGTGAATTCGGACCGATGGTTCGTGGGAAAATTATTATAAATATGGTATTTGGTGCTTGCGCTTGCGCAGTGGATTTGCCAATTTTATCCGACCGTGGTCAAATTTATAGGGGATTATCCACGGCCAAACCCGCATGATTTCTGATCATTTCATCAAAATCGGGCCAAACGCTCGTGAGGAATTGATAACCTCGAATTCGAAATAAATCACTCGCCACGAAATCGTGGAAATCCATTTCAAAGAATAAGAGCGGAGTTATTGAAAGGTTGTCTATTTCCACTAATACACGAAAAATACACTGTTATACCGGTTTCGGTGATCAAACCATCGTCAGTAACAAACAATAACCTTACAACAACCGTAACAATAAATTATAAACAATAACTTATTGACAATAAGTATGTTTATTTATAGGTACATTTCGTGTATTAGTGGAAATAGACAACCTTTCAATAACTCCGTTTTTATTCTTTACCTAGAATTCGGTGTTTCCGCATGCGCATTGGCTTTAAAAATTATAAGAACGTTTTGAAATTCATAGAGGACTATCTTGGGCCCAACCCCCACGACCACTGAAATATAAAGCAAAACCGGATTTAATAGAGGAAGTTATGCGTGGGGAAAAAGGCTTTGCCGACACACAGACAGGCACCGAAAAACAAAAATTGTTCAGAAAGCTCTAAAACGTAAGACGCAGGTAGAAATTTTTATTTTTGAAGAAATTTTTTCGTATCAAGAATAAAAGAAAGCTTCTACTACCTTGGTACCTTGGACTCGGAAGCAATGGTAAAATAGACAACCAGGATGAATCCTCCGATCAAACAAACCGTAAGAAAACTACGCTGCCGTGTGAAGGAAGAACGACTCAACTCAAAAATTGTCGAAAATCGGATTTACACGTAACCCCCCTAATTTCAACACCACCTTTTTGATGGTCAAACCGAAATTCCAAAATTCGACCCAGAAGGGGTTGAAATTGTTAGGGATGAAATCTGAAAATTGCTTAATTTTGACGAAAAATTTCTCAACTCCGTGTTTTTTTAAAGTAAAAACATCTCAACGCCTCGATTGAAACACCCTAACTTGCTAGTTTTGTTATTTGTTGAGGAAAAACGACTCAACTAGCTGAAAACGCCGTTGAGTCGTTTTTCCTCCTTTCAGGTTCGGGGTCCAAACCGTTGGACTCAAAGGGGATTTGAGTTGTTTTTACTCCACAAACATTTCAAAATCAACCATTGAAAAAACGTGTTCGGAGTATTTTTTGACAGCTATCGATCAAAGTTGAAAATGATTGGACATTTGGAAAAAAAGGGGGTTGCTGGAATGCCCTGTAGTGAACCTATAGCGAGTTTTCGTTTGAAAACTTCGAAGCAGATTTCTGAAAACTCAATAATTATGAGTTGAGTCGTGCTTCCTTCACACCGCAGTACGGTAACTATCCTGTTATGGTGGAAGCGTTATTGTGGTCGAGAGTCCAGCTTATCTTTTACTTTTGGAGTGGAAACCTGAAAATAAAGAGTAGGTACCTTCCCAAGGAACGTAATAAAATGGAATTTCACAGAAAGTACACAACCTTTACCTATGTAAAGGCCTTCTTTAGGAAATACAAAAGGAATATTTTTCGAAACGTCCCTTCGATGAGCAGTTCCGGACCTCGGGTTGACTGGTTTACTATACGTTTAACAAATACACAACGGAGATGTCTTCTAAATGAGGAGTTGATTGTAAGGCAAGATAACGTTTATTTGTGGAGTGAGGTGGGATAAAGGGGGCTATCACCTTAGGATACCGCGCATATTTATGATATCGTTCCGCGAGAGGTCGCGAAAAACCTTCTATACATGAATTATTTATTTCTTATTTACATGCGATTCTCCTTTCGCCACCCGCAGAAATAGGCGAACCCCTCTGGTGTCAGCTCCTGAAGGTCTCCCAACCCTTTTATTGAAGGACTTCTGGGACCCTGTGTGTGACTGTGTGCGTCTTCGTGTGTATTCGCAATGGGAAGCATGTCATGACTATGTATGAGTGTTGTTGAAACAACGGAGACCTTTCATCTCGTTTTCACTGTACAGTCAGCCTGGAGTGGTTTCGGTCCCGGTTTGGGCCCTTCGTACTTATAACCGCTTTCCATTCAACACAAACACAGCTCGTGTCAACAACTTAATTTTCCTCTCTCTTGACCAATTTGAACGGGCAAATACGAAAGTGACGTATAACCGTAACCAGACAAATAAGAATACAATTTGAATTTGATTTTTAGTCAATAAGTAAGTGTAGGGAGCTATGCAGTGTGCAAGTGGAGAAGCGATCCGGTTACCAAACCTTATTCGCTGCCCGCCCAAGTTACAGAAAAATAATAGGAGTCTGGAGAAAGGAGTTAGTGATGCCGGTTCCTAGCTCTTTCTCACCTGTTTGCCAAATTACAGCGCCTCTGGCGATGTCTTTTATTAATATTCTGTTCTTATATTATATATTTTGTAGTGGATGTATTGTTTGCGCACATTCACTACTAGAGGCGCTGGTTTATGCCCAGTTTGGTTCCAACACAGAGGCTGTCACCAAGTCCAGGATCTTTTAGGGAAGGAGAGAGATGAGGAGGGAGGTTAGAGAGTAGTCAGCGACTAGAGGAAATCATAGAATGGCTAGAAAGGCGAAGGAGGCGAGTTTTTATAGCCCCGAGGGCTATCTCCCTCCATCATCCAGCTAGTGGAGGATGGTGGGGATCCCCACTAGGTTCCTCGGTGCTCCTGCGTCTTCCGTCCCCACTTCTGAGTTTATTTGTGAGATCTTAAGTTTACAGGGAGTGGTTCTGGGAGGATACCACGACATATTTGATAACCAACTTTTGGTGTATTATTTTCAATAACAAACCTGTGGAATTGTACATGAAAAAAAAGCTGCAAATTATTACACAAAGGTTTATTTATTTACCTGCACAGATGCCCCTTCTGCGTAGATCACTGTTTTCTGTGGTCAATACCCTCGACCTCCCCCCAGGAAAGCCCTAAATCGAGTACTGGAAACAGCCTCGTAATTGAAGTTTCATACGAATACGCGGCATTAAATAATTCAATCATTAATAATTTGTAGTTATTCATTAAGCATAAGGCAAATAATGAATCACTGTGTAATAATTTAATAAATTTAATAAATGGACATGGGACACAGCTACCTCATAGCCACAAAACATAGTCTCAGTAAGTGCCAACATATTATTAAATTATTATTATTCTAAAAAGAAAAATGATGCGTTGCCACAAAAGACACCAAATTCAAGAAAATTGAACACCCTTACTGCTTAGGTTCCCCCATTCGCACCCTCCATTAATAGAATATATTGTAACTAGTTAGTAGGTATTGATATTATTCTTGTAAATATGTTTCTTCCTGTAAATAATCGTGTAAATAGTCTCTTTTAAATGTTTCTTCTACTGAATTAAAAAGTTTTAGAATCGCATCTATTGTTGAATGCATTCACCTTGTAGGGTAGGGTGGGTGAATGGCATCCTCTGGGTAATGACATCCTTCAATGTTTTGGGAGAACTGAGCTACCTACAGAAAACATTATTGGTCCTGAATCCCCTTGGGGACTAATGGAACTAATTTTATAAAGTTTCGCAAGCTGTTCAAACAATTGCCGCTCATCTCATTCCTCCTGCCGATCGAAGTGCATTTCTTATGATTTTGACTCCATCGTTTTTACAAGGTAAGTCAATTTGTTTCATTTATTTCCCATAGTTTTTCGATTTTTCCTGATAGACTAACGTTTTTCCTTTTGATTTATTCTTGATTTTCAAAAATCGGTTTAGAAATAAGGTCACAGCATGTATTTTGCTGAAGTGTAAACAACTGGGGTAATGCCATTTTTTCCGAGGGGAAATGGCACCCACTTTTGGTTTGGATGGTATTAACCCAACACGATTCATTCCGCCTATTTTCGAGAACATATTTGTTTAATACGATATCAATGTCAAGGTTTTTGAAAATGGAAACGTAATTTAACTTTTTCGGATGCCAAGAAATAGAAAACGAACCACAACAAAGGCTTCATGGACAGCAGAGCAGCTATGCATGGCTATTGAGGCTATAAACGCTGGCAGAATGAGCGTCATTCAGGCGAGTGAGGCATTCAACATCCCTCATCCAACCCAAAAGAAACCAAAGACTTGGGATGACGCTGATGATAGTGAGACTGACTACGGCTTGAGTGACAAGGATCTTTGCGACGATGATGAACTAGATGATAATCTAGGATTCGACGACGGAGATGTTCGAATGTGTTTCATTTGCAGAGAAGATGACAGAGAAAATGGACTGATGTGGAAGTGCAAAAGATGTCGCCAATTCGCTCACGATTTGTGCTCTGAAGGAAAACCATCAGATGAGCTTTGCGAGCTATGCAAAATCGTCCCCACGCAGAGAGACAAACACTTTCAAATAGGGTTTTTACTCAAATGTAATACCTACTTTTGTTCATTGAAAATGACACTGTCAATATGTGCAATAAATATTATTTATAGTTGTGATTTTACATTGTTGTTTCATTCGAAAATGGCAGTTTTCAGTTATAGGTATTCACGTATTCAGCAGGTGGGATTACCCCATTGCTGGGATGGCAATACCCCCATCAGTGGGGTAATCTCATCCAGAGCACTTCTTTCATATAACATGGAACAACACTCACTATCTTCATCAAACTAAAAAAACGAGTTTGAGTTGTGAAAAGTGATTAAATTTGTGACAAAGTGAGATGCGGACATCTCTATGATTATTCTACGCCAATCTATCATATGCCATTCCCCTACTCCCCTACCCCACAGTGTTTTTAACCTGTTTTTTCTAACTTTCTGAAACCATTTTTTTTTTTTTGCATTTCAATAGGTTGGGAGACAGAAAAAATATCCCAGATTCAGATAATGAAGGTCCGATTGAGTAAAAATTATTAGGAAGCTCATAATTGGCTATTTATTCGGCGAGGAGCACGCAGCTCAATGCATTTTCAATGGGAAAGGAGCAGTGAGCTCGGTCCTCTAGAATGAGTCATCACCGCCGATGTCCGGCCTTGGTCTCGTTAGGACCCGATCACAAACACGAAACTTGTCATTGCAATTCCTTCCGCACCATCGACACCAAACAACCCATTCACCCGATTGCTTATACCTGCACAATTTACATAAACATAATAGTTAAACTGGCCAAATGGTCCTCGCCCTATTGTCACCTCCTCTCACTCACAGAGAAAACTGAATATCTAAATAGACTCTAAAAGATCTTTTTCAAAAGACCCCCCCCCCCCCCCCTCCTCCACCAAAGTTTAATAAACTAATTCAATTTTCGGGGCCACCGTCCAACGCCCGGAATGAGCAAAACAATGGCCACCCGCTCGGATCTACCACCAGACCCGCCTTTTGTCTGCCGCCGCTTCGGGGCCACCAGCTGGCTAGGAACAGTTTTCAACAAAAACGGGGTCCCTAATAAATTTCTTTCTAACCTCTCGCATCCGGAATTGCCAGCTACGTGAAGATTTCTAAGCGTTTTCTAACAAGTTATAACAAGAGATTACATGGGATGGTGAACTTCCCTTATGCCGATCCCTGCCCTTCTACGTAGACAGTATAATAAACCCCTAGTATAATAAAGCCCATCAATAATACTACAACGTTTGTTCAAGTTGCAAAAGTACCTGCAACAAAATCCAAAAGATCGATCATTTTTCAAATGAAATAATATCACAGAACAACCAACTCGACTTGACACAGCCATCCGTGATTATATTCAGGTGCTCCCTAGGGATGATATCCGGGCCGGATTTATACCATTTGATTCACGATCATGTTGACGAAGCTTTTCGGCGCAAAGCTTCGTCAACATGAACGGCTGGTCGTACTGTGCTCCGGGTGGTCTCAAACAATTCGTTAGTTCAAAATCAATTTAAAAACGTGTGACATAGTGTAACAGTGGGGGTGGACCCTCGAAAGTCCCCCTCCTAGACCAGCGAGATTGTCACCAGTTAAGAAGGGATATCGATTAGTCCTCCCCAAACCGACCCCGTCTCCGCCGGAAGAAAAATCGTATCGAGAACAGCCCACACTGTTACAGTCCTGCCCACATGACATACTTCTGGGACACAGAAGTATGAGAGGGAAAAGGGGGAATGAAAATTAGTATAAGTTCTGTTTCAAGAAAAGACATCTGAACAACTTCAAGGTGGCTAACCACCATCGTAATGGTACCTACTACTTCAATAATATTTTTACTGGTGGAGAACAAAGCTCCTACATACGAGTATTGGCGGGTAATGTTGTCAGAGGTTGTTGCCCAGTGAATTGTGCTCATCTGGGGAACCTCTAGGTGATCAACCTCCATCGTTGGGATGGAACAACTATTGGGACTTGTCAAATGGGACAAGACATCAATCGCCTTCTGATGAGCTCAGTATATTTTAATTATACTGACGCTCTAAAGTGGGGAAAGGGGGTGGGGAAGCCAATAGATGTATGTATTATCAAACGGACAGGTTGTTCGTAAAGGAATCCTTCTGGGAAACCTTTGGGCTTACCCTTCTGGTAAACCCACAAAAAGCGGATGGAGTGTGGTGAAGTGCTCAGTGCATACTACCGAACCACGCTCTGCTACCATCTGATAAAGTGCAACAGTGGGGGTGGACCCTCGAGAGTCCCACTCCTTGACCAGCGAGATTATCACCGGTTAAGAAGGGATATCGATTAGGCTTCCGCTCACCGATCCCGTCTCCACCGGAAGAAAAAATGTACCGAGAACAGCCACACTGTCACAAACGTTTAAAAAACCATACCCTTTCTATCGAAAGTTATCGAGCTATGGCGTTCTGAAAATTTCAACACCCTATTTTTCACCCCTTAGAGATGACTGACAGTAATGCCGGGCTTCGAGGACCAACTAGACCCCGAACGGAACCTCTAACCCGAATTTCATCAATTTTGTTTCACGGTAACTAAGAAAAGTTATAAGTACGGCATATGGACAGACATTTTTTAATTGCATTTTCGGATTCTACATACCTTGAAACGTAAACCATCAAATTTTGAAGGGGGGGGGGGGACTTTTTTCCATGCTATTAACATCCCCCCTCCGTATTTCTAAATATAAATTATTTAGAGGGGATAAATTATTAAGAGTGATAGGTTGGGTAAATTCTTGAATGATGTAATACTTCAAGTTTTTCTCCATTATTGCGTTCACTGCAGTAACAGCTTGGTTCCTCTCTTCCCCCACCCCTCCGCCAAACCTTCCTTTCACTATTTGGCATTCTCTTCCAGGGCCAACCAGAATCGACCCCCCTCTTCCTTTGTTCCCTTCGCCATTCTTCTTCGCAGCCAATCCCAATCGACCACCTTTCACTTTTTGACCACTTATAAAGTCACCTCTCCAATGTGCCTTCAGTAACTGTTTGTTACGGGTAAGTTCCGTTATATGCCCCCAATTCTTAAATTTTTTTCTATTAACTTTAAACCTTGTGAAACGGCTAAGAAAAAGGCTTATATATAAGGTAAATCCATCTTGAACACTGAACACAAACACAACTTGACTGCACAGGAAATAGAGTTGAACTGAAGCGTTGCGATGCCGAGCGACATGCCGTATTCGGAATTCCCGAGAAAGATAAGATAACATAATAATGCCCCCAATTCTTAAATTTTTTTCTATTAACTTTTCTATTAACTTAATAGAAAGCCCTTGTTAAGCAAGGCTAAAAGTGTCAGTTGTAAAAGCGCCAGCACCTGTTCATTGGGGAAAGAAGGTAGAAATTGGTAGGCAGAAAAAACGCGCTAGCGAGCATCCAGATCGCTTGACAATGCATTCCACTAATCTATTCAGAAGTCCCAAACAACCTGCTCATTCACGGGATAGTTTCTGGGATTGTTTATCTTTTTTGAGATGCGAGCGCTAGCGAGCATCCAGATCGCTTGACAATGCATTCCACTAATCTATTCAGAAGTCCCAAACAACCTTTAATAGAAAAAGTTAATAGAAAAAAATTTAAGAATTGGGGGCATATAACGGAACTTACCCGTTTGTTACTGACGACGGTTTGATCATCGAAGCCGGTATAACAGTGCATTTTTCGCGTTTTTCGTGTATTAGTGGAAATAGACTATTTTTCAGTAACTCCGTTTTTCTTCGAGGTCCGACTGATTTTTGCTTCTAATACTAGCGGACAACCCTTCAGATGATGATACGGTAAGTAACCTGGCGGACCCTGGTTATCCACCCAATATCAGAAACTAGGTATCGACGTGATATTTTCCCAAGGGGGAAAAAAACAAACGAAAAACACATTTCCCTTTGAACCTTACCGAGTTTCCTAATGCATTCCATCGCGCACAAAGACATTTTTTCCTCGCAGAAAGGGCCGCGCCACGTATTTCTTCCCTCGGCCCTGTTCTCTTCAACATAATACGTTTCGACCTTGTAAGTATATGACCTTTGTACATCAGTCGGTTTACCAGGAAATGAGGTCAGAAGTCGGTGAAAGATTCCACCGCGGTTCCTTCATTAATATTTCTTAGCCGTTGTGAGAAAGAGACTCTCAACTTCTTCCTTTGAAGACGTAAAGGAGGGAAAACACATTTTTCCTTAAGGCCGTACTCAACCTCAGTTTCAGGAGGTCAAGTTGCCGCCAGGCGGTTTTAATAATTTCACGGTGCTACTACCGCTTCCATTTTTTATTTAAATATCTTTTAATTTATTTTCCGATGACCTTGATTCTGGGGTTCTTTGCTGATGAAGGCTAAACCGTCACCCAACAAATTTGTTGCTTTCAAATTGTCAAATGAAACAACTCGAGAATTATTTAGTGACCATTTATTATGTATGTATTTATGTCTGATCGGAGGAGAATTCTTCATCAGTCTAATCGAAAGGGTTTTTTTCTGCGTGGGTACCCTGATACCGTCAGTGACCTTCGGCGATCAAAAACCAGTGACTCGGATCATTGATTAAAAACCGCAATCGACGTATCAATAATAATAACGGTGATAGTAATCTACCTGAGACAAATTTAGGTTTAGAGGAAGGTGAGGAAGGTAATACAAGTAAACTCGTCCCAAGGTACCTACCTACACGATTTACAGTTACCTAAGTGTAAATTCGTTTCAAATATTAGAATGAGGGAAAGGAGTAATTTAAACTACTATACAGGTATAAATCTCATCATAATGTAACACTGCAACTAGAAGAGAACTGTACTAGGAAAAGTCAAACTGTTAAAAAATACCGTATAGAAACGTGATTCTGGTTTTCTCAGAGAGTCGTACTCAGAGCACTACCGACAGCCTAGAATAGGATTTTTTCGTTTTGCCCGGCCTCATTGTGCGATGTTCACTGAATTCAAAATGATATGATAACCGATTCAGTGATATAAGGCGTTTCGCGAACAAATTTTGAATGAACAAATACACTGCCAAGGATATGGCACAGAAGCTTCCTCGTGGCCTTATGTCACCATTAAATTTTTATACATAAAGATTCAGATTAATTAACATAAAGATTCAGATTAATTAACGGAATTGTTTAACTGTTATTTAATAATAAGGGCACCTAATTTGAAGTTAGTATTCATGCTTTAAGATAAATTAATTAGTCCACGTATGGAACTGAGAGTCTCTATCAAATTTCAACTTCCTACTTCGCGAACAGGAGAGAATTTAGCACATCAGCTGAGCAGGGTGCGGAGCCCGTCATTTCATTCGTCAACGCAGAGGCCCTTCCAGGTTTAAAGTTCTATGGCCTGGAATGCTCGACGTGCCACTGCCAAAGCTGATTCAATCAGGATGAATGTCGTATGGGACCTCAAGGGACCTTACCCGCATCATCCCTGAAAATCTGACCAAAATCCGTTCAAAATTGATGGAGTTAGAGATCCAAGTTAATATGATTCACCAGTTAATTGATAGCACAACGCTGTTAAAAAAAATACATTAAGATATTGGAAAACGTGACATCCATTTTCAAACTGGTATGACTGGTTTTCGAACTGGTATGGTATGACAACAGGAAGTGCACTACATGCGTTCAAATAGCCTTCCGGCTCACTAGTAGCGGACAGAATATTATATGGTAACGGGGGGGGGGGGGGGGGTGTAAAATTTTCAACAGTTTAAACGAGGTGACTGAAATATTTCGAAAGTATGATAAATGAAAATTTATAATGAGAAGAAAGGTATGATTTAAAAACGGTTTGTACTACACGCACTGTGTAGTTTTGGATTTGTATTTTTTGTCGAAGAGAGCAATTAATATCAGAAAAATGTTCAAATAATTAAATTAATAGATCATGTTAAAGCATGGAATGTGTAATACAATCATAGTAGGTAATGAGTATTGTTTTAAGAATGTGAGAAATTAACTAACTAAGCAGATGCTGAACAGCTCCGCTCCTCAGCGCAGGTGCACCATGTACTTGAAGAGGAGTTTAAGCTTCACGAGTTAATTTAGACATAAAGTTAAAACTATGAAGATTTTGTAAACGACTTTTTGTAATTACGACGTATTTTAAAATAAAGTTTTGTTAATAAATAAATAAAATATGTACGAATTAGTTTTACAGCCACGAATCATCCGCGACAGAGGAAAAGTGGAACATTTTGAAGACGGAGAAAAATGAAAAAAAAAGTTCCAGCCATGCAGCATGGCTAAAGAGCGAATTTTGAATTTCTACCGATTTTTGACCCTCATAAAGCCAAATTCGAACCAATATTTTTTGAGAAAAATATTTTTATCATCGAAATACAGTAGAAGCTTATAGTGATCGAATTGGGATTGACTGGGAAAAATCACGCGACATATCTCTGTATATACTTTTTGGTGATTTTAGCCATTTTTGCCTATATCGGCAAACTGTGACCCCCAAAATTGACCTAATTATGATTAATTTTTTTTTGGAGGAAATTGTTATTAAAACCGATAAAGTTAGTCATTGTTTCGGGTCGTCATTCAATGCCACTTTTGGTGAATTATATAGGTACCGATTTTCGGAGATTTCAAAAAATTTTACCTATTCTGTCGACTTTTGACCCCAAAAAACTCAAAAACAGATCAATATAACCGACATTCTGATCACTATAACAGGCCAATTCCATGTGTGTTTACATTCAGCCCTTAATACCAATTTTTGGTCTCCCGAAAATCCAAATTTGACCCCTATTCTGTAAAAAAAAAAAAACAAGTGAAATGGTAACTTTCTGTCTTCGCTCACCCTTCCGTACCATTTTCAGTGATTTTGTATCAACTGTTCGCCATTTTAGCCGTTTTTGACCCCTAAAAACTCAAATTTGGCCCCCTTAGAATGTTTGAAACTCATCTTTTTGTTTGGCAATACGAACGTTTTGGCGAAATTTTGAATTTTTATCATGTACCCAAGGATATATATTTCGGAATGTGATCAAATAATACCATATACCAGCTTTCATACCATCCAAACGCTATTCTGACAGATCGCATCCTTCATGTTTTCGTATATCTACCTACCTATTTCGGGAGGGGTTGGCCAGGTAAGGGACTACTCTTCTTTTACTCGAGGGTTGAAAACTGGCTGAGCAGTGAGCATGTTCTGAAGTGTCCACTGAGACGGTACCTAGTTGCGATTAAAACCAAACTTTCTTTTAAACGATCAGTTATTTTTATTTAACACCTTTTTTTAATTTATTTAATAGTACTCTTCTCGAAATATATATATACATATAAATTTTTGTTAAAATCTAGGAATGAATACGAGATGCTCTGAAACGGATTTGCCTATATACAAAAATTCACCTTCTGAAAATTTTGGACCCATTGCAATAGCTTTATTTTCTTTGGAAATTCGCTAAATGCTTTTTTTTCAAGTTCACCCGATGCGGCCTCGTGGACGAGAGGGTATCCCTTTTTTACCATTCAAAAGCCTCGAGCGGAAGGAAGAAGCCAGGCACAGGGTACAAGGGATCCAGGAAGGGCTGGAAGGATGTGACAACCCTCCAAGGTCAAAGGACCTCTATTTGCGCCCTTTTAACGAGACCGACCTCCTCATCCTGCTCTATTGCCCCCCCCCCCCCCCCCCATTCATACTCTCTTCTTCTATTCCGTGGTAGAATATCAACGGTATCGGGGAGAACATGTGAATATTCAACTCCATTCATCTAGAAAAGGTTGAATCACTGTAACTGTATCCCGTTTTTTCTATCGCAAAGTGGCGTGACAGTTTTTTTAGCGATTTTTTTTTTTTGTCTTTTGTTATCGCAAAGGGGGAAAACTGATTAAGGATTTAATCGAGAAAACTCCTCAGTTTTCAAAGGGTTCAAGTAATTACCTTTCGGCTTCCTTTGATTCCTCCCGATGAATGCCGCTGACAAGGCGTTGGGGCTGGAGAGCTAAAAGCAAATCGCTTTTGACGAAAGCGTCTTTGGGTTTATAACAATAAATAGAAAACGAGATCCCTGCATAAAGCTGCGCCCCTCTTGCTTTGTAAAACACTTTGATTTTCAAGCTTCTTGTCAAGATGGGGAACAGTTTAAATGAAACTAATGAAATCAGTCGGGTAAGTACCTGTAAAATTCCAATCATGCTGCACAACCATATGAGCGAATTTTTAAAGTAGGTACCTAACATCCTGTATAAATTCTGAAAAACGGTCAATTCGAAACGTCCGCGTAAGTCCCTTGCTTACTTTTAAATGTTTAGTGTAACTTCAGGATGTATAATTATTGTCTTTATGCGTCCCCATTAACATTGATGACGCATGTTCTCGGCTGAGTTAGACGTTCCAGCGGTCTTGGGCCGTCTTCAGAATCTAACACAGTTTTAACTTTCCTTCTACGTGGATGTTCTGCCCCAATGAACAAGGAGAAGGTTTTCAGCTCCCACTGCCAACATTTCTTCTCCGTGTCTCCATTTGACGCAGAACCTCGTTGACCCCCCCCCCCCCCCCAACCTTCCATTACAAGAGAGAAAGAGAGAAAGATAGAGATATATAGAGAGAGAAAACTACTTTGGCCCACCCCTAAACCAAGTCCTTTCTGGAATCCTCACCAACTTCTTACTCCCGAAAAAAGTTCCTTTGGCTCTTCTTCTTTTCCGTAGACTGGGGAAGTGGATATATCGATGATGTTAGTAGGTAGTTGGAAGTCCGTCGTAGGGCCTCGTAGGGTGTGAGAGAGGTTTTATATAACCTCATTAGCAAGTGACAAAATTATAGAAGGAAAAAAACGTCTGCCAATTCTAGTAGGCAGTACAGCTTCCTCACTTGAATCAATTAACGTATAGAATAGTTGGGTGGATTCATTTTGACACGGGACCATCTGCGATCCAACCCACGTGTACCCTTAAAATTTCAGCTCTCTACGACTATTTTTCGCGAAGTTAGAAGCGTTACAAGGAAACGGCCAACATTTCATGTTCGCGCATGCGCAGACGAACGTTACAGTACGATTTCAATAAATTCAAATGGAACTATCAAAGAATTATTCTTGATCGACCCTCCAAATCAGAACATTCAACGATATTTAAAGTAGTTATGGGCGTTTCAAGTATTTCACGTATGCGCCTGCGCAGACGAAACGATTTTCATGATTTTAAAACGGTACCATCTGCGACCTAAATCACATAACCTTAAATTTTCAGCTTTCTACAACTGTTTTTCGCGAAGTTAGGAGCGTTACAAAAGAAATGGTCAACATTTCACGTTCGCGCATGTGCAGACGAAAGCTACGGTACGATTCCATCCAAATTTATTTGGAATTATCAAAGTATTATTCCTGATCCACCCTCCGAGTTTCAACTCATTTCAACGATATTTAGGGTAGTTGCGCATGCGCAGACGAAAGTTACCGTACGTTTTCAATGATTTTGGTATGGGACCGTCTGTGACCCAACCCGCACCTACCCTCTAACTTTCAGCCCATTTCGACCATTATTTCGGGTAGTTATGGACGTTACAAGGAATTACCACAGACAGACAGACACGGAACCAAAAATGTTCCTCGATGTCTGAAACGTAAAATGGTAGTGGAAATTTTCATTTTGAAGGGCATACATTTTTTTTACTCAATCACGAATCCAAGGCTTCCCTACCTTCGGCAGTGAGGAAGCAAAAACAAATCGGTATTGAAGAAAAAACAGTAGAGAAATAACACCAAACGCTGAACATGGTAACCACAAAATATTGCAAAAATTACCTATATTAAACAGTCAATATCACTGTTGTTTGATGTGGTCTTGATGCGTATTGATTGTAAGTTCATTGCCGTAGTTTACAATTTGGACAAGTCATTTTTTCATTTTGGACAAGTTTTTTTACTTTTTGAACACAAGAAGTACCTACACAAAATTACTGATGGCGTGGAACCCACAAGGTTCAGGGCCAGAAAGTGGGAGATCACCAAATGAGCATCTACTGCTATTCAAGTTGGTTTCTGCTCATAATAATATCTAAAGGTTAGATAATAGTACTGACAGTAGAAATCTGTCCAGTAAGTAGGTACTCTCAAATAGTTCCTATGTAGCTAGTGTTAACAGTGGAAGGCGCGCAATTAAAGCCCTGAACCACTGTTGAGACGCTCTGGACAGCTATTGTTAATTCAATCCTCTTCGGTAACATGAAACAAAGCACTGTTAATGGGCGATAAATCTCGATTAAATTCATATATGGCCACGGGGATTCACTTGTGGTGGGGCGGGGGTTACTATTAGTTATCGGGGTAGGAATGGGAACCGATGCGAAAGCCCCCGTGAAATGCATAATAATCAATTGATAGGAAGAGGATTCTGCGTGTTGATAGTTTCACGTTTGTGCATGCGCAGTGGACGGTTACAGGGCAGTTTGATTAACGTAATAACGAGATCACCTACGGATCCACACAAGCTCATTACGTCCATTCTTTCCTACAGTTCTACCTTCACAACGCAACGATCCCAAGTTATTTCAAGTGCGGAGTAGCAAGAATATAAAAATCTAAATGATCCAAATTCCTGTGTGTTCACTATGAACATTCTATTGCCAGAAACATGAACCTGAATCTTCTCCAGATTGATTTAAAGAAATTCCAGTCATGCAGCACTACCATTTGAGCGAATATTCGAGGGTTAACACACAATACGTGAATGAATCAGGTGCATAGGAAACAAGTCATGTTCTCGTCGTAAACCCCCCCCCCCCCCCCCTCCCCACTGTCAGTAACTTTTAGTCATATTCAGCAATTTTGAACACCAAAAACTCGTATTTGACCCACTTTTATTTTTGAAAATTGCCCTCCTCTGAACTCGTCCTTTGCCGTTACTAAAAATATGGCGGAATTTGGACACGTAGCCAAGCACCGTCCGGAAGTACACACACAGGATTCGATTCAGAAAGATCTGAAACGGAAAAATTGTTTTTTGGACTCATTGCAATTCTTATTTTCTTCCAGAATTTCTAAAAGATTACGCAAACGGCAGAGGGTAGTTGGGCACTGGCTCACTGGTGAATTATGCATTAAACTAAGTTCCAGTCATTCATGCGTTACGTATAGACCCGAATGTTATGATATTTTAATTATATTGTCGTTCTTATATGCATTTTTGGTCCTCGAGTCCACAGCATAATAAATGTTTATTATTATTATTATTATTATTATTATTATTATTAATATTTTAGTTTACCTCCAAGCATCTTCATAAAGAAATTTCCGATTATTAAACCGCTTAAGTTTTTTCATGTTTGGTAGAATAGGGCATGATATATCATTAATTGGCGTGAAACGGGAAAGGCGTTTGAAATTATTGTTTTACTACGGAAAAAGATGAATATTTGAAATTCTGAGTCCTACTTATTACACGCTGCCTTAATTTCAAATAAAAATACGTTTTGACCTATTGCGCATGGTTCGGTAATCTCAGTGGAGGATCTCAGTGGTGTTTTAACCTGATGTCTTCCAAACGACCCGAACTTTTTTCTACTTTAAGGAGCAAATGACAAAGCCCCTCATAACGGATTCCATTACGCCTCCCCCGATTCGTCGAAAGTTTCTTCCCATTTTCAATTTCCTTTCCGAAACAGAGATGAGACGAGGTTCAAAATGAATAAAAAGCAAATGAGACACCCGAAAAAGGACAACAGCTGATGAAAGAAACAAGCGCTTCAGATTGTTTCACCAGGGAAGCCACCCAAGTCGGTTTCAGAATTTCAAGACAACCAACACAAATTGCTTACGGACGTAAAACGCTGTTTCCAGATCTTTCCTTGCAGGATTACAGAAGGTTGAAGAGGGAAGGAAAGACGGTCTTTGAATTATTTATCAACCCGAGTACATTTCTTAGTTCGATGCCTTCTTCGTTTTACCAGTGAAGGGCTGGGAGAGCGGGGTCGTATTTTGGGAGGAAACGCGTATAATTCTCTCGCATAGGTGTTTCCCAAAAGCTTTGACGGTCTTGAGCTGGATCCGTCGAAGGCAAAAATTCCCTTATTTCCTTTGAAATCCGACGGACTTCTCACAGCACCAAAACGGGATGTGCGCCACAGCAAGCTCCCTGGCACCGTTGCGGCACCAATTACTACACAGACAATTCTGACGGTCATACGATTAGTTGGTACCAGAAATTCAAACACACAGACAGCGACAAACGGCTCTCAAGACTAAGCAAGAGGCTTATTTACCTTTGGCAAAGATCAAGTTTGACGCCAATTTCATTTTAAAACATTTAATTTTTATGTTGGGAAATTAACAGACTTCAACTCAAGATCGATTTTTTCAAGCTCTGCTCGAATATTCCATCATCGATCCGTCTGAAAACACCAGAAGCAGATTAACTTTAAAAAGAATTAAAATTCCCTCCGACGGTGGCACTCCCAAATGCGGCAACGCTGCAAGTCCTTGTCACATGGATTTATTATTCTACTGGACATACGTACAGAAATTTTGGCTGTTAATTTATTGTTTCTTTCGTGAGCAATTATTGAAATGGCTATTTTTTATGGTTTCCACCAATTTTGGCCCCCCAAAACACGAATTAGGCTCGGTTTTTTTACAGACTGTCTTTGATCATTGATAGTACCATTAAATTTCTTGATTCACCTGTTGATACTACTTAAAGTGTTATTATACAGATGTATGGTGATTACAGAATATTTCCCATGTTTTTGACTCATAAAAAATGAATTTCGGGAGCTTAACCTTCGTTACAACCTCAATTCTTCATTCTTCGGTCAAACTCAACTTAATATTCGGTCTTCTAGCCCTGAAAAACATGGGAAACGATACCTCACAAGCTCATGTTCACTAAAACCTCAAAAATCCCTCGAAAACCCCTATTTTTACACTCATTTTTCTCCCATATCACCCCTGGGTGTATGCCGATCGGGCGGCCGTGTTTCGGAGCACAACTAGGACCCAAATGTGTTCCCAAATGGGGACCCGAACTGTGTGCGGAAAAACGACGATTTTAGACCAAAATTTAACGTAAATTTAAGGCTGAAACTTCGTTAGAACCTCAATTTTCCACTCTTTGGTCAAAATCGACTTCATATTCGGTCTTCTCGTCCCCCAAAAATATGGAAAACGATACCTCAAAAGCTCATGTTAGTAACATGTGACTAAAACACAAAAAATTCCTATTTTTACACCCATTTTCACTCATAACACCCCTGGGTATATTCCGATCGGGCTGCAAAGTTTCGGGACACAACTAGGGCCCAAATGGAGCATGTGTGCGAAAGAACGAATTTTTTAGACCGAAAATGAAACCGGTATGCGGACGGACATTGCATTTTCTGAATCTGCGCACCTTGAAACGTAGAACAAATTTTGAGGGGGTTATAAAAAATTTTTGCTGAGCAAATATTTAGGTGTATTATTCACGGAATAATAAACAAAAAATAGAAACCACCACCCCCACCCCTCGCCCCTTTTGTGGATGAATATCCATTTTCCCAGCACTTTACACCCCACTCAAGGCAAATCGTTATATTCGCCCGTTTCAGGGCTTTTCATGAAGACCAGGACTAGCTCCCTTGTTTCTCCTAGAGCTATTATTAAGATGACGGGCACCTGACTCAAACTCCAAGACCCCCTTTGGTGTCCTAACTTTATCGGAACGATACATAATTCATGATCCCCGCGGAAGCCTTGCAGCTATTATGCGCTTACTGAGTTACTAATGGCCTCCTGAGCCTAAAACGCTGGTAGTTTCGCGATTAACCCTCGAATTACTTTCGCACTATACTGGCAATTCCGAGGTATTCCGGAATCATGAAGAGCGTATAGAGATAAGGTTTCAACTGCCAGAGCTGTGACGGGAAGTAGAACTCGAAACGTAGATACCTGTTACGTTTACTAAGAACGCAAAAGTTGAGAAGTTCGGCTGTTTCACAGAATACGATAAGCCTGGTAGAACCCCCTCAGCGAAATTTCCCTATTCAAGTTTAATTTAGCAAACCGACATACGACCAGGGTTGAGCGTAATTAATTGTATGCTAAAACTCCAGCGGGATTTGTAACATGTTTGCTCCGCGAAAAACGACCATACAAATGAGTCTTATGATATCTTAGGAATAAATCATCACTTGAAAGGGAAAAAATCCACTAGCTGAAAGGTTTAACTAAGAATGTACTCGAAGACTAATTTAATTTGACCTAATCTTTATCTCTAACTGATCTAATCTTGTTAATTGTGGTATTTAACCCGTTGCGTCACACCTGCGTCCGTGAGTCGCAAATGGGGTATTTGGTTCACTACAGTTTGAATCACTGCGACAAACCTGCTGGCTGGACGTATTTATCAAACCGTTAGTGAGATAGTTGTAAACGGTTTTATTAAAAATTCACTACAGTTTGAATCACTGCGACAAACCTGCTGGCTGGACGTATTTATCAAACCGTTAGTGAGATAGTTGTAAACGGTTTTATTAAAAAATCACTCAACTGAGTTTCGAATTGATTTTTCTTTTCAGCATAACCAGCCTACATATTGAGTTAAACAACTGTGATCTGAAGTTTTTAAATTCATAATTTATAGTTTGTTCACTTGATTAGAACTTGAATTGAAATTTATTGTTTACCTGATCCTTGTATACCTACGTTTTATTTCCAGCATTCGTGGCTGATATCGTCATTTTCTTAATAATAATTACTGCTCAGATTCTGGATGATGGAAGTATAGTAACATTTTATCTGCCAATTTATTAAAAATCACTCACCTGTTTTCGAATTGATTTTTCTTTTCAGTATAACCAGCCTACATATTAAGTTAAACAACTGTGATCTGAAGTTTTTAAATTCATAATTTACAGGTAGGTAGTTCACTTGACTAGAACTTGAATTGAAATTTATTGTTTACCCGATGCTTGTATACCTACGTTTTATTTCCAGCATTCGTGGCTGATGTCATTTTCTTAACAATAATTAATGCTCGGATTCTGGATGATATTAGTACGAGTATATTAATATTTTCTCTGCCTATTTCTAGTATGCCTCTCAACTAATTAAATAGGTGAAAATTTGAAAAAATGTTGAGGTTTCTAATTGTGGAAAACGAAGATATATGCATCTTACCATGATGCATAGACACTTGGGTCCACAGCTTAAAACCCCCCCGGCTTTTTTCCAGATCAGTATATAAAAAGGTGGTTTTCACGTTTATTATTGGTAAAGCACAACACAAAATAGAAAATTTACCGTTAGCCAATATGTGTAGAACAAGTAACATAAGAATGAAATCACATTAATTAACAATTTATACGAGTAGGAAATGTATGGAATCGGGATCTAGTCTGTGCCAGTATGCATTTGGTTCAACCTAGGCAGCATTCAACAATCCCCCCTGCAGCAACACAGACCTCAGTCTAGTGCTGTGGGGTAATTGACGCTGCGAACAAATATACTCTTATAAGTTAACATGAATATCTAATTATCTTTTATTTATTTACGAGTGAAAAGAAAAAAAATCAGTAATACTACAATAATCATTGTGTAGCAAGTTTTATGCAGATATATATATTTTTTGTTTTTTTCATGTAACACAAACACTGTTTTCTTCGTGTCAATAAATCTTTCTCTCTCTCTAGTGGATGCATGTGTGATCATGCCAAAGGAATGGATGGATGCGACGCAATGGTTCAAAGATCCATTCGCATTTACACCTCGTAACGCTTAACCAATGACGCGAACCTACTTCTAAACTATTTTGGATATGTGAGTATTACTAGTTTTTTTCTTTCGAAATTTCAAAATTGTGTTGATATCAGTGAACTTGAGTGGTCCACCAAGATATTCAAATATGTCTTTCTACGGTCCGAAAGCCGTAGAGCAGGCAAAGAGCAGTACCTTCACTTGTTGCTTTCTTCAAATACAACAATAAAACGTGGGATATAAATATTTTGTCAGAAGGTACTCCTTGCCTACTTACCACAGGTTATAGCTATCCTCAACGCCACTTTTTCGGCCTTGCTATCAAAAGATGTTTTTTTTTTGTTAGCCCCAGCTTTGTTTTGATTCCGTCGAGCTTTCCAACAGATTTTCCCTCGCTAGAAAAAGCTCATTATTATGGGGGAAATCTTGAATATTAAAATTACAACAAAAAAAGTTGGGAGAGAAAAGAGGAAAACTAAACAAACAATAAAAAAAACTGTAGGATGTTTAAAGAGAAGAGAATAAAGATTAATGAAACTTCTAACTCGTTTTACGTTGCATTAAAAAAATTCATTGGAGAGGAACAAGCAGAAAGTCTGTGGAAACTGGGGCTTTTTTTCCAAAAATATGTTGGTAGCTAATTTATCACGAGATCAAATTATTACGGAGTTTTCCCTCTTTTCTTCAACGCTTGAAAAACTATTAGGCCGCTTAGCGCGGTCATTACTTTCTGAGTGACTTTAGAATCTCAATTTAGAATTTAGACCTCCCCATTCACGGTGGGCTGTAGGTAGTTTGTTTTTGTGTTTCAGAAACAATTTGCGGGCTCTATACGTGGTCGAAGTACAAAACTTATGTTAGGTTGCAGTTTTATGAAAACATTTCGTTCCTCTCTCAAAATCCTCCAGATGCACATTGTGCGGCTGGAAACATGCGCAACATACAGCCAAAGCCTGTCTCAAATGGCAACGAAAGGTGCTCAGGTGCTCAACCCCCTAAAGGTCTTCAGGTCTTCTAACAGCTTAATATTTATGTGAAATATATATGTGAATGGGAAAGCCAAATTATTACAGCACACAACTGTGAAATAGGCAACTTTTGAGATGCGGGGATGCGGATTATTAATTACTTGTGTCCTTAAAAAACCCAAATACTCATTGACAGTATTATAATTAAGTATAAGTTATCCTTGGTATTATTAATATAAGGGCAACATGTCATTGGGACAACTTCTTGCCTGTGGGCTTATCTCCTCCCTGCTGCTTACATCCTCTGTGGGTATAACAGGCTCAGCTGAGACAGGGGAGCACAGTTTTCACGACGTATATCTAATCAATTTAATACGACCGAAGGACTAAAAAATTCAAAACTCGTCCAGTACTGTGCGTGATCAGAGTACCTGATCCTTACGGTTGGACTGCCCATGGTGCACCCACATACGGCTATTTCCCCCATCTAGTGTATCTAGATGATGCAGGGGCTCCCAACACTGTTGATAGGCAAATTACTATCAACTTCAACTTTATTAAACTTTATTACTAACTTTATTCACTTTCGCAGGCCAAAGGTCCATCTTGCGTTGGTCCCAAAAAGAACCAATGGTCATCAATTAAATGAGTAGTGGCCCTGAAAAGGGCCGTTTATAATGGGGCCTTCCATTGGACTTGTTGCTGTAGCGGTCAATACAAGAACGAGTCACACCAACAAGTTGTGAATACGTAGGTAGTAGGTAAACGCAAATCGAGAGCACAAGGCCCAGATACCTACCAAACAATAACCAATAAAATTATTGTAAAATATGTACCGAAAATGTTGTCGCAATATAAAGATGTAAAATATAAGATTCAGAAAAAAAGACCACCCTGTTCTGTCCCCCATTCATTACTTTTTAAAAAGCGTAATTCATCGCGGCAGTTTAACAGAAAACGTGACAGAAGAGTTTCTTATTGAAGGAACTACCATATTTCGTATAAAAAGAACTGTTGTCTTTCCTTCAATCAGCACAGAAACATTCCACTGTTCCTAACCAATTTCGTTTTCATAAAATTGATACTCGGTAGAAACTACTTCCAGGGCAGAGTTTCGGGAAAAGGACTAGGAATATGACTGATGAAACCCCCAAGCTCATTGTCAACAGTTTTTAATACATTAATTGATTACTTAATTACCTACAAACCTCATTCGAACAACGAAATTAATGCTTGGCTTGTATTTCTAACATCTGAAGGAAGAGTTAGGCAAAAAGGTCGATGATGAAATCCGCTTTTCGCTGACAACAGTTTTTGATTAATCATTAATCAAATAGCTATGGGTGAATCAAAGTGAAACAGCGAAATAAGTGCTTGGAAAATACTAATATAGTCATACCTTTAACAACTAAAGAAAGAGTTAGGCAAAAATCGGTCTTTGAAATCGAAATTTTTTTCGACATTTAAATGAAATGGAGGTATTCGTGAAGTGACTCAGTTTATCGCTGATGTTGTTCATAAACGCGTTGTATTTTGAAATAATACATAGCTCAGAATGCGAAACGTTCTTGTCGTGAGCGGTTGTGTTGTGCTCACGACATGGCGGGTGAGTTTGGATGAGGATGAAGTTGAGAGGTTGGATGAAGGCGGATGAGGAAGGACGTGCTCCCTAGGAGTCTTTTGACTAACGCCCCGCGGTTTTCACCACAGTAGGCGTTAGTTGGAGGAGGAAGGTTAGCTCCCCGCGGTTTTCAACACAGCAGGCGCCTGGGATGTGGGAGCTAGTACCCCGCGGTTTTCACCACAGCAGGTACTAGATGAGGGGAAGGTGTCCCGCGGTTTTCACCACACCAGATACCAGGAAAGAGGGAGCCCCCCACGGTTTTCACCACAGCGAGTGCAAGAGAAGGTAGGGAGAGAGGTCGACAGAGAAGTCGTAAGTCGAGGGTTGGTTGGTCGAATGACGAGATGGGCCAAAAGGTCTGCTTATGTAGGCACGTTTCGACCCGTCCACAATCGGCCGTTATGACCGTTGAGGAGCGATGGCGGTTAGTAGAAGGAACCCTTCTCTCTTGGTGCTACCCGGCTCCTCGTTCCCTTCGTTTATTTGGTTAAATCTTTCTATATTACGTAGAAGTGGTTAGAGTAGAGATTCGAGAGGAACCACAACAGTTCTAATGAACAGTTCTAACCCGAAAATCTTTGAATTTTACTCAATTTCTTGGAGAGAAAGAAATTACTAGGGACCGAACTTCATCGTGTGGTTCTCATGTACGAATATTATTCTTGAAATCTATGACATGCAAAATACTAAAAGGTTAATATGACGATACGATGATACTTTAATAACGATATGTTAATATGAGTTATATATGAGTTGATATGTTTAAATGGTTGATAATTTAATATGTGTTTTTCGAGTTTTCCGAAAAACTTCTTTAGTTTTGACGTAATTGTAACGGGTGAGCGACCGGTAGTCAGGAAGTGTGAGCCTTGGGTATTCTCCACACTCTACACCTTCTACCCCCGCCCTAAGTTCGCTATTCCAGAACAATATCCCGGCCATGGCAAAAATGAAAATTTATCACCCCAATCTTCGGATTCCAACGTGAAAAGTCCACTTGTAGCTAAAAATGCAATGGCGTTCCCTCGGCCCTGGGGGGGAGCCTGTCATAGACGAGAAAGAATTATGCGTTCAAATTTCGGGAGAACAGAAAGGGAAAAGATAGAAAACCATCTCCGCTCTGCTTTTTGTCCTCTTTTTTTGGCCCTGTTTTTTGTCCTTTTTAAAAAGGACAAGAAAAGTTTTGCGTCCCACAACGTGCTTTCGAGAGACTTTTCCCAGGATGGAGTCAGCTGTTGTGATTTGTGGGAGAAGCTGCTCCGTCGATGGAAGTAGGAAATGAACCGGTTTTTTTTCTCTCCTGTTTCTTGTGACCCCGTTCTCCGCTATTTTTTCGTTTGTACAAATGATACAGAAATAAATGTTCTCAACTTTGAAAAGTTTCAAGTAGGTTAAACATTTTTATTGTAATTACTAACTTGATCAGTATTACGCTGGGTGGTTAATATTTTTTGTTATCCTAATTTAGGGCCAATCCAGCTGCAGGTTCCCCACGGCGAAAGAAGAAACACTCACGTCGACGGGTAAAATTTACGAGTATTTATTGGTGTGATACCGGTTTCGACTCAAAAGCCATCGTTAGTCACATCATCTGTGGGCACAGGACACACAGGCAAAAGCCTCGCGTAATCCAGCGTCTGCCTTTGATTTAAACTCTTACCTACTGTAGACTGGAACTGACTTGAAAAATCGCTCCTGACGGCTTATTTCTGTTCATTGTACACAAACTGAACCCTCCTACTTGTGCCAGTAACAAATGGTGCCAGCGTGGCGCCGTTCCCTGGCATCATAACGGTACCAAAAACTATACAGCAAATTCTGGAGGCCTAAGGATTATACTGTCAAAATTTCACATCAAACTATCCAAAATTCCGGCTTGTAGCGCGGTGCAGTCAGAGTAAAACTTCGTTAAAATACGCTCTCGAAGGGGAAATTGAAAAACCGCGTAATAAGCGGGATGGCACTACATGTAACCCGTATAAACGATGTCACAGCTTATTAACCGGGATCCCGCCTAATATGCTTTTGTGGCGTCTCAAGCGAAAAATTTTGAATGAAAAATTCAATGGTGTTACCAGTTTTTATTAAAATACATACGTAATAACACCAATCAAGAAAAATACAGGTGTTCTTTTAAAAAAAAGTCATACAAGTGGAACAATGAAGTAATCTCAAAAATTGGTAATTCTTCTCAAAAACGTAACCTTCTCAAAAAAGTTGGTAATCAGTTTGTTTCTGTTATTTCTATAACTGGTCTTTAAAAAAGGTCTCCATTCTACCCAACTATAACAAAAAGTTTTCGGAACCATCCGTTGCAGTCAGTGTTCGTCTTAAGGAAAAAATCGACTCGATAGTACTTGAGCTGTAATACTATTTGTACGGTGTCAACGAAAAGTCGTACGTGTGTTGACAAAAACTGCGGAAATGGATCCGATAGAGTAGGTAACACACGGGATTTCATACCTGACCTAAGAACAAGCGCGTATATTCCGGGATCGCGTATTGAGCGGGAGCGTCTTATGCGGGACATGTTTTTAAACGCTGAAAATCCCTACGCAATGGTTTATTATTTTGAACAGAATACCCTTCTGTTATAGATCACAGCTCTCTGTATAGTGTAACAGTGCGGCTGTTCTCGAGTAGTTTTTTTCTCCGGTGGAGACGGGATCGGTGGGCGGAAGCCTAACCGGTATCCCTTCTTAACCGGTTATAATCTCACTGGTCTAGGAGGGGGACTCTCGAGGTCCACCACCATTGTCACACTCTGTAACAATGGATAACCCTTCTACATAATAATATAATGTACTATTCTATGAATATTATGCAGATCGCAGACCCTCCGTACTTAGTACCTAAGTACCATAGTACCTGTACTCATTACTAGGTACCTACCTAAATCACGTGTTAAATGTTGCTAAAATAATCCTGTCGATGACAAACAGTAGCTAAAATGGCGAAAAGAAACACAAATAATGTACTTCTGAAGGGAAATTGTTGATGCGGAGTGAAAAAATATTCGCTCCCGGTTTGGGTCTGGATCTCGGGGACTTCAGAATAAAATCCAGCTAGCAGAAGAGCAGTGATGGGGGCACAACTCAGTTTGATGCCTGCATACAACCTGCTCTTTAGGGCAAATTGTATAGCAAATTTTATGGCAACATCGTAGAATGCTCCGGATGGTCTCAAAAATTCAGAAAAAATCGAACTATTTAAAAATGCCAGAAAACCCACGCCTCAAAATACACGTTGTTTCCGAGGTAGGGATACTCCGGACATTTCAACTCCCACCCCTTAGAGTTGAGAGACAGTAACGCCGAGCTTCGAGGACCAACTAGACCCCGAACGGAACCTACAAACCAAATTTCGTGAATTTTGGTTCATGGGAACTAAGGGAAAAGCCGCGGACGGCGTACGGCGGACGGACGGTAATTTTTTTATTCGATATTCGTATTATACGTCCCTTGAAACGTAAACAGTTCAGCGTAGGTTTCTCCGTTACCTTGCGTACAGAATACGGATTCCGGCTGATCAGGTGGATCTTGAAGCCCTGGCTGGTAGATTCAACTTACCAAGGTTGGTGCACCGTCGCTTGGTTACTGATGTGATTTTTTACCACAAACTAGTCACTGGTGGTTTTGCAGTGTCCAAAGCTGTTGGCCGAGGTCGGCCTTAATGTGCCTAGTTACGCCGCCCGACGGATTCCTTTATTTAAAGTGCCCTTCGCTGCATTCAATTTATTTATTTATTTATTTATACGGGCAAGCCCAATTACATTTTGCATATTAATGTCATTCTAGCAGAGGGGTGAAGAGGTCTACGTTACAATAGAAGAGAAACAGTACAAGGGAAAACAGTGGAGGGAAAAAAATAAAGAAAGGTTGAAACTATTGAAAAGAGAGAGAGGAAGAAGAAAGCAAAGTCTTTAGAGTAGAAAGGGGGGAATGGAAGAAGTCGAACTGAGGATTTGAAGAAAGAAAGAGGTTTGCTGTGCGGACTAGTCGATGGAGTGGTCGATTTCTGTCGTAGTTGGTCAGGGAAAAAGGGACGGCGAAGAGGACCGAAGAACGTGTGCTGGTGCGAGAGGCGGCGAGCTGGATTTTGGAGAGTAATGGGGGACAATCGATTTGGTTGTTCAAAATTTTGAAGAGCCCAATTGCAATTACCAAATGCATCGCCCAATGTACCGCATCCCTCGCCTTGTCAACGCATTCCTGGACTCATCGAACTTTGACTTCTTTACTGGTTCTCTCCATGGGCTCAAGCGCCAGTTGTCTGAGTACCTTCGAGGTGTTTGACTCTAATTGGTGTATCATTTATCGCACTCATGTCTATAGGTTTGTTCCATCCGCGTCAGTGCGAGTTCATCAGTGCGACACCCGCCAGTACGGAACCGAATGGGGTGGGGGTAGGTGCAGATACGAGTGCGAGTGAGTGCGAGTTCGAAAATATGACGGTAGGAACGCAAATTTGGTTCTCAGTCTTCTTTGGCTCTCAGAATTGAATTGGAACACAAGTCACGGTAACGGCGGTCACGACACGGCACCAACAGAACAAATGAATTTTGGGGAGGTTACAGACTGTTACCTCTTGGGTTCACTTCAAATAACTCGATCGCCGTGAGTGCGGAAAAGTGTCGCACTCGGTACGGGACTGTTCTGCACTTGACGCGGAAGGAACACGGTTCGGTACAGTCGATGTAGAAAGTAGAAGTTTGGGTTCATGGAACCGACACGGTAGGAACACAGTTTTATGCGCGGATCGATCTGCGCATAATACGTTCTACTGAACTCGCTCGGATGGAACAAACCTTATATATATTTTTTTTCTGTTCTCACTTCCACATTTATACTGTAACCTACTTGTTACTTGTTCTTTTTACTTGTAAACGAACTATTACTAGCAACATTTTGCTCTTTCTCTGTAATTGGCGTAAGCCGTTCTATAAAATAAAATAAAATAAAATAAAAATAAACCATCAAATTTTGAGGGGGGGGGGGGGGGGGGGAGGGTAAACATTTTATTTTTTTTCATGGTCGATTCGAAAGCTTCATTACTGAAAATAATAAACCAAATGGGAAATTTTAAAGGACTAAAGATCCACGGAGCCAGAGAAAAAGCGCGCATATTGCGGGATCGCGTATTACGCAGGAGCGTATTAACGAAGTTTTACTGTACATGCATACATACATATCCCCCGCAAATGTCGCGCGACCCCAATTAATGCTGTAATATTATTATTATTATCTCGTAATTATACCGTAAGTATAATTAAGATGGATAAGTCGCAAAAAAGTCAGTACAGTCATGGACGGGAGTTTAGGAAAATCGGGAGGAGGGAGTTCAGTCAGAGAAATGCTGGATGGATGTAATAGGAAAGTGTGTAATGGAGCTCTCCAAATACAAGGCGCGTCAGTGGGAGGGCGGACGCGGGAATACCTTCTCAGTATTCCTTCTTTGACGCTTAACACATCATGTAATCCTTCTACATATTGGAACACTGAGGACGTTAGCGTCACTTCAACTTGCGTTGTGGCTTACATAATTTAGTAATCGAAGGTTGGCATCAGCGTAAGCTCTAGCTCGCTCTAACAAGGGTTTCACTCTGGGGTGCTCATGTAAAGGAATGGTTTTTATTGTGAACGAATGGCGAGTCGTGTCTGAACGTCTGTTCGGTCTTGTGGCGCAGAGCATTTGAAGGGGTCGCCGTAATGAGTTACGGGCTTACGGCTCGAAAATTCTAGTCACATCTTTCCACCAGGGGCCCTTGCCGATGAAGAGAAAGAAAAAAAAAGCCTAATTGAAAGAAAGAATGGGAGCTGCCGGAACAAAAACTCAAACCAAGAATGAAGAGCTCGCAGGGCGGAACCACTTTTTCTAATGGAAAAGGGAACTCAGTTTCTGGCTGCGTGGGCAACGGGGGGTTACCTTTACTTCAACTGGTTGAAGAAAGTAATACCCGCCCCAGCTTCCAGGTAATTCGAGGGGATGAATTTCAGGGGCGTTTTCTTTGTAAAGTTTGCCGTCTTCCGTCAGGGCGAGCCGTCCCGGACTTGAGCTAAGGGCCTTTGGGATTAAGGTACGTACAAACCCTACTAACACCACCTAGCACCTACTACTGCTATACTTTCCTCCTATCTTAACATCTCAGATTTCCTTTTCTCCCCTCTCTTCCTTAATGAATTCGACCCATCTAGATGTCCTGTAATTTGGAAGGAGTAATAATTTCTCTATTATATCTTATTATATTCTATCTTATTTCAACTATTTACGTTTTCTTTTTACAGCTCTTATTAGGTAAAGTTAGGTATCGTAATTAAATTCTGTAACGCCAGGCGTCTTTATAGTGGGAGCATAGATGAGACCGGAGGGCCTATTTACTAAGCCAGAGAGACATCTCTTTCAGGTCCGACTCTCTCTTTTTGGCAAAACAGATGTTTATAGTATCCATGACAGGGTTATTCAGTAACTTCTAAAAGAGAGAGTTGGCGGCCATCTTGGCATTTTCGATCTCTTTCAGAGAGACACCTAATTGGGTGTCTCTTCTCGAGAGAGAGTCCTCTTCTCATTTCTCGTTTGTTTGTTATTGATCAAGTATTATCCTTCGTTCATCGGCTACCATATCGGTCATTTTGATGTATGTTTTTTCATCTCTTATAGGTAAGTCGATAGTTCATTAAAAATATATACATATTATCTGTTCATGAGCGAAAACGTCTAAGTAGGTACAGGTTGAGAGCTATTCAGTAAAATAGACGAACCTGAGGGACACTGGAAGAGACTGTCTCCTGAAGGAGACTTATCTCTCCCAGGATATTTTCGAAATAGATAATTTATTTTCACTGTCTCTTTTAGTGAATAGGCCCCCAGAGCCAGAGAGACATCTCTTTTCAGTCCGAAGAGAGAGGATTTTTATAGTATCCATGACAGGGTTATTCAGTAACTTCTAAAAGAGAGAGATGGCGGCCATCTTGGCATTTTCGATCTCTTTCAGAGAGACACCTAATTGGGTGTCTTTCCTGGAAAGAGAGTTCCTTTCTAATTTCTCGCTTGTTTGATAGTTATCGTGCTACCATCCATATCAGTCATTTTGATGCAGTTTTTTCATCTCTTAAAGGTAAGTCGATTGTTCATTAAAAATATGTACACATTATCGATTCATGATTAAAAACGTCTACGCTAACGGGTTGACAGCTATTCAGTAAAATAGACGAACCTGGGAGACACTGGAAGAGACTGTCTCCAGAAGGAGACTATCTCTCCCAGGAGATTTTCAAAATTGACGATCTATTTTCACTATCTCTTTTAGTGAATAGGCCCCCAGCCCTCCTCCCCGTTGAGCATATCTAACAGTTCACCTCTGGAGAGCTCAGCCTTCCCAATATAAATTTTTCTATACCCTATAATTATTACTTTAACGTTTGGGATCCTTAGCAAAAAAAAAAGTAAATAAGCACATAATAAATGTCGTGGTATCCTCCCAGAACCACTCCTTGTATATTTACTATAAGATCTCGCAATAAACCAGAGAATGGAGTGGCAAACGCAGAGGACCTGGTGGGGATCCCCACCATCCTCCACCAGTATGGAGGATGGAGGGATATAGTCCCAGGGACTATAAAAACTCGGCTCCTTCGCCTTCCAACTCATTCTATGCTCTCCTCAAGTCGATGACTTGTCTCTCTCACCTCACTCCCTCTCTCTCCTTATCGTAAAAGAACCCAGAGTGGTGTTAACCTTATAGGTGGTAACCACTGGGCAAACTTCCATGCTCCCGAAAAGATCCCAGAGTGGTGTATAGGTACCTTATAGGTAGTAACCACTGGGCATATTCCTCCTAACGTCTTAGTGGTGGACACCTTCTAGGTGGTAACCAGGGGCGTCAGGTTCGCTACCTGTTCCTACCTCGCCCCTCACTTATGCATCCACCACAATAAATATATACAGTAAGATGTATTTATGTTAATGGAACTCCCGCTAATGGTTTACCATAGCGGTATCATGCCTTGGTATTTCCATTTACTGTAAAATGTATTTGTTATTTCAAATAACATGTCATTGATTGATTGATTGGTAATCTGGAAGGAAAAGTTCTAGTCTTACAGCATGACCATAATAGCAAATTTTCAAATTTGGTGGTGCTCATCTGTTTTTGGCGGTTTTTTAAAAGATATTTTTGACATCTAAGAACTCGAATTACTGGCACCAATGGCGCTAGTGGTGACGCCAAACATAGTCATGTATACTGTGAGGTATACAGGGTTCACAAAATTCCTCCAAATTTCAAGAAGTAAGTCACAAAATTAGCTGTTTTCATACGATGCGGTGTCACCTCCTGGCGGTTACTCAAAGAATTCGCTCATTTGGAGAAGGTGTACTATACGACTGGCCTTTTTTATTGAGAGTATGTAAACTATTGAAATTATTACCATAACAGTGACATATGGTTGAAGACGCAGGAAAATAAACAAAACCCAAAAAATTTAAAAGGTGTCGAGAGTAGGAGACTTTTTTTATTGAATTTCAGAACAAAATCCACTCGATGTATTTGGCACGAGATGACACTAGGATGTCATGGTCCTAGATGTCCCTAGGAATGCATTCATTATACCTGCAGCAATGCGTTAATTATTATGGATCACAGTTTGATTCCTCTTATTCGCACGACTACTGCTAAGGCCTTCGCTTGAAGGGCTTCAAAGGAATAACTCTGAAACCCCCCGACACTCGGTCGCTGAGGTATTTCAGCTGCCTCTGGTGATCCAACATTAGGAGTGAAATGCTGAGAGGGAAGTGAAGCGAAGCGGAATTCGCAGTCCGCCACCGGCTACCGCACCCTTCAAATGTCTTCAGCGCGAACACACACACACCCCCTTGTGTAGGTTACATTATATTATCAATGTCTTCCCTCAGGGCCATCAAAGGCAGAGGACGGCTTTGTCCAGTCCCCAGTGGTAATGTGATGCGATGAAAGGTTTCGGACTGTTTCAAATGCCTGTTTCCTTTCTTTCACACTTTCGATCTTGTTACTGTGCGCCAATTTATCGAGAAGAATTGATGTATTATATTCATTTATAGGTACCTATCCATTATAAAGGATGATTCCAAACGTAACCAAATAACTTGGAGGTCTTATAGGAAATTTTATGCTGATCACGAATATACCATACATTAAGGGTCCGTGAATTGATATTAACCGTTTTATTGGCAAAACCCCTATTGGTTTATTATTTTCAATAATGAACCATTGGAATCGAGCATGAAAAAAAAAATTCTTACCCCCCCTCAAAATTTGATGGTTTACGTTTCAAGGTATGTAGAATCCAAAACTGAAATAAAAATATTTCTGTCTGTCCGCCGTACGCCACTTTTCTTAGTTACTATGAAAGAAAATTGATGAAATTCGGGTTATAGGTTCCGTTCGGCGTCTAGTTGGTCCTCGAAGCTCGACGTTACTGTGAGTCATCTCTAAGGGGTTCAAAATAGGGGTTGAAATTTTCAAAACGCCTATACCATTTTTTTACGTGAATATTTTTACGGTTTTAAATAGTTCTTGAACTTGCGAGTTTTTTAAGACCATCCGGAGCGTCGTACGTCCAGCCGTTCGTTCACAGTAAGGCCCCGAAGTTTGCACCGACAGGCATTTTCGACTCCAGTGTGAATGAAATTGTATACAATTCAAACCAAATCTCGTAACCAGAGACGCGCCCACAATAGGAAATTTGGCGGAGATGAAATCATTGCTAGGGATCACCTGATTATATTGGCGGAGTATGAAGTCGAGTTGGTTGTTCTGTGATATTATTTCATTTGAAAAATGATGGCACTTTTGGAGTTTGTTGGTAGGTAGTGAAACTTGAAAAAACGTTGAAGTATTATTGATGGGTAAATTATTACTACGGTAAATCATTACTCAACGGTAAATTATTACACAACGGTTCATTATACCATCTACGTAGAAGGGGCTGGAGTTTGTTGGTAGGTACTTTCGCAACTTTTTTCACTCCTCATCAACAATTTCTTTTCAGAACTTCATTATGTGTGTTTCTTTTTGTTAGGTACTGTTTGTCATCGGCAGAATTATTTTAGCAACATTTAACTCGTGATTTAGGTAGGTACCTAGTAACGTGTACGGGGTTAGGTACTAACCTACGGAGGGTCTGCGATCTACATTATATGTATAGAATAGTACATATCATAAATTATATAGACGGGTTATCTATACATAGAGCTGTGATCTGTAACGGAAGGGCATTCTATACAAAATAATAAACCGTTGTGCAGGGATTTGCAGCGTTTTTTTCAACGTTTTTGGAGTGTTTGTACGCAAAAAACACCTAAAAACACACTCTAATAAAAAGAATACCTCGAAATAAACTTCGTGACAAATTAAATTCTGCGTCGAATGAAACCAACCGCAGCTCCCAAGATTCTATACACGATTTTTGGCAAATTTTATAAGCTTTGAGGTAAATTGTAAGTATAATAAAATGTATAATAAAATTTATAATAAATTATAAGTTTTGAGGTAACAAAAATACCCACGTATTTTTGTAATTTTAAATTCACTGTTTGTCAGTTGGTAATTTTGGAAACCGACTAAGTAACTGGAATTCCCTCGTTAAGCGTGAAAAACACTTCAAAGGGAAAAAGAAAAACAGAGTTATTGAAAAATAGTCTATTTCCACTAATACACAATTTGTGTATTAGTGGAAATAGACTATTTTTCAATAACTCCGTTTTTCTTTGAAATGGGTTTCCACGATTTCGTCGCGAGTGATTTAGTTCACTTCAAAGGGAAATCAGTCAATTTCAGACCCATGGGTTCTCCTAATTATGGCTTTATTATGGTAGGCTGTTCCGCCCGTTCATTTCTGACCCCGTCAGTTGAGTGAAGCACCCTACTTATTATATTTATAATAAAACAGTGAACTTTTTATTCGCTGCTCCAACTGTTTTTACATAGGAATGAGAAGGTAGTTAGGTACAATATACTCGTAATAATAAAAAATTACGCGAATTTTGTTATTTTCGTTGGTTACAGTGATAGCAGGTATTTTTAGAAGTATTTTGTTGATGTTCATAATGTTATTTTGTTCGCGTTAATACTGTTATTTATTCCGTTAAAAAATACTGGTAGACGGTAGGTAATGAAAATGTTCTCTTGGTTAATTTTGAAAAGATGTTTACACAGGTGTTAGTAATTTCTCGAGGGGAATTCTCTCGGCAGTTTGAAGGCTATTTTCAAAATCCGTTCATACTGCCGAGCTGTATAAATAATAAACACTACCTATCTATTCCCAACATGAATAATTGTTTTCATAATCAAATTTGACATCACAGAACATGTGCTAGTCATCGAGGCTACGAAATTAGGGTTAAGAAGTAGCTTCGCAACAACCAGTCAGCACCTCAGATAGAACAATGGAAGAAATGGGTGCTACATACCTATTTGGTCTGGGAAATAGGATTAATTCTGGCCATGTTATAAAAACATTTAAACGCTCGTTGAGTCCTGGAAACCTTTTACCGTGACTTTTCTTAGACGCCTTCAGTGGGAAGACGCGCATAACATTTTCATATAACATCACCTACGTCTCGCAGTAAGGCTGCGTTAAAAAATGTAATAAAAGGAAGAAGAAAAAATCGCTGTTCTTCCCAAGGATTCCCATCGACTTGAAAGCTGTTAAAAAGCTTCCCGGCTCATTTCCACCTCAAAAGAGCCTGCGAGGGGTTAAAAACCCTGTGAAATAAGAAGTGAGGATTACATCGTCCCCCTCGCTCCTTGGGGGCCACCCACGTGCCGCCTTCTTCATTAGCGTCTCGCCTCGTGAAAACTGTTCGATTTTTTTTCCTTTGGAATATTTCTATTACAAGGTATTAAAAGCTCTGAGGCCTTTTTATCCGAGGAGTTCCGATATCGCTTTTGGGAAACGGACGGATGTTTCGATGGGAAATCGTCCTCAGTATCGATCTCGTCGAAGAGTTGGCATATGGTGTACCCCCACCCATGGTGCCCCTTGTGTACAACTATCGCTGCCGTACAAAGCAAGAAAGCCGTAGAACAAGGAAATGTAGTTTTGAGAAAAACGCAGGTAAAGTTTTTAGGCTGTAAAATGGGCATTCTTCAATATATTCCAATGATTTTTTTTGCAGTTGATCCAAATTTAGTTTCTACGTCTGTAGCAGCAAAGCGCATCAATTTTGGAAGAATACACATAAATTTATGTAAGCAACTGTTTTTCTCCGTTGTAGAAGATGAGGTGAATTTTGCTAAAACGGTAGAGGGCTACTGTTTTTCTTCGTTGGACGCTCATGCTGCGGTTGTTTCCCACTGTAGCTGCTGGAGTTTTTGGTTTATTATTTTCAATAATGAACCATTGGAATCGAGCATGAATAAAAAATTCTTACCCCTCCTCAAAATTTGATGGTTTACGTTTCAAGGTATGTAGAATCCAAAACTGCAATAAAAATATTTCTGTCTGTCCGCCGTACGCCGTACGGGCCACTTTTCTTAGTTACCATGAAAAAAAATTGATGAAATTCGGGTTATAGGTTCCGTTCGGCGTCTAGTTGGTCCTCGAAGCTCGACGTTACTGTGAGTCATCTCTAAGGTGTTCAAAATAGGGGTTGAAATTTTCAAAACGCCTATACCATTTTTTTACGTAAATATTTTTACGGTTTTAAATAGTTCTTGAACTTCCGAGTTTTTTAAGACCATCCGGAGCATCGTACGTCCAGCCGTTCGTTCACAGTAAGGCCCCGAAGTTTGCACCGACAGGCATTTTCGACTCCAGTGTGCCATTCAAACCAAATCTCGTAACCAGAGACGCGCCCACAATAGGAATTTGTGAATACGGCCAATCATTGGTAGGGATCACCTGATTATATTGGCGGAGTATGAAGTCGAGTTGGTTGTTCTGTGATATTATTTAATTTGAAAAATGATGGCTCTTTTGGAGTTTGTTGGTAGGTAGTGAAACTTGAACAAACGTTGAAGTATTATTGATGGGTAAATTATTACTACGGTAAATCATTACTCAACGGTAAATTATTACACAACGGTTCATTATACCATCTACGTAGAAGGGGCTGGAGTTTGTTGGTAGGTACTTTTGCAACTTTTTTCACTCCTCATCAACAATTTCTTTTCAGAACTTCATTATGTGTGTTTCTTTTTGTTAGGTACTGTTTGTCATCGGCAGAATTATTTTAGCAACATTCAACTCGTGATTTAGGTAGGTACCTAGTAACGAGTACGGGGTTAGGTACTAACCTACGGAGGGTCTGCGATCTACATAATATGCATAGAATAGTACATATTATATTATATAGACGGGTTATCTATACATAGAGCTGTGATCTGTAACAGAAGGGTATTCTATACAAAATAATAAACCGTTGTGCAGGGATTTGCAGCGTTTTTCAACCCCTTTCCCAAAGAGAAAAACACCACCTTTATTTTTCCTTGTAAAATACGACTTACCGGGATGCGGAAGCCACCCACGGTCCCTCGCTCGAAGCTTTTGGGGCCTCATCACAAGTTTGGAAAACTGTACCGCCTGACAAAATTGGGCAGCTATGAGAGGGATACAGGAAAAAACGCTGCAAAGTCCTTGTCACATGGGTTTATTATTCTATTATTTTATTGGTCTACAGAAATGCTGGCTGTTCATTTATTGTTGCTTTCAAGTAAAATAATTTAAATATAGCTATTTCTGGTGGTTTTCACCAATTTTGGCCCCCAAAACTTGAATTAGGTACGCTCTTTTTATTTTATTTTTTTCAAATTATCTTTGATGATTGATAGTGCCATTTAATCGTCTTGATCCACGTGTTGACACTTTTCCTAGTGTTATTCTACAAATTGATGGTGATTTCAGACGATTTCGCAGGTTTCTGACTCATAAAAAATCAAATTTGGCAGCTGAACATCTGGTACAACCTCAATTTTCCACTCCTTGGTCAAAATCGACTTCATATTCGGTCTTCTCGTCCACAAAAACATGGAAAACGATACCTCAAAAGCTCATTTTACTAAAAGGGGGAAAAAAACAGTATAGTCCTGATGAACATTAAATTAAATTCACTGTTCCAATGAATTAACACTGTAAATTTACTGGGATTTACTGTGTTTCTTTGTTGGAAGAAAGTACTGCGTTTCACCGTTGGAAAACCATCAAGAACTCGAAAAACCGTAGACGTTTTCCATGAATAACTTTTTGAGGGAAATTTTCCCAACTTTTACAACTAGATAACTAAATAGGTAGGTATTTAAGATACGAATCCAGGCAGACCAAAATCTCTGTATAGGAAAAAATCGAGTCTACGACTTTTTTACTTTGGAGGGCAGTATGGTGTACAATTCCCAAAACAACCCCCTTGTCGGGCTACTACTACAGGTATCAGTCACTTTGTTGTATGTTACGGAAAATATATTCTCTCACGCCTTTCGATCGCTAAACTCGCCATTTCTACAACATCATATAATCTCATAAATAAAGTACTATAAATGGAACTTATTTGCAATTTATTTTCAACCATTGCGCTGCATGAATATTAGCATAAAGTGAGTGACTAACGCGCAATTGAAACGTTTTCAAAACTTCTGCCAATTCAAGTAGGCAGTACTGCTTCCTCCTTTGAATCACATAAACGTGTAGAATAGTTGGGTAGATTCGTTTTGATACGGGACCATCTGCGATCCAACCCACGTGTACCCTCATAATTTCAGTTCTCTACGACTATTTTTCGCGTAGTTAGTAGCGTTACAAGAAAACGTTCAACATGTCATGTTCGCGCGTGCGCAGATGAAAGTTACAGTACGATTCCAATGAAATTCATACGGAACTATCAAAGTATTATTCCCGATCGACCCTCCAAATCTGAACGTTTTTCAACAATATTTAAGGCAGTTATGGGCG
Source organism: Leptopterna dolabrata (assembly GCA_954871275.1). Lineage (NCBI taxonomy): Eukaryota > Metazoa > Arthropoda > Insecta > Hemiptera > Miridae > Leptopterna > Leptopterna dolabrata. The sequence continues at coordinate 8,093,156 of OX940986.1, read as the reverse complement.
TTTCACGTTTGCGCATGCGCAGACGAAACGATTTTCATTATTTTGAAACGGTATTATCTGCAAATCAACCCGCGTGTACCCTCAAAATTTCAGCTCCCTACGACTATTTTTCGCGTAGTTAGATGCGTTACAAGAAAGCGTTCAACATTTTTCATGTTCGACCGTGCGCAGACTAAAGTTACAGTACTATTCAAATGAAATTCATACGGAATTATCAACGTGTTATTCTTGAACGACCTTCCAAGTTTGAACTCATTTCAACGATATTTAGGTAGTTATGGGCGTTTCAAGTATTTCACGTTTGCGCACGCGCAAACGAAAGTTACTGTACTTTTTCAATGATTTTGGTATGGGACCATCTGTGATCCAACCCGCTCCTACCCCCCAAATTTCAGCCCATTTCGACCATTATTTCTGGTAGTTATGGACGTTACAAGGAATTACCTCAGACAGACGGGACGGACAGACAGACAGACACGGAGCCAAAAATGTTCCTCGATGCCTGAAACGCAAAATCGTAGTGGAAGTTTTCATTTTGGAGGGCATACATTTTTTTTTATTTTTTATTTTTACTCAATCACGAATCCAAGGCTTTCCTACCTTTGGTACAGAGGAAGCAAAAAAGCTTGAAGTCCTACCTTCTGACAAAAGAGGTATACAACTCCATGGACGAGTTTTTTGAGTTGAGCCTTTGATTCTGTGCTACAGACTTAACGTTTTGATCGGCATGCATGCTATGTGATATGCATCGGTATGCATGATATGTCAAATAAGGGTTATTTGTTGTTTTTAATGTTATTAGGTTCTTCAGATGCACAGTTTTCCACTCGGATTCCCATGGTAAATGAATACACAACATGGGATTCTCAACAGAATTTTCATCCCCCCCCCCTTCTGTACCTAATGGAACTGATGTATTGGGGAATATACAGGCGTTCATTTTATTTTTTTAAATGAAAGTAGATTCCATCTTGAGAACTTTGTCACCAACCGCACTTTCCTAGGATAAGTAGTTTTTATTCTATGATTTTTAGAAGTTTCGCGCACTAGTGACGTCACTGTACCCCTCCCAACTGGGTGGGACCCCTTGCCCAGTGTGACGTCACCAGTGTGCGAAATTTCTAAAAATTATAGAACAAAAACTACTTATTGTAGGAGAGTGCGGTTGGTACCGAAATGCTCAGGATGGAATCTACCTTCATTTAAAAATAAATAAATAAAAATACATTTTTCAGTCCCACGGCAACCCTCATTGGTGAAAATGGTCAGCCAGAACCACAACTGGGCCTTCACAACAAATTTGACGGAAAGTCCACGTTATGCCTGTCTTTGAACTTACTGAACTCTGAGTTCAGTTGAATTAAACTGAATGAACTTAGCCAATGATATAAGATACGACAGGATTGGATCTGTACGAGGTTCGCACCGATGTTATGTATTAGGAGAGTTTCGACAACGGAATTTCAGGTATTAATATTAATATGATGCTTTTACAGTCGTTGCAGTTACAGAGTTGAACGAGGCGATTTGTGCACTTGAAAAGGTGCCCTTCAGAATATTCCGTTTATATACTCGTAGGTTCCTATTTCACTTGTGGAGGTGAAATTGAACGTAAAATGAGCTGAAGGTGAAGGGAGCAAGTTTTCGTTTGGACAGGCGGATTTGAAGCCAATGGGGTTATACTTCTCGAAGTTACTCTGCATACAAAGTTATATTGTATCGAGTTGTATCACAGCTCAGAGCCAGCAGATGCTATAGGGGCTGGTGAGACGTTGAAATCCGACAGGGGCCGAAGGTTGCGAGCTCCTCGTTGCTCCTGATGTCCTGTGACTCGGTGCCCAGTATCAAGGGAATGTCAAGGCTGGTCTTTCACCTTTCCGGGTCAATGTCGCCACCATCAATTCCGTTCGACAGGCGATCGATGTCTTCAGCTCAGCTCCCTCAGCTCTTTAGCTCTCAGAGATCTCATAATTATCTACTAGCTGTGTCCGCTCGCATCCAAACGGGTGTATCGATAACTGGCCTTTATCATCCAAGTAGTTTAGAAAGATCACCTGACCTGCAGTCTCGCAAGTTACTGGCATTGGCGTAGCCAGGATTGTTGAATGGGGGGGGGGGGGGAATCCTGTCATGTAGCATGGCTATAAGAGCGAATTTTCAAATAAATATTCAGATGATATAGCGAGAAACCATACCACTTTTCTTAAAATTATATAATCTTCTTCTTCTTCTTCTCTCGTGATTTTAGCCATTTTTACCGATGTTTGACCCTAATAAAGTCAAATTTTACCTACTTGCTTTTGAGAAAATAGTTTTATCATCGAGGTAGTCCCTCCGTCGTGATTAATCATCCCACACAACATCAGGAGAATTAATATTGATTTTACCATTAATACCAATTTTTCACCCACAAAAGTCAAATTCTGACCCCTATTCTGTGTGAAAAACAACTGAAATGGTATTTTTCTGTCTTTAATCAACCTTCCATACCACTGTCAGTGATTTTATAGCAATTTTTTGCAATTTTAGCAGTTTTTACCGACTTTTGACCCCTAAAAACTCCAATTTGACCCCCTTGGAATTTGAAAATTGCTCATCTTCGGACTCATCCTTTCGTTTGGCAATACAAACGTTTTGGAGAAATCTGGAATTTTTACCACGTACCTACCCAAGGACAGATATTATCTGGAGTGGCACATAAATATACATAATGTATACAAATTTTTTTAAATCTAGGGATGAACTGAGGATGCTCTGAAACGGATTTGCCTATAAAAATATTGCAAAAATTCATGTTCTGAAAATGTTACCCATTGCAATAGCTTTATTTTCTTTGAAAATTCGCTAATAAGGTTTGGCTTTACAAAGAAAGCTGAATTTAAATTAAATTTAACAAATCACTAAATGTTACAGATAACGTTAGGTAAGATAAACTGAAGAAATACAACATTTATTTGGCAACAATGTTCGCGAATTTTCAAGGAAAATTAAGGTATTGCAATGGGTCCAAAATTTTCAGAACATAAGTTTTTGAAATTATTTTATTGGCAAATCCGTTTCAGATCAACCTGATTTCATCCTTAGATTTTAACAAAAATGTATACGTATATTCTATATATATATTTATTTATTTACGTGTCACTCCAGACGATATCTGACCTTGGTTACGTGATAAAAATTCCAAATTTCGCCAAAATGTTCTTATTGCCAAACAAAAGGATGAGCAATTTTCAAAAATTTGAAAGGGGTTAAATTTGAGTTTTTAGGGGGTCAAAAATAGGTAAAAACTGCAAAAATTTATATATAAAATCACTTAAAGTGGCATGGAAGGGTGAGTGAAGACAGAAAAATACCATTTCAGTTGCTTTTCACACAGAATAGGGGTCTAATTAGGATTTTTGGGGGTCAGCAATTGGTATTAAGGGCTAAAATCAGTATTATTCACCTGAAGTGTGGGTTGGTGACGGACTTTTTCGATAAGAATTTTTGTCCGAAAGAGCGAGTCATATTTTTGGGACAGATCGTTCGTAATCAAATAAACGTAATATTATTTAACTTTTTAATCATGTTCGATTTACCGTTTATCCTGTTATTGTATAATATATATGCTTGTTACTTTCGTGATTGCTATCATTCTTAAGATTTAATTTTAATTTGTGATGAACTTTTCGATCCAATGGGGGGGTTATGACCCCCACTAACCCCCCCCCCCCCTGGGTACGCCACTGGTTACTGGTCTCACGACACGCAAAAATCCGTGGTTACTGCCACATTCCGTGGTTAGTATATTTATTCTACCATGGGTTACTAGGGGTGAGGCTGTACTCCTAGGGTTAACCCTTTGTACGCGGCGCTGCAGCTGTCTTCCCTTGCTACCCAGGAGCGGCAAATATTTAAAATATTCCAAAAACGTTCATAAATATTAGATTTGTGTTAAGTAAGTACTTTCAGGAGATTTGGGTTTTTGACCGTTGATGTTCAGACTAGGTGAAGAAGGATGGGGATCTTGAGGTTCGGTCGAGAAATAAGATCAGATAGTTTTAGGCCGACGTTTCGATGTATTTGTACATCATCTTCAAGGCTCATGTATCATGTGCAGTTGTTCCCAGTGATGGCTGTATGAACGGCTGCTGTATTGTGATTACTTAATTATATTGCTGGGTTGTGAAAACATTGATGTTGCATTATAATATGAAGAAATATTAGTTACTTCTTCATAATAATTAAAACTAATTATCATTAGTTATTTCTTCATATTATAATGCAACATCAATGTTTTCACAACCCAGCAATATTAATTAAGTAATCACTATACAGCAGCCGTTCATACAGCCATCACTGGGAACAACTGCACATGATACCTAAGCCTTGAAGATGATGTACAAATACATCGAAACGTTGGCCTAAAACTATCTGATCTTATTTCTCGACCGAACCTCAAGATCTACATCCTTCAAATATTTTAAGTACCTACTTTCCATATGACCAAAACATCCGATAAATTTCCGCGGAAAATTCTCGGAGGTCAAGGTCTCGTTTCCCAGGAGAATTTGAATGTCCATGTTTGAATGCCACTCGCAGGTGGTGAACGTCTTGTTTTGACGCCACAATATTCGTAGGCGAGTCTGACAGTAGTTCATCGTCCATGAAAAGCAGTGGCGTAGCCAGGGGAGGTTGGGGGGGGGGAGGGGATAGGACCAAACATTTCAACTTTTTTCAACATTTCATGTTCGCGCATGCGCAGACAAAAGTTACAGTACGATTCCAATGAAATTAATGTGGAATTATCGAAGTATTATTCCTGATTGACCCTCCAAGTTTGACCTCATTTCAACGATATTTAAGGTAGTTATGGGCGTTTCAAGTATTCCACGTTTGCGCATGCGCGGACGAAACTTACGGTATGATTTCAATGATTTTGATAAGGGATTACCTGCGATCCAACCCCCGAATGAGATATTTTGATTCGCACAAAACCCGATTCAGAGGCAGTTGGTATAGGTACTAGGTAGGTAGTTAGGTACTAGGTTTCCACTACGGGATGGCTCCAGAATTTTAGAGCTGGGGCCTGAGTGCTAACTGTACAACATGTTGTGTGTTCCCCCTTCGCGATTTATGTCAGTTACGAGTAGGTATGCTACCAATCTGCCCAGAATTGTGGTTTATGTCACTCACGAATCCCATACATATTTTTTTCGTTATTCGGTGGAACGACTGGCGTACACCGTTGAGCTTCTAAAACAGCAAATATCAAAAAAGCAAACATCAAAAACATGTTTAGTCGAGTCGCCGGTGCCGGCACCGTGAAAAACATCGCTCGGCTGCCCTCTTTCTCTTGGTTGAGCCTTTTTTGATGGTCATAGCTTGCGAATTAGACCCCTCCTCGGACCGCCCGGTCTTCTTTTAACCAGCCCGGGCAAACCCCGGTGTAATACAAGCGGTGGTAGTACCAATCAAAATCTGAATAATCAAAAAGCTTTCTGCGCCGCCCTGACCTCCAGCTGCTTTGCTTTCCGAGTGGTGAGGGTTGGTAGCTGGCCCCCTTTAGTGCTTCACGGCTCGTAATGAGACTTCCCAGCTCTCGCTTTCAATGAATAATATTGCTGAGAACGCACGCTATATGTTATTATGTTAAAAATTCCCTTTCACGCAGCATCACCACCGCACTTGCGAATTTTCAAAGTTGGTTGTCCTAGCCATTTTTGGACCAACTATTTTTGAACCCCGAAAACTAATGTAACCCTTTTTTTTAGAATTTTGTTAAAAAACTTATGAAGTATTCCTTTTCTGTCTCGACGCCATCCTGTAACAGTTTGATGAATCTGTAGTACTCTTAGTGGCTTCCATCTACGATTTTAACATGGAACATGTTTTTACGGGAGTAAATCAGGCTCGAAAACGTCCGCGTCCAGTCCAGGGGAACTCGGCTCCCCTCCCCATCACCCGCACAGTTCTCCCTCTACCCCACTCCTGCGACCCAACTCCAGGAGAGCATGGCCCACTCCGCCGAAAACTGCCTAGGGGGTTCTACCGACCCGAAAAACGCCGAAAGCAGCTGAGGAAGTGTATTACATTACATTGCGTTAGGTCGCTGGTCCGAGGCTTGAAAATCCCACGAAGTTTTTTTGCTTCCTCACTACCGAAGGTAGGGAAAGCCTTGGATTCTTGATTGAGTAAAAAAAAGTTCATGTCCTCCAAAATTAAAATTCCCAAATACCTACCATTTTCCGTTTCAGACATCGAGGAACATATTTGGTTCTGCATCTGTCTGTCTGTGGTAATTCCTTGCAACACCCATAACTACCCGAAATATAAAGGTCGAAGTGGGCTGAAATTTCGAGGGTAGGTGCGGGTTGAGTCACAGATGGTCCCATACCAAAATCATTGAAAAATTACCGTAATTTTCGTCTGCGCATGCACAAACGTGAAATAATTGGAACACCCATAACTACCCTAAATATCGTTGAAATGAATTCAAACTAGGAGGGTAGGTCAGGAATAATACTTTGGTAGTTCCAAATCAATTTCATTGGAATGGTAATGTAACTTTGATCTACGCATGCGCGAACATGAAATGTTGACCATTTCCCTGTAACTGTAACGTTTCTAACTACGCGATAGATAGTCGTACAGAGCTGAAATTCTGAGGGTATACGCGGGTTGGATCGCAGATAGTCCCGTTTCAAAATCATGAAAATCCTTTAGTCTGCGCATGCGCAAACGTGAAATACTTGGAGTGCCCATAACTACCTTAATTATCGTTGAAATGAGTTCACATTTGGAGGGTCGATCAGTATAGTACATCGATGGTACCGTATGAACTTCATTGGAATGTTACTGTAATTTCCCTCTCCGCGTGCGCTAACATGAAATGTTGACCGTCTCCTTAAGCTAGGTTCACATGAGACGCAATTCCGGACGGTAGCCCGGCGGCACGGCTATGCGTTCTGCAATGCTATTGGCCAACGCAAAATGGATTATTTCAACGCAGTGCCTTGGATACTATATCAAAATCTCCAGATATTTTCCGCTGTCGGATGCGTTGCCGGATCTGCGCGGAGGTTACTGCACACACCTCTCTTGTTTGGTTGTTCAGCCATATTGAAATTCGACATTTATGTGGTTGATATTGCGGTTTCGAGTTCGAGCAATTGTTTGTTTTTTGCGATTGCATTTTGTTATGACTCCGCTGCCATGTGAACGCCTCTGCGGCAAAAATTCCGGCAAATGCGTTGCCGTGCCGGATTGCCGTCCAGAATTGCGTCTCCATGTGAACCTAGCTTTAGGTTTGTTCCATCCGCGTCCGTGCGAGTTCATCAGTGCGACACCCGCCAGTACGGAACCGAATGGGGTGGGGGTAGGTGCAGATACGAGTGCGAGTGAGTGCGAGTTCGAAAATATGACGGTAGGAACGCAAATTTGGTTCTCAGTCTTCTTTGGCTCTCAGAATTGAATTGGAGCACAAGTCACGGTAACGGCGGTCACGACACGGCACCAACAGAACAAATGAATTTTGGGGAAGTTACAGACTGTTACCTCTTGGGTTCACTTCAAAAACTCGATCGCCGTGAGTGCAGAAAAGTGCCGCACTCGGTACGGGACTGTTCTGCACTTGACGCGGAAGGAACACGGTTCGGTACAGTCGATGTAGAAAGTAGAAGTTTGGGTTCATGGAACCGACACGGTAGGAACACAGTTTTATGCGCGGATTGATCTGCGCATAATACGAGTACGTTCTACTGAACTCGCTCGGATGGAACAAACCTCTTATAACGCTTCTAACTACGCGATAAATAGTCGTAGAGAGCTGAAATTTTGAGGGTACTCGCGGGTTCGATCGCAGATGGTCCCGTATCATAACGAACCTACCCAACTAGTCTATACGTTCATGTGACTCGAGTGAGGAAGGTATAGTGCCTACTCGAATTGGCAGACGTTTTTCTACATATCTCCATATCCTCTTATAATGTACCTATTCGAAAAACATGTTCCATGTTTCCCTCAGATTTCATTCGACAATAAACGTACCGTCATGAACACAAACCACTGGCGGCTAGACGCCCCCTACGGCAACGCATTATTATTATTATTTTTTTTTTAATATCTCTTTTGCAGTGTTTTGCACCTCAAAAACTCGAATTTGACGCACTTTTCCGAGAAGAAATATTTTTGGCTGGTGAAACAGTCTTATTCTCACTCGAGACATCATTCAATACCAGCCATGGAATTTTTATATCAATAAAATGTAATGGTAATTTTTAGCTCCATATCTAAAGATTTTAACAATTTTTATTACCAAAAATCGCTCATCTTTGCACTCATCCTTTTGTTTGTCGTTATAAACAATTCTCCAATCTATGCAGGAATGTAATATCCGCAACATGGCGCCAGTCCTCCAGAAAAATGACGATTACCCTCCGAGCGATAATCTCATGATCGAATTCATACAGCATGACGCTGTGCGAGTTGTGTGGTTTCATGATTAATGTGTCGTTCCTCCTACATATTTCCTCTCATTCAGCTTCCTTTTTTTTCTCCTCTTCTTTCCCAAAATTCGGGAGACCTTGGAAAATACGGACCAGGCTATTACGGGGCTTCCCCCGTCAAACCCCTTTTGACACGTCGAAGACGCGATAAACTTCGCGCGATGCCTCGAAAAATAAACTCGCCTCCTAATCGTTTGCCAATAACAGGCGTTTAGAATGAAAAGGGCCGGAGGGGAGGGGGATATGCTGCAAGAACGCCAGCATAAAAAAAATGAATAAAACCGAAAGGTACAGGTATTTTAGAAAGAAATTGTGAAAAACGCATTGAAGCGAAACGAAAAACGACGCGACCTATGGAAATGGTGAAAGGGGAGGATATTTTAAACAAAAATCCTTCAAATAATGAAACACTGCGAAGCCCCTGCAGCATTAATAACCCGCCGACGTTTAGCTTTTGCCCAAGGAGGGGGGAAAAAATTGAAAATTCCTGAGGCTTTCTTTTTATCTCACTGCAGTGATTTACAAGTAGAAACGAGAGGGACCATAGCGAAAATATGAGAGCACAATACTCCTCCAGGTGGCTCATCAGAATGGCGACCCTTCAGTTTCCAATGACTGGAAGGTATCCAAAGATTTCTTTTATCGGTTTGGCTTCTTTTGAAATCGGGTGATTCAAACCCTGAGCGTAGGCCAAAACGGGGCCTGTAAGTTAACGTCTGTCGAGGGCAGGAGGCTGCTTTATGGAGATTCGGGTGATTTCCCTTAGGCTGGGAAGTGTTTTAAACGGATAATTTTCTTGCGGTTTGTTAATTGGTCCCTTCCGTTTACCCTTAGCTTGCATCACGGTAAATCTCAGGCAGGTAGTAAAATTGATATCATGAGGAAGTGTATTCGCAGAACCCAATATAATGGGCATTACAAGATTGGCAGTAAACCAAACAACTTATTTTCAAAATTAAATCAATTATTCTGTTTACTATTTTCAATAATGAACCTTTGGAATCGAGCGTGAATAAAAATGAAACCCACCCCTCAAAATTTGATGGTTTCCGTTTCAAGGTACGCAGAATCCGAAAATGGAATACAAAAGTCTGTGCGTCCGCCGTATGCCGTACTTCCCATTCCTTGGTTACCTACCATGAACCAAAATTAATGCAATTAATTTCTAGGCCCCATTTGGGGTCTAGCTGGTCCACGAAGCTCGACGTTACTGTCTGTCTTAAAGGGGTGAAAAATAGGAGGGGTTGAAATTTCTAGGACGCTAGAATGTGTTTACATTTTGGTTTATTATTTTCAATAATGAACCTTTGGAATCGAGCATGAAAAAAAATGTATATAGCTATATAAAATTACAGTACGGGATCAAGAAAATTTGCGTCTCGTGGCGCATAGAACTCGCCGTAAAAATATAGTGAAATACAGTGAAACGGTAAATATCGAGTCCAGATAATCATTGCTTGGGATCACCTGATTATAATTACGCATGGCTGTACGAATATGCAGTATAGTTATTCGTTAGGTTACACTTCAGTGAGTAATGTAATGTACCTATTCACCTCTGGTTATTGTGGATGTTCATCCGATCCATTAGGTCGAATTCAAGAATTCATTTTACGATTACTCAACCATGTGTTTTAATAACTGATATAATGTAGTGTTCCAGAAGAAGTTATGACCCTCATTGTTATTCATATATCATATCAACAGAATATTCAAAATGGTAATCGGAAAGAATTCAATAGGTAGGCAATAGGTATATTGCAAGTATGAATTCCTTGAGGCACCAAATCATCACTGCCTCTTCGGATCCCCTTCCATCATAAAATCGACAGCCTGGCTCCCTTCAGCTCATCGCTACAAAATTTCTTGCCAAAACCGCTCCCTTTCCGACACTCAAGACAACTTCCAGACCTCGCAAACAGCTGGGCTGTTCTGATCTAAACATGCCACTTCATGCAGTTGTAGCCTAATTTGAAAATAACAGCTATTGTCAGCAAGTGCCGTTAAAGTCAGTTATAGCGACGGCCAAGGAGCCAAGCGAATGTGGTCGTTATAGCCGATAGTCGATACGATCGATACCTCCATGTAATAATATAACATGGTGAAGTTATATAATTACATTATGCTGTTATTATCGTAAAAATGTGGTTTGAATTGCGGTTTTTTTAAATTGATTACAAAATAATGTGACTAAGAAAAAACTTCCAGTACATAAGTACAATACGCCACTAATATCCACGGCCACAGTACTAAAGCACTAAAAAATATATTATACCCAATATGGGCTAACTGACCGTGTTAGGGGAAGAGCTGTTTATGCACCTCCTGGCCGCAGTCTGGAAAAATAAATCAACAATATCAAAAATAAAATAATGTCAACAAATAAACATAACATCTTATCTACTTCTTTTGAAAGAGAATTACAAGAAATTAATTTCAACCTGAGCTCCCGCCATACTTCGAGGTGAGCATAAAAATTTTTACTTCTTTATTAATATTTTTCGGGTGGAGTGGTTAATCAAGGTTAGCCCTGTTTTTGACGGCGGCGCGTTTATTGCGGTAGCACCGCGGTATGTATGGACTGCTGAAACCAAGGTAGTTCTAAGCAGTGGTAGTACAGTAAGACAATCCCCCTTGCTTCTTGTTTCAAATACATTTTGCATATAAGTGGATGGCCCTTCTTTGGATATTTCTTGAATGCGACTGCACTCAACGATATCCACGAAAATCAGGGCTCCTAGCTTCTTAAAAAGAGGATAAGTACGTTCCCTGCAACTAATCTTACAACATATTTACTATTGCCTTTTGAGTCGTGAGTTCGGTAACCCGGAACATAACCCCCACTTCATGCAGGCAGGTAGTACGTGAGTACTGACTCCACCAGGGCCATACACTTGTTGCAGGAATTTAGCATTTAAGCATTTAATTGCATATTTTATTTCAAATGGATCTTCGGCCAAGGGATCTGGTGGAGCGGAGCATCGCTATTCCTTTCATGGAACTGTAAAATGGTTTGCAAGATTTGTGTCACACCATCTTTAAGTGAGTCAGATTCGGAGTCTTTTACCTACCGCACCATACCGATTCATCAGTTTTTTTGGTACATCATCACTAATAAGAAAAGCTCTTACAGGAAACCACTCTTCCCCATGGAAAAAATATAGGAAGAGCCTTACTGAGACCGGGCTGGAATTGGGTCCCTAGCGGTTTTCCAATAATAATTTTTTGGCCTCTGTAAGCCCCTCTGTATCCACATTTTCCATTATCCTTCCACCTTCTTTCACCATAGGCCTTATGCCACCCCTAACGTGTCCTGGGGGAACCTGAAAACCAGAAATAAGGAAGTCTTGAGTAGCAGCCTCTCTCGTTGCCAGCGGCTTGTTTTTTCTCGTCTCTTTTAAAAACCCCATTCAAGCTGAATTTTAGATAAAGGAAGCCCAGCCGGGTGACCAAAATTCCAAAAAGTCAGGTCCGATGTAATCCACTGAATACTTAGCTCGGCCTGTAATTACGTTATCCGTATTATAAGACCAGTGCTAAACTAAACTCTACGCATACTAGTTGGTTATGACGCTGTAAGACGCCCGTTGAAAAAGCACCCTCTCCCCGCTCCCTCCGTTTGTAGCTGACCAAAGACTCCACCTGTAACTACGAAGAGTTTCAAAGCAAGTTAGGTAAGCTACGACTGAGGAGAAGATTTGGAACAGTATACCGTTATCAGGGGCCAGTGGCGTAGCTAGGATTGTTGAATAGGCGGGGGGGGGGGTTATCGAAAATAGAAAAGTTCCAGTCATGCAACACAGTTTTAAAAGCCAGTTTTCAAAGAAATATTCGTGCTATTGTGTAAGAAGATGATATAGCGAGAAACCATACCAATTTTCATAAAATTATATCATTTTTTCGTGATTTTAGCTCTTTTACCGATTTTTCACCTTGATAAAGTCAAATTTGACCCACTCGTTTTTCAGAAAAATATTTTTATCATCGAAATAGTCTACCCGTTGTGTTTCACCATCCCGCACAACTTCAGGTGAATTTATATTGATTTTAGCCCTCAATACCAATTTTTGACCCCCAAAAATCAAAATTTGACACCTATTCTGTATGAAAATTTGACCCTATTCTGTCTTTAACTCATCCTTCCACACTACATTCAGTGATTTCCTATCAACTGTTCGCCATTTTAGCAGTTTTTACCGACTTTCATCCTCTAAAAACTCGAATTTGGCCCAGAACTGTTGAAAATTGCTCATCTTCGAACTTATCCTTTTGTTTGGCAATACGAACGTTTTGGCGAAATTTGGAATTTTTATCATGTACCCAAGGACAGATATCGTCTGGAGTGACATATAAACATATATACATATAAATTTGTGTTACCATCTAGGGATGAGTTGAGGAGGCTCTGCAATGGATTTGTTGCCATCTTACTTATAGTTAACAGTGCGAAATATATGTTAAAGTCAGTGAGACAAACTTCCGTGACGACAGATGTGGGGCCACAAAAAAGAAGAGGGAGCGGGTCAAATCCCTCATAAGGAAGCTAGACGATGGACAAATGACTTTATATGACTATGTCAAGTACATTTCACCAAAACAACTGTTCACGCGTGCTAACTGAACACAGGTTGTATTAATTTTTTTAACATGTTTCTATTTTCGAATATTTTTAATAGATGCTCTTTTATAATGATACCCAGCGATATTCAAGGATCCTAACTGATTTAATACTTCTCATACTAGGGGTACCTATTTGACGTGTTTTCTTATCCAGGGTGTATATCTACGAACCGGGTGTAAAAGCAGTAGCGGTGCGTGGGCTCTGAAAACAGTGAGGCACCAAAACAGAACACAAAACCAACAGATCTGCCTACAAAATACCCAAAGGCAACAACACCCTTCCCTTATTTACTGATTGATATTCAGAAAATTCTCTTTCAATCAACACTATCGTCGTACGAAAACGCCCACAATTTCTACTGCAAATTAGCCACCGAATTCATGTGTTATAAAAATATAGTAAACTAAAATATAATAAAAGACCTGTCGGCCCGTTCCTGCTTGAATGGATTGACTTGAAGCTAGGTAGATCTGTGCGTTAGGACGCCGATCAATCCACGAACAGCAAACAGGACAAAATGCACGTAGGCACCACGAATACTACAAATCTGTCATCAGAAACCGGACTGATCGCAAAACGCGCACAATTTGACGCAAAAAATTGAAAACTGACAACTGACTCAACAGATAAAGCGGATGTAATTCACAACAAAAACAAATCAGAAGACGAAGAAGCTTTATTTGTCATCGTATCGAGATGAAAAATTGAATTGAATGCACAAGAAGAAAAAACGCAACCTCTAACCACCACTGTCGGCATGAAGAGTGTTTCTTCAACCTCAAGAAAAACAACAACAACAAATTGAATCAAAGGGATCGAATTGATTGTGAAAACGAACGATTTTGGAGTAGAAAACAGATTTTGGGGTCAGGGCCCATTTTTACTCTCGACTGAGCATGCGCGGAGGGGCCACTTTTCTCAGTTGCCATGGCGACACTAGGTCCCAGGACCCAGAACCTACCTGGCAGTTTCAGGAGCCTAGGTTTTGATTTCGATTGCAGGACATCGATTACTTACTGCCGCTTCTTCTGGTAACATGCTTGGTCTATGGAGCCCATCATGGATTCTCTACTAGAATATTGAATGTCCATAGAATTTCCATTCCACAGCCAGAGAAACCTGGGGAGTCGCTGTTGAACTTTGTGAAAAATGCTAGGTACAGTGTACGGAGGGAAATTCAAATACCAACTGAACAATGGAGTTGTTTTTTTTTTAACTCCTAGTGTTTTTGGGTGCCGGGGCAGTGGCCCAAGTGGCCTTATGGGCACAACGCCCCTGTGTAAAAGTACAAAAGCTTATAAGGGCCAATGCACAAACCGGGTGTAGAAGTACCAGTGCTTAGCGGGGGTATATCTACCACTTTTTGGTGACCTGGGTGTAGATCTACAATTAACCATTTTTGAGTTTTTCGTGTATTCGTGGAAACAGACTGTTTGATCGGGAACAAAAAACGCAAACGAAGCGAAATTCACCTGAACTGATTTAATGTGAGAACGATAAAGAACGATCGACTTGGATAGTAATTTTTGACAATATTAATACTTTCAACTTTTTCTCTCGGAGGTTCTACGCCATCTTCCTGTTCGAGAGGGGCTCAGGTTTGCAAAAACCAAAGAACTACACGAAAGAACGTATTTCATAACTCTGAACCGACAGACCGAAATTGCACCGCGTATGGCTGACGTGATGCTTGATGCAATTTATTAATATAAGCACAATTATATTCGTTCGTTCTAAGACCCAAAAAACCCGCATGATCTGATCGAACCCGCTAGCCGCAGCTAGCGCTCGAGCGGACACCAGACGCACTACGTCCGAACACAGACAACCTTTCAATAGCTCCATTTTTCTTTGAAATGAGTTTCCACGATTTCATCGCGAGCGATTTATCTCGTACCTTACACATGGACTGACTACGTCGGTATTTGTAAAAAAATCATTGTAAACAAATCCATTTGAAAAGTGCGAGCGAAATCATTCGACATGTTGCTATGGGCACAAGATGTCGCTCGATTTGTTAATGCCAAAAGCACCATAGGGTACGCGAAGAGTGGCGGCCGATTCCGATTCCGAGAGCAGGTACCGGCGCGAACCAGCGAGAACAAAATGAGCCAGTATTAACAGGTCAGTGCGATGGGTGGCGGCCGATTCCGAAAAGCTTGTCCGGTAATCGGAACGTACCTGCCTACCGGAATGAACAGAACATTCCGGTTGCCGATTCTGCATTCAGATTTGGGAACTCGAGGCGGTCACATCGTTGGCGCGTGTTGTTTTTGTTTGTTTTTGCACCAATTGCGAACCAAACGCCCTTCTATCTTCCGAAGAATGTAGTTGAATGTGGGCAGCTCCATCCTTGTATACTCAAAAAACTTTTCCGCGCTCATTTTCAACTGTGGGAAAAGGTGATGAAATTCCCCGAGAACTTCCCTTGATCGAAGTATCTCATGCACATGACGCCTTTCCTCCAAAAAATGTGCTCTTCCTTCACTGGCTATGAAAATTGCAGCTAGCTCCTCACCTGACAAGTCCATGTTGACTACTAATGTTGCGCGAAAACGCAAACACAATGAAAAGAGTAGCCGATAATCGGCCGCCACTGATTGAACCAACCTGCCTCTTCGGGTCAAGCAGAATCTGCCTGTCGGAATCGGAATCGGCCGCCACTCTTCGCGTACCCATAGGTAGGTAAACACCAGGCAGACCGTACACCTATTTCCTACTTGTCTTGTAAAGCGTCACCCTTCAGAAGGGTTCAACGGATAAACTGTTGTCCCATTACAACCAAATCTGATACCTCCGAGCTTCAGGCAAATGGGCTGGCTCGGGATCCCGCGCAGATCTACAGTTTAGTGTTATGCTTGCGGAGGGAAATGGTTGGGCTATAGGCTGATGGTAGGGGTTAAAAAAAAAGGCTTTTCCCCCCCTGTCCTGGATTTGCTCAGCATCCGATCCAGATGTTTCCAACGTTTACGACTTATAGGAAAACCTCTGGAGATGGAGAAAGAAGGGGAGCGAAAGCAAGAAGGGCACACGTCATTTTCTTACCGAATCGAAACCAATAGCCTCTGCAAGTTCAGTAAAAATAAAGAAAAAACCGACAGGGATCTTTTTCCTTTTGGCATATTGCTTTTATTTGAGGGCAAATGTATTTCAGTCCACTTTATGCCTTCAGATAAACTTGTGGACTTACCTTTTATGCCTCTGTAAGAATAGTGGCATCTTCCGTCGGTGGTAAAATGCTGAGTTACCTTAACATGTCATGTTATTAAGTATAACTTACATTTTACGATAATATTACAATATATTTATATATAGGTACGTTATATATAACTAAAACAATAAATAAAACAGTTACACATAACACAAAACAATGTGCATGCGTTACAGATTACAGAAGAGATTTTTCAATTTTTTTTTTCAATGCAGTGTTTTTCACATCTGGTCCCTATGTACCCCTACTCATTTAGGCCCCTGGTACCTACCTACACATTTAGGTCACCTGATGGTTTCCCTCGCCTCGCCGACGCCACCAGTATGGTCTACGTGACTTCATAAACGTCTACCTTAGTTCCCCCACTTTCCCTTGGATATATAATGTCGCTGGAGCTGGGGTAGGGACATTTTGGGTAAACTCCTTGACACTTCAGTTTTATTTGTAATTTAATATTTCTTTCGCTTTTAACAAGTTTTATTATTTTAATATTAAAACCCCTGCTGGGAATCTAATATATAGGTACGTTATATATAACTAAAACAATAAATAAAACAGTTATATATAAATAAAACAATGCACATGCGTTACAGATTACAGAAGAGATATGTGGGCAAAGTAAGGTCGATATCAAAGACCGGCAACGAATAATATTGTCAGGTATGTAGGAAAAATGGCTCAGATTTGGGAATTTGGGAGATACAGACAGTGAAAACAAAAATATGAAATTATGACCTATTTATTCATGACTACTAGATCATAATTTCCAGTTGTCACGACGTGTGTCCCGAACTCTCAAAGATGATGAGCCATTTTTAACAGACTTCACAAAAAGGTGGATGTTCTCAATTCGACCTGTTTCTATGTTCTATTTTAATGTTTGTCCAGCGATTTTTTTCTGGAACTACTGGACCCCGCGGTTTTCACCACAGCAGGTACTAGTGGGGATGGAGGTATCCCGCGGTTTTCACCATAGCAGACACCAGGTGGATGGAACCTAACACCCCGCGGTTTTCACCACAGCAGGTGTTAGTGGACGAGGAGGTATCCCGCGGTTTTCACCACAGCAGATACCAGGACGGAGTACCCCGCGGTTTTCACCACAGCAGGTACAAGGAAAGGAGAGGGAGAGGACGAGAGAGAGGGATTCGAGAGACGGAAGTCGCAGGTCGGGGGTCGGATCATTCTGAGCTGGGCCAGAAGGGCGAGTTTCTATAGGGACTTTTCCACCCGTCCCCAGTCCACAATCGGCCGTTACGACCGTTCGAGGCGGTTGGGGAAACCCCTTGTAGTTGACCAGCTCAACGTTCTCCGCGTTTATATGGTAAAATCTCTCGTAATATTGCAGGAGTGGTTTCTGTTGTTGGTTTTACACTCGATCACAACACGTAGTTAAGAGTTTGAAAAACTGTGTTCCGGTTTCGAAACTTCGAGACATGGTCACCCCTAGTCTAACGTAATCCGCGGATTGTTTGGCTCGGCCTTTTTTTTTTAAATTTATTAATTGTACGGGGGATTTTTGAGGGGTCTGTATCAGCCCCCATCCACTGCGACCTACAGATCTATTGTGGTTTTGGCTCGGCCTGGAATCAGGCTAAAAATATCTTAAGAACAAACGGTTAACAGTAGGAATTTGACGAAACTTACAAGAGTACAAACACATCTGGACTCCTGCCTTGGTGTAGCCGCCAAATTCCAGCCCCCGATCGTCATCATCGATCTCCAAATTCTCTTACAACTTTGAAGTTTCTCCAATTTGTTGTCATCTCTCAACGTAAACAAGCCCTCCCCCATCCCCATCACAACCCGTCCTCCTTTCTCATTAACGACTACAAATTGAAGATTTATTGCTTCTCTGTGCTTTTTATCAGAACAGTTTGATTACCTAGCGATGAACCCTTTCTACATTCAGCTACAACGGAGCACTCAACTTTATTAGGTGGGTACTTTGAGTAATTGTTTTTGCTTCCCCAGTTCCGAACGTAGGAAAGTGTCGGAAACAAAGCAAAAGCACCTCAAAATGAGAATCTAGTTAAGAAAATGTTTCCCCTACTGGGAAAACCCAAAGGTCATGGATATGTCTCTTCCATGATAATCAGCCAGTGAAACGCCATCGCAATGGCATTTAATTCTTTATGGGACATCCTCAACTATGTCCACTAGAGTGGTCACATACCCCTAAAAACCACACTCCAGTCAATGAAATCGACCTCTAGGCAATTTGATACTTCTTTATCACTCTGGTATATTGAAAATTGATACATTTGAATCTAATATATAATATATGGAGGGGGTAGGGGGAGATGGGTGGGTGGTGGGTGCTATGAAATGCACAAAAAACAATAAATTGACTGGAGTGTGGTTTTTAGGGGTATGCGTAAAAAGGCACATTTGCTGAAACGGACCACGTTTTGAGATGGGAAAAGCTGAATAACATAAAATCTACAGGATGTAGCGAAACAATTATGGAAGTAAAAGTTGAAGAAGATAACATTTTAAATAAAATGAGACCAATTTCAAGTCTCTAGGACAAATGGTTACTTTATGAGGAAAAAAAGTGTATTTTTATGAAACAAAGTGAGTTTTTCTGATCTTCAACCTCAATGCGGCACGGGTTAACGTTATCCGATCGACCTAAAACTTTGCGAATCTCATTTTCTAGTCAAATGGCACCTTTTAGGGGGTTGCCAGAAGTGATTTTCTCAAAAAAAATTTTGCCTATTGCCTTGTGACCACCCCCCTACTAGACTGGTCACAAAAAGTCAACTTCCGAAATTCAATCGTGGCAACCCCCTAAAAGGTACTATTTGACTAGAAAATGAGATTCCCAAAGTTTTAGGTCGATCGGATAACATTAACCCGTGCCGCATCGAGGTTGAAGTTTAGAAAAACTCACTTTTTTTCATAAAAATATTATTTCTTTCCACATAACATAGTAACCATTTGTCCTAGAGACTTGAAATTGGTCTTATTTTATTTGAAATGTTATCTTCTTCAACTTTTACTCCAATAATGTTTTCGCTAGATCCTATAGATTTTGTGTTCTTCAGCTTTTCCCATCTCAAAACGTGGTCCGTTTCAGCAAATGTGCCTTTTTACGCCTACCCCTAAAAACCACACTCCAGTCAATGAAATCGACCTCTAGGCAATTTGATACTTCTTTATCACTCTGGTATATTGAAAATTGATACATTTGAATCTAATATATAATATATGGAGGGGGTAGGGGGAGATGGGTGGGTGGTGGGTGCTATGAAATGCACAAAAAACAATAAAAATTATGTAAAAAGTGTTTTAATAATACAAATTGAAAGTTTTTTGTATAGAAAATAATAGCCTGGAACTTATTTTACAACACAATATATCTATTCCAACACCACTGAATTTAGAACTACATTAATGGCTTAGATAGTGAGGCTTTATCGACATCAGGGTAAATTTTCCTACATTCTGACACAACTTGTAATAAAAATTGGCGCTGTTCTTCGTCTTTTGTCAAGCAAGAGTTGAAGTCTTGTATCACTTTCACTCCTCTTTCAGCAGTGTCGTTGACTACCCTTAAACCGTTCACTATGTTTTTAGCATGCAAATAATGAGGATTTTTGTTCCATAAGCGTGTATCGGTGTTTAAAAATTCCGTCTCTATGGAAAACCGCTTGAAAAAATTCAAGGTTTGAGAGGTGACAAAAAAATCAAGTTGCTTATCCAAAATTTGCTCTACATGTGCAAAATCTAAAATCGCTTTTCTATCCCTACCATCAATTTCACTATCGGGTTCACCTAGGGAAAATAATTTCATGGCCATACTTTTTTTAATGTTGTCGTCTAAAGTGTGGTCGAAAAACGAGAACGCTATTTTCTCTGAGCTGAGGTACCACAGATGGTTTACAAATTTTGACAAAGCTTTATCTGCTATTTCTGTGTCAATTTTCCTATACTCTACTAATGCTTTCAACATTTCCAGATCTTGTTTAGGGGCCAAAGCAGGTTTGGGGGCATTGAACCATGCCTTGGCGTAAATATTTATTATAAAAACACAAATTTCTTCTATTCCTTTCATTTTTTTTGAGTTAATAACAATTGATCTCTAAAAAACCAGTCATGCAGCATGACTTAATGAGCGAATTTTCAAAGAAATATTCGAATTAATGGCTATGGTTTTGAATAAAGGAAAACTTCGGTCTAAAATTTGGTTTTCTATGTATATTCTCTTCGTATTTATTTTAATTTGTACGTTTTGTCCATCCTGATTCTACCGTTTGTTTATTACGTAATTGTACTAAGTGCTTATTTATTTGATCGCTGTGGGTTCATATTAGGTAGGATAGGGTAGTTAGGACTTTTGACTTACCTACTCAAGAGAGTGCAGTAGGTAAAGGAGTTGTTATAGAAAATCATGAGTGCTTCAAGTGCAGGTTGTTTTTCATGCAGGCTCAATCTTGAAATAAACTATGAAGGAAGGATGTGGTTTCTGGAAGGATCACTTGGAAAAACATGTGGGTGCTACGTTGAAATATTGTTCTATTCTAGTATTCAACATTGAGTGGACCTGAAACTGCTTGAGAATTATTGGAATCGAAAGTTGCCTGTACGGATACATCGCAACTTTCCATTCCACGTTATGGTTCACGATGTAAACAGGACCAATGGTGCAGTATAATTCGGATCGGTACCTAAGCACCTCTCATGTGATTTCCATATCTGACCACTCTAAGGGGGTGGGGGGGGGGGTAAGAGTTTAAAGATTATCCTAGTTTTGGGTAATTTTTGCGCACTTTAAATGCTCTAATTTAAGAACGGATTTAGATATCTAAAATCCGATTTCACCATCGTGTTCAGCGTGCAAAAACCTTTAAAATGAGGGGTCACTTGTTAGAAAATAACATTTTGGGGATTTTTGGGTAATTTTTGCGCACTTTAAATGCTCTAATTTGAGAACGGATCAAGATATCTAAAATCCGATTCCACCATCGTGTTCAGCGTGCAAAAACCTTTAAAATGAGGGGTCACTTGTTGGAAAATAACATTTTGGGGATTTTTGGGTAATTTTTGCGCACTTTAAATGCGCCAAAACCCTCCTTAGAGTAGGCCAATTTCGCCCATCTTCGAACTTAGCCTTTCGATTGCCAAGATAGATTTTTTGTGCAAATTTGAGCTGTTTATCTCAATTCTATCGAGAGTTATCGTCTGGAGTGACACATATATATATATATATATACATATAAAAGTGTTAAATTTCAGGAATCGTTTTAGAATGGTCTGAAACGGATTTCTATGAAGAAAATTTCCAAAAATTTATATTATTTAAATTTCGAAGCCATTGCAATAGCTTCATTTTCTTTGAAAATTCGCTAAAAGATAAATTTTGTTCCTTGTTTTTTGTGCATTTCATAGCACCCACCACCCACCCATCTCCCCCTTCCCCCTCCATATATTATATATTAGATTCAAATGTATCAATTTTCAGTATACCAGAGTGATAAAGAAGTATCAAATTGCCTAAAGGTCGATTTCATTGACTGGAGTGTGGTTTTTAGGGGTATGCGTAAAAAGGCACATTTGCTGAAACGGACCACGTTTTGAGATGGGAAAAGCTGAATAACATAAAATCTACAGGATGTAGCGAAAAAATTATGGAAGTAAAAGTTGAAGAAGATAACATTTTAAATTAAATGAGACCAATTTCAAGTCTCTAGGACAAATGGTTACTTTATGAGGAAAAAAGAGTATTTTTATGAAACAAAGTGAGCTTTTCCGATCTTCAACCTCAATGCGGCACGGGTTAACGTTATCCGATCGACCTAAAACTTTGCGAATCTCATTTTCTAGTCAAATGGCACCTTTTAGGGGGTTGCCAGAAGTGATTTTCTCAAAAAAAAATTTGCCTATTGCCTTGTGACCACCCTAATGTCCACGGTAGGATCAGAACTCGTAAATCAGAAAAACGAGTTCACGACTTCAGCTCTACTACCTGTAACAGTTGTTTATTGCTCCAGTGGTCCTCAACAGGCTCTGCATCAAATTTCAAATGCGCTCCAGGTAATAATATACTTACCTGGTCCTACCTACTAAAAGAAAACAGGTTCAACCGTCAAACAGAACATCTTACTTATTTCTACCTCGAGTTGAATTTCTTACGTTTCACCTTAAATACGAAAATGTTTATCCAGTCGATGTCGTTAGGTAGTTTGTTTAATGGTATAGCGTTAACTTTTTCTTAGTGAAAAAAATGGGACTAAAATTTCTGGTTGAACCCTCCATTAAAGACATATCCATGTCAAAACTCTCAGATTTGAGGACCACATATTTACAGTGTCTAACTAAAAAAATTTTCTCCGTTTTCACGGAAAAACATTGAATCATGGACATGTTTTTGGACGCACGAATTTGGGGACCTGAACCTTCGTTAAAATCTCAATTCTTCACTCTTTGGTCAAAATCAACTTCATATTCGATCTTCTCGCCCTAAAAAACATGGAAAACGATGCCTAACAAAGCTCATGTTCACTAAAACCTCGAAAACCCCTACATACTTTTACAACCATTTTCCCCCCATAACACCCCTGGGTGTATTCCAATCGGGCTGACAAGCTTCGGAGCACAACTAGGGCCCAAATGTGTTCCCAAATGGGGACCCAAACTGTGCGCAGAAGAACGACAATTTTAGACCAAAATTTAACGTTAATTTAAGGCTGAAACTTCGTTAAAACCTCAATTTTCCACTCTTTGGTCAAAATCGACTTCATATTCGGTCTCCTCCCCCTAAAAAAAAATTGAAAACGATACCTCACATGATCATGTTACTAAGACACCAAAAAACCCTTATTTTTACACCCATTTTTCACCCACAACACCCGTGTGCGAAAGAACTAATTTTTTAGACCAAATGAAGTAGTTATGCATGATACGGCGGACGAACAGTGCATTTTTGGAATCTGCACACCTTGAAACGTAAAAGAAAAAATTTTTGAGGGGGGTATTATAAAAATCTATTCTATTATTCTATTATGTTATTCTATTGGACATACCTACAGAAATGTTGACTATTCATTTATTGTGTCTTTCATGTATAATAATATTGAAATAGCTATTTTTTACGATCATCACCAATTTTGGCCCCAAAAACTCGAGTTTGGCTTATATTTTTGACAAATCACGTTCGATCATTGAATTGTCTTAATTCACCTGAATACCTACCACCGCCTGTTTTATTATACTCGTACAAATTTCTGGTGATTACAGCCGTTTTCTGAGGTTGTGACTCATAAATTTTGAATTTTGAGAGTTGAAACTTCGTTAGAACCTCAATTCTTCACTCTTCGGTCAAAATCAACAAAATATTTGGTCTTCTCGCCCTAAAAAACATGGAAAACGATACCTCACAAGCCCAAGTTCACTAAAACCTCAAAAAAACCTAATTTTGCACCCATTTTTCGGACGGTCCCACTTTTGGAATCTGCGCACCTTGAAACATAAAAGAAAAATTTTGAGGGGGGGTGTTCCAAAAAAATGTTCGTAACCGAATATTAGAAAACAATAAACTATAACAATACGTACCTATCTAACGTTTGTTACTGAAGAAGGTTTGGTCACCGAAACCGGTAAAACAGTATTTTTCGTGCATTAGTAAAAATAGACGACCTTTCAATAACTCAGTTTTTTATAACTATTAAAATAAGAATTTAAATTAAATTTCGATTTTTAAACGAGCTTCCAAGATTTTGTTGCGATTTATTTAGTTCGTGAACGCCAAAACTTCAACAGGCGTTTCCCAGAAAATACTATTTTTGAGATGTTCCTCTGTAATTCTCACGATGACATCTGATTCCATATCCATGTCAAGAAGACCGTGTAATAACTAATAAGTTTCGTCTAAGCATGAGTAAATACAATATTGATTTACTATTTGTCGTGAGTCCCTCCCGGGAACACTCCTATTATATTAAGTTCTCACCAATATCCAAACGCCAAACTAATGCTCCGTAAATAAAGATATGAGTGGGGACAGGCGACAGAACCCAGGGTTACTCAACCTGGGGCCCCACTACCAGCTCCCTGCAAGGAGCTGGAGGGAGAGGCCCCCAAGTACTATAAAACCCCGGATCCTGGAGCTCAAGCTTCATTCGACACTTCCTCTAACCAGCTCTCTCTTCTCTCTCTTACCTTCCCTCTCAGATGATCGGTTGACTACAGCCGCCTGAGAATTTCACCTCCTCTCTCTTCCTCCTTGTCTAGATGATCGGTTGAATACAGCCGCCTAGACAAGGGACCTCTCCTTTCCACTCCTTTACCTAGATGAACGGTTGACTACAGCCGCCTAGGTAAAATTCCCTCATCCACCTCTCTCTCCTCCCAAGTCGTAGATGTTCGGTTGATTACAGCCGCCTGCGACTTTTCCTCCTTTCCTCTCCCTTACCTAGATGAACGGTTGACTACAGCCGCCTAGGTAAATTCACTCACTCACCTTCCTTCCACGCCACCGTGATGAGAATTTTAAATTCATCACAGTGGTGAACCCGACGTTCACTCAACCTTCTTCCTTCCCACCTTCCCACCTCATGTGTCGCCCCAGTCTAGTTCGGTGTCCCAAATTTTAAATCCAAATTTCAACAGTCAGTGTAAATTCGCAATTCTTGGCCCAACCTCACCACTCAACTCTCAACTCAACGCACCTCCGCTCCCGCCGATTGCGAATTTCAAAATTCAAAACCGCCTCAAATTTTTGAATTTTAGTTACAGACATGGACCCGAACTCTCCGACGCCGCCGCTCCTCCGGCCGTCCCTGCTGCAGCCGCCGACCACTGCGACGACTGACGCCGCCGACAACCCCTTCACCAGCCTCTCACCACCCGGCTCCTCCGCATCCGCGACGTCCACCGCAGCCGCCACCGCCGCTGCGGCCGCGGCCGCCGCCGACGTCATGACGACGTCCGCAGCGTTCCCTCTGTCGCTGCCCCCCTTCTACACGCACGACCCCGCACTATGGTTTTTCCAAGTGGACGCTGCATTTTCGGCCGCCAACATCCGCAGCCAGAAAACTAGATATTCCCGGATCATCTCGTTACTACCATACGAGATCCTGCTTCAGACTTCAGATATCTCCCCCGACGCCGCCGCTGCGTACGACGACCTCCGCAGCCGCCTCATCAACACCTACCAGCCGTCAAAGATCGCCCGAGTCGCCGCCCTCTCCCAACCTCAACACCTCGGCGACCAGAAGCCCTCCCACCTCTACCGACGGCTGCGACACCAGCTGCAGGGCATTATGACCGCTGACATCGCACGCACATTCTGGTTACGTGCCCTCCCCCACCCCATCCAGATGGCCCTGGCCAGCCATCTCGACGGTCCCGACGAGCCCCTCCTGCGACTTGCGGACACCGTTCACGACTTGGCCGCAGCGGCCGCCGTCAGCGAAGTACGTACGCCGCGTCACCCCCCGCCTCTACGGGACCGCACCAAGTCCCGAGACCGCGACCGGCCCCCCTCCCTCGACAGACGTCGCCCCACTTCGACGGATCGCCGACGCGACCCCTCCGCCGA
Organism: Leptopterna dolabrata; assembly: GCA_954871275.1. Taxonomy (NCBI): domain Eukaryota; kingdom Metazoa; phylum Arthropoda; class Insecta; order Hemiptera; family Miridae; genus Leptopterna; species Leptopterna dolabrata. The sequence goes on along the minus strand of OX940986.1, from coordinate 8,067,294 downwards.
CCGCCGTCGCCAGCGCTCACCCGAGCGCCGCAACGCATCCCCTCCTCGCCAGCGCAGAGGGCGGTCCCCGGCCGCTGCACGCCCCTCCACCTCAACCCGCCCCACCAACACCACCTACCTCCCTGCGGACCCCCCCCACCGTTGTTTCTATCATGTCAACTTCGGTGGGGAGGCCCGCAAATGCCAACCCCCCTGCTCCTTCGCCCCTAAGCAGGGAAACGCAGACGCCCGCCGGTAAACCCGGCGGGCCCCCCTCCTCGCCAACACGGGGGGGACCATGACCGACCCCCCCCCCCGCCCGCATTCACACCACCACCACAAAGCCCCGTTACCCCTCCTACGCCGCCGCCATGGCTGCCAACCTCCCGGCCACGCCTGCCAGCGCCGCCAAAACCCTCACCTCGGACCGCCAACCTCGGAACGGCCCCTCCACGTCCGCCTCCAGGGCAGCCACCCTTCCGGCCGCCACTCACGCCGCCGCTCCCGTTCCCCCACCCCGGAACGGCCCCTCCACGCCCGCCTCCAGGGCAGCCACCCTTCCGGCCGCCACTCACGCCGCCGCTACCGTTCCCCCACCACGGAACGGCCCCTCCACGCCCGCCTCCAGGGCACAACCCCCTCCGGCCGCCACTCACGCCGCCGCTACCGTTCCCCCTCCCCGGAACGAAACCAACCCACCTCCTACCAAGAGGATCAGCCCCCCTGCCGACTCCACCGTTCCCCCCCTCCGGAACGGCAAGAAACCGCCCCGCGTCTCCTTCAAAGAGGACCACCCAACGCCAACGCAAATACCCACCTCCGCAATCCTGCAAAACGCCCTGCCTACCCACCAGCGACTTTTCTTGCGCTGCAAGAAGACTAACGTACCTTTCCTGGTGGACACGGGGGCGGCGCTTTCCATATTCCCCAATAATATCCTCCGTCGTCAGGCGCGCTGCTACCGGCAACTTCTCTACGCCGCCAACTGTACCACCATCCCCTCGTACGGGACGTACCGCTCCTCCGTTTACATGAGCGGACTCGCGTACGAGTGGGACTTTACCGTGGCGGACGTGGAGAAGGCGATCCTGGGGGCCGATTTCCTAGCGTATTTCGGTCTCCAGGTCGACGTCCGGAATGCGCGCCTGATAGACCCCGCCACAAATAAACCCATACCTGGGTTTATACATGCCATCAACCACCCCCCCACACAATTTGAAAACCTCCTCCTCGACTACCGCCCCCAGCGCCGCCCCTCTGCCCACATCTCCACCGTCCAACATCACATCGAGACTTCCGGCCCCCCCATCACAGCAAAGGCCCGACGACTCCACCCCCTTCAACTATCAAAAGCTCGACAACACTTTAACAAACTAATAGCCGACGGTATCGTCCGCCCCTCGAAATCCCCTTGGGCTTCTCCACTCCACATCGTGCAGAAGCCCAATGGGGATATCCGCCCCTGCGGAGACTACCGGCGCCTCAACACTAAAACCACACCGGATCTCTACAACGTTCCCCACCTACGGGATTTCTCGTCACATCTACATGGTGCTACTATCTTCTCTACCCTCGACATTTCAAGAGCGTTCCATCATATTAACATCCACCCCCCCGACGTCCAAAAAACCGCCATCATTACCCCATTCGGTTTATTCGAATACGTGAAAATGGGCTTCGGGTTGAGGAACGCTGCGCAGACATGGCAGTGCTATATGGACAGCATCCTGCGAGGCCTACCGTTCGTCTTTTGCTTCCTCGACGACGTCCTGGTAGCCTCCAGGACGCCAGAAGAACACCTCAACCATCTCCAACAGATCCTCAACATCTTCTCCGCCGAGGGCCTCCTCGTTAACACTGAAAAATGCGTTCTCGGCCAACCCTCCGTCCGCTGCCTCGGCCACCAAGTCTCGTCCGAAGGCATCAAGCCCCTCTCAGACAAGGTCCACGCCATCAGTGATTTTCCACAACCCCGCACTGTGACGGAACTCCGCCGCTTCCTGGGTATGTTAAATTTTTACCGCAGACACATAAAACACGCAGCACAACATCAACAGCCACTCATACACGCCATCCCCCAACCCTCCAAAAAAAATGACAACCGTCCCATCACCTGGACCCCCCAACTCACCTCCTCCTTCAAAATTTGCAAACAGGACCTAGTAGACGCCGCTCTATTGGCCCATCCCGATCCCCATGCTCCCCTTTCCATCACTACCGATGCGTCCGACTGGGCCATCGGGGCAGTGCTCCACCAGCACACCGGCGCCATCCCCCAACCCCTAGGCTTCTTTTCGAAAACATTGTCCCCCACCCAGAAAAATTACTCCACGTTCGACAGAGAACTCCTCGCCATCCACGAAGCCATCAAGCACTTTCGTGACTTCGTGGAGGGCAGGCAGTTCTCTGTCGTCACCGATCACAAGCCCCTGACCCACGCCCTCCTACAAAACCGCAAATCCGCCTCCCCGCGTCGCCTCCGGCAACTCGAGTTTATCGGACAATTTACGTCCGATATCCGATACTTGCCGGGGGCTGACAACTGCGTGGCGGACGCGCTCTCCCGACCCACCCCTACCCCCGCGCCGGTGGCGGAGTTACTGCCGTTTCCTTCCCCCCAATCCCTCAGAAACAAACAGAACCCTTCCACTGACCCAGCCCTCTCCAACCTCATTTCCGCCTCCAAGCTGGAACAACTGCCGCCCCTCAACCTCTGGTGCGACGTAACGGCCGATTCACCGCGCCCTTACGTCCCACCGGAACAGAGGCGGCAGTTGTTCCTCCATTACCACTCCCTTCACCACCCTGGCATTCGGGCTAGCCGGGACCTTATCAAGACGCGGTACTTCTGGCCCCACATGAACACAGATATTCGTAACTGGGTTCTGGGGTGCCAGAAGTGCCAGCGGTTTAAGGTCTCGGCCCACCCCCATGTTCCCCCTCAAACCATACCCGACTCCCTCCCGTGGGAACATGTACATCTGGACTTAGTGGGCCCCCTTCCCCCATCCGAGGGGAAGAAATACTGCCTCACGATGATCGACCGTGCCACCAACTGGGTAGAGTGCATCCCGCTCGCCCACATCACCGCGGACGCCGTCGCGACGGCTTTCCTCACTCAATGGGTTAGCCGTTACGGTTGTCCGCGAACAGTCACGGTCGATCAAGGGAGGCAGTTCGAATCCGCCCACTTTTCCGATTTACTACGTTCCCTCGGCATCCAAAAAATCCACACTACCCCGTACCATCCCCAATCCAACGGGAAAATAGAGCGGTGGCACTCGGTCCTCAAACAGGCCATTTCTACATCAACCAATTCCCCTCCCTGGACAAAATCCCTTCCCTACATTTTGCTCAGCCTACGCACATCAGCCCGTCCTTCAGACCAAACCAGCCCCGCACAAAATGCCTTTAAAGACCCGCTACGTCTACCAGCCGACATTTTCACCCCAAATCACACACCGTCAATTAACAGGGAGCCGCTACACTCAACAACACCGACAAACGACACCACTTATCCCAAACGCTTTTTCACCACCACACACATGTACCTGAAAGAGCCCGGCATCCATAAAACTTTCCAACCACTTTATGCCGGGCCCTTTCAAGTCATCCGCACAACACACACCACCGCAACCCTGTTAATTGACGGCAAACCACATACAGTCCCGTTAGCCAGGTGTAAACCTGCACCTGTGCTAACCCAACCCCCTAACACTATCAGTCTCCCGCCGTCCGTTCGCAATGTCGCACCTCTTCCCGATGCACCCGTCACCTCCGTCGCCGTTTCCGGATTTCGATTCGGATCCGGAAATGGCGGCGATTCTCCGGGACGTTTTCGTCCCGGACCCGCTCTCCCCCCTACCCCCTTCGCCCGGGCCGACATCACCGCTTGTTTTCGTCCCGCCACGGATCTCCGGACTACCTCCCCGCCCCCGGCGATGGAAGTACCCCCAGTGGAAAATTCTGCGCGAGTTTCGCACGGCCCAAGCCACGGGGGTACACCCTCCCTACTCTCCCACGGACCCGTTGATGTCCTCCATTCTTCGCGAGTTCCGCCTCGCGGAACTCATGCCCCCCCCGCCCCCCGTTCAAATCATCATTCCCCCAGTAAATTTCGACCCCCCACCCCCCGTTCAAATCACCAATCCCCCAGAAAGTTCCGACCCCCGAATTTTAACGCCCCCACCATTTTCAATTTTCGACCCCCCCATGTCAACTTCTCCCCTTCAAACACCCCCTCCCCCCCCTCTGTCGTGAGTCCCTCCCGGGAACACTCCACTAGCAACCTTAAAGCTCTCACCAATATTCCTATGTAAAACTTACCTTCCGCTAATAAACATCTGAGTGGGGAGACAGGCAACAGAATCCGGGGGACACAACCTGGAGCCCCACTACCAGCTCCCAACAGGGAGCTGGAGGGAGAGGACTCCAAGTCCTATATAACCCCGGATCCTGGAGCTTTAGCTTCATTCGACACTTCCTCTAACCAGCTCTCTCTTCTCTCTCTACCTTCCTCCTCCCAGATGCCTGGTGGTATCCGCCGCTCTGGGAATTCACCTCCTACCTTCTCCCCTTGTCTACATCGGTGGATATCCGCCGCCTAGACAAGCACCTTCCTTCACCTACATCGGTGGATTACCGCCGCCTAGGTGAATTTCCTTCCTCTCGCCTACATCGGTGGATTACCGCCGCCTAGACGAGATTCCCTCCACTCACCTACATCGGTGGATTACCGCCGCCTAGGTGAACTTCCTTCCTCTCACCTACATCGGTGGATTACCGCCGCCTAGGTGAAATTCCCTCGCTCTCCTCTACTTACTCCTTCACGCCACCGTGATGATAAATTTAAATTCATCACAGTGGTGAACCCGACGTTCATCCAACCTTCTATCCTCTTACCAACTCATGTGTCGCCCCAGTCTGGTTCGGTGTCCCGCATTTTAAATTCACATTTAAAATAGTCAGTATAAATTCGCAATTTTTTTTGGCCCACCCGCAACCGCTCACACAGCACTCAACTCTCCGCCGCAAACAAATCCGCTGCCGCTAATTGCGAATTTTCAAATTCAAACACTCAAATTGAATTTTGTTCACAGACGCCTCCACCATGGACCCGAACTCACCATCGCCGCCGCTCCTCCGGCCGTCCCTGCTGCAGCCGCCGACCACTGCGGCTTCTGACGCAACCGACAACCCCTTCACCAGCCTCTCACCACCCGGCTCGGCCGCATCCGCCGCCGCCGCTGCCGCCGCCGCTGCAGCTGCCGCACACGCCGCCCCCGACGTCACGACGGCCTCGGCGTCGTTCCCGCTGTCGCTGCCCCCCTTCTACACGCACGACCCCGCACTCTGGTTCTTCCAGGTCGACGCTGCGTTTTCTGCCGCCAACATCCGCAGCCAGCGTACCCGCTACTCCCGCATCATCTCTCTACTACCATATGAGATCCTCCTGCAGACATCGGACATCTCCCCCGACGCCACGGCCGCCTACGACGACCTCCGCGCCCGCCTCATCGGTTTTTACCAACCTTCCAAGATCGCACGTGTCGCAGCGCTCTCCCAGCCCCAACATCTCGGCGATTTGAAGCCCTCCCACCTATACCGTCGCCTACGTCATCAGCTACACGACGTCGTGACGGCCGACATCGCTCGAACTTTCTGGCTGCGAGCCCTCCCCCACCCCATCCAGATGGCGCTCGCCAGCCACCTTGACGGCCCGGACGAGCCGCTACTCCGTCTAGCCGACACAGTATACGACCTCGCCGCGGCCGCCAGCGTCACGGAAGTCGCCGCACCCCGCACCCCCACCCCGCGCAGGGACCGATCACCGTCTCAAGAGCGCCGCCGGCCCCCCTCCCTCCACCGGCGCCGCTCCCTCTCCGTCGATTACCGGCCAACCCCCTCCACAGACCACCGACGCCAGCGCTCGTCCGACCGCCGCACCGTCTCCCCCACCCAGCAACGAAGAGGGAGGTCCCCGAACACGACAGCCCCCTCCAACTCCGCGCGCCCCACCAGGACCTACCTCCCAGCGGACCCCCCCCACCGATGTTTCTACCACGTGAACTTCGGTGGGGAGGCCCGCAAATGCCAGCCCCCCTGCTCCTACTCCTCCAAGCAGGGAAACGCGGACGCCCGCCGGTAAATCCGGCGGGCCCCCCTCCTCGCCAACACGGGGGGGACCACCTCCAACCCCTCCCCGCCCGCATTCACACCACCACTACCAAGCCTCGCTACCCCTCCTACGCCGCCTCCAGGGCAGCCAACCTTCCGGCCGCCACTAGCGCCGCCGCTACCGTTCCCCCACCACGGAACGGCCCCTCCCAGCCCGCCTCCAGGGCAGCCACCCTTCCGGCCGCCACTAACGCCGCCGCTACCATTCCCCCACCACGGAACGGCCCCTCCAAGCCCGCCTCCAGGGCAGCCACCCTTCCGGCCGCCACTAACGCCGCCGCTACCGTTCCCCCACCACGGAACGGCCCCTCCAACCCCGCCCCCAAGTCAACCACCCCTCCGGCCGCCACTCGCGCCGCCACTACCGTTCCCCCTCCCCGGAACGGCAAAAAAACACCCCGTGTCTCCTTCGCGGAGGACCCGCCACCGCCATCGCACCCGCCCATCACCTCGGACGAACCAAGCACCTCCCACCCGACAGACCCCAACACCTCAGCCATTCTACCGCACTCCGCCCCAGCTCACCAACGCCTGTTCCTCAAATGCTCAAAAACACACGTCCCGTTCCTCGTCGACACAGGGGCGGCGCTCTCCATATTCCCGAATAATATTCTCCGGCGACAGGCGCGTTGTTACCGGCAACTCCTCTACGCCGCCAACGGTACCACCATCCCCTCGTACGGGACGTACCGCTCATCAATCCATATGAGCGGGCTCGCGTACGAGTGGGAATTTACCGTGGCGGACGTGGAGAAAGCTATCCTGGGGGCCGACTTCCTCGCATACTTCGGCCTCCAGGTAGACGTCCGTAACGCGCGCCTGCTCGACCCCTCCACCCAGAAACCCATCCCCGGGTTTATTCATGCTGTAGACCGCCCCCCGTCCCAATTTGAACAACTCCTCCTACAATACAAACCCCAGCGCCGCCCCTCGGCTCACATCTCACAGACCCAGCACTACATCGAAACCTCTGGCCCCCCAATTTCCGCAAAAGCACGCCGCTTCCACCCCCTCCAACTCTCACAGGCCCGCAAACACTTCGATAACCTCATCAAAGAAGGCATTATCCGCCCCTCCAAATCCCCGTGGGCTTCTCCACTACATATTGTGCAGAAGCCTAACGGGGATATCCGCCCCTGCGGCGACTACCGCCGCCTCAATGCACGAACAACCCCAGATCTCTACAACGTCCCGCATCTCCGTGACTTCTCTTCCCACCTCCACAACACAACCATCTTTTCAACACTCGACATCTCTAGAGCCTTCCATCACATTCACATCTACCCCCCTGACGTACCTAAAACAGCCATCATCACCCCTTTCGGCCTGTTCGAATATATCAAAATGGGTTTCGGCCTCCGTAACGCTGCCCAGACATGGCAGCGTTACATGGACAACATTCTACGAGGCCTACCCTTCGTATTCTGTTTTTTGGACGACGTACTGATCGCTTCCCGGGACCCGAAGGAACACCTCGCACACCTGAAACAGGTACTCGACATCTTCACCGCCGAGGGCCTCACCATAAACTCCCCGAAATGTGTCCTCGCCCAACCCTCCGTCCGCTGCCTCGGCCACCAGGTTTCGTCCGAAGGGATAAAACCCCTACCTGACAAAGTGCACACCCTCACCGACTTCCCACAACCCAACACTGTCTCAGAACTCCGCCGTTTCCTGGGTATGTTGAACTTTTATCGTAGACACATCAAACACGCAGCACAACATCAACAACCACTCATACACGCTATCCCACAACCGGCCAAGAAAAACGATAAACGCCCCATTTCCTGGACCCCCACCCTCACAACCGCCTTTCAACAATGCAAACAGGACCTAGTAGACGCCGCTCTATTGGCCCATCCCGATCCCCATGCCCCCCTCTCCATCACCACGGATGCATCCGACTGGGCCATCGGGGCAGTCCTCCACCAACACACCGGCGCCACCCCCAAACCCCTCGGCTTTTTCTCTAAAACTCTGTCCCCAACACAAAAAAATTACTCCACCTTTGACAGAGAACTCCTCGCCATCCACGAAGCCATCAAACACTTCCGTGACTTCGTGGAGGGCAGGCAGTTCTCTGTCGTCACCGACCATAAGCCCCTCACCCACGCCCTCCTCCAAAACCGAAAATCAGCCTCCCCCCGTCGCCTCCGGCAACTCGAATTTATCGGACAATTCACGTCCGATATTCGTTATTTGCCGGGGGCCGACAACTGCGTCGCCGACGCCCTCTCCCGCCCCACCCCTGCGCCGGTGGCGGAGTTACTGCCCTTCCCTTCCCCGCAACACCTCAAACACCACCAAAATCCTACTTCCGATCCCGCACTTTCCAACCTCATCTCCGCCTCAAAATTGGAACAGCTGCCTCCCCTCGATCTCTGGTGCGACGTATCGGCCGATTCACCGCGCCCGTACGTCCCGCCGGAGCTGAGGAGGCGGTTGTTCCTCCATTACCACTCCCTCCATCATCCCGGCATTCGGGCGAGCCGGGACCTCATCAAGACGCGGTACTTCTGGCCCCATATGAACACAGATATCCGTACCTGGGTTCTAGGGTGCCAGAAGTGCCAGCAGTTCAAGGTCTCGGCTCACCCCCATGTACCTCCTCAACCTATCCCCGATTCTCTCCCGTGGGAACATGTCCACTTGGATCTGGTCGGCCCTCTTCCCCCCTCCGAGGGGAAGAGGTACTGCCTCACCATGATCGACCGTGCGACCAATTGGGTAGAGTGTATCCCACTCGCCCACATTACCGCGGACGCCGTCGCCGCGGCCTTCCTCAATCAATGGATTAGCCGCTACGGCTGTCCGCGGACACTCACGGTCGATCAGGGGAGGCAGTTTGAATCAGCCCACTTTGCCGACCTGCTCCGTTCCCTCGGGATTCAGAAAATCCGCACCACTCCTTATCACCCTCAATCCAACGGGAAAATAGAGCGGTGGCACTCGGTCCTCAAGCAAGCCATCTCCACATCAGCCACTTCCCCCTCATGGACCAAAACCCTCCCCTACGTTTTACTTAGCCTCCCCACTTCCGCCCGTCCTTCAGACAACACAAGTCCCGCACAACACGCTTTCCGAGACCCCATTCGTTTACCGGCCGACATTTTCCCTCCACCCAACACCCCGTCCATTAACAGGGAACCGTTACACACCTCAACACCGACAAACGACACCACTTACCCAAAACGCTTTTACACTTCCACGCATATGTACTTGAAAGAGCCCGGCATGCATAAAACCTTTCAGCCCCTTTATGCCGGGCCCTTTCAAGTCATCCGCACAACACCAACCACCGCGACCCTGCTAATGGACGGGAAACCCCACACCGTCCCTTTCGCCCGCTGCAAACCCGCCCCTGTTCTCCCTCAACCAACGTCAACTATCAGTCTCCCGCCGTCTGTTTGCCATGCAACATCTCTCTCCACACCAACAGTCTCCCCCGTCGCCGTTTCCGGATTTCGATTCGGATCCGGAAATGGCGGCCATACTCCGGGACGTTTACGTCCCGGACCCGCTCTCCCCCCTACCCCCTTCGCCCGGACCAACCTCATCGCTTCCGTTTTTCCCGCAAAGGATTTCCGGACTACCTCCCCGGCCCCGGCGGTGGAAGTACCCCCAGTGGCGCATACTGCGCGAATTTCGCGCAGCACAAGCCACCGGGGTACACCCCCCCTACATCCCGATCGACCCTCTTATGGACCCGCTCCTCCACCAATTTCGCCTCACCCTACTTATGCCACCCCCACCGCCCCTTCCAAACATCAATCCCCCCATCTTCAACGAACCCCCGCCCCCCAAATTTCAACCCCCTCTTGCTCCTCCCCCTTTTTCAATTTTCGACCCCCCAATTTTAAATTCTACCCCACCAACACCCCAACCCACCAAGCCCACAACACCCCCTCTTCCCCCACCCCCGCCGGGGATATCCAAAATAGTTTCCGCCGGGACGAAACGGTCCGGGCGGCGCAACAGACGACGGGAGCGTCCCTCGCCCCGCGTCCCGGCGGCCAAGTCCCCCGCCCCGCTCTGAGAAAT